>CM050518.1:87851171-88391171 GCA_027563665.1 Antrozous pallidus | reverse complement strand
ACAGGACGAGCTGAGAGTGTGGAAGAAGTCGCAGGAAGAGGAGAGGGAAGGAAGGGACAGGAGTGTGTGTGTGTGGGGGGGCACTGTACTGACCCAGGAGGCCAGAGCCATTGGCAGCAAGGCTGTTGGAGAGGAAGGGGAGGGAGGATAATGGGCAGAGGCAAAGGAGATGGTCGAAGTGTGGCACGGGATTTGGTGCGGGGCTGGAGTGGGAGCCGCACAGGGCCACCTGCCCTCAGAGTGCCCTCACGTAAGAGTCGCGTCCCCCCCCCCCCCCCCCCCCCCGCCCCGATCCCCTGCTGGACTGGATTGGCGTCTACAGCTAAATCCAGGGGAGCCGAACCGGTACCGGGCTTGAGTCGGCAAGAAGAGGGCCAAGAGGGCGGGCTCCTCGGGAGGCAGAGAAGTGGGGGGCCGGCTGAAACGGGCTGTCATCACGGTGCCCGCAGCTCCGAGTCAGCCACAGGAGCCCTGGCACGCCACTCGGTCGCCCCGCACCTCAGCCCCCTCGCTTGAGGATGGGGATAATACCTGCCTAGAACTGTTTTGAGAATCTACGGAGATAACGCATGTGAAAGAGCTTTGAAGAGTACAAAGCCTGATTCAAACACAAGGTGTGATTATTGTTATTAAATGCGTATCTCCATAAGCACGGATCTTCCCCGAAGGTCTCGCCGCGCTTTGCACGCACCACCCGGAGCACCCCCGTGACTCGTGCGGAGACAGGCAAGGCCACAGGCACTGCTGACTCTACTGAGTCGTGTGGCGAGTCCGAGGCCCAGCAGATAAATGTCTTGAACAAGCCAGACAGACAGCAAGTCTGAGAAGATCTAAAAGGTGCCCAGAAGTCTCGGCTCAGCATCCTCTTTCTTGGAGAATTATTTTCATTTCTCCCACATTAGCTAATTCCTATTTTCCTGCTTGGAGCTCCTAAGTCTTAATGTTGTTGACTGTTGACAATAATCGACCTGGGCCTTCACAAAAGTGAATTGATTTTTTTTAACCCATTTTGTGTCTGCACTGGCCACTATCTCTCTATCCATTCACCCATTTATCCGCCTACCCATCTGTACACCGCCATACTCACCAATTTATTCATCTACCTTTTCACCTACCCAATGCATCCACTTATCTGCCCATCCTTCTGTCTACCCACACATCATATATCCAACCTGCCATCACCCATCCATTCTTCAAGGAAAAAAAAACCCCTGCTGAAATCGGCTTGGCTCAGTGGAAAGAGCATCAGCCTTCAGACTGAAAGGTCCCAGGTTTGAGTCTGGTCAAGGGCATGTACCTTGGTTTTGGGCACATCCCCAGTGGGGGGTGTGCAGGAGACAGCTGATCAATGTTTCTCTCTCATTGATGTTTCTAGCTATCCATCCCTCTCTGTAAAAAATCAATAAAATATATTAAAAAAAGAAAAAAACATTTTATTTATTGATTTATTTTAGAGAGAGAGAGAGGAGAGAGACATAGATTTGTTGTTCCACTTATTTACACATTCACTGGCTGATCCTTGTATGTGCCCTGCCTGGGGATCGAACCCACAACTCTGGTGTATTGGGATGATGCTCTAACCAACTGAACTACCCAGTTAGGGATCATCATCCATTCTTTCAGTCATCTAGCTATCCATCCATCTACCCATCCTCATACTTCATCCATCCATCCACCCATCGATTCATTCTTCCACCAACATTGATGCAACACCTACTATGTGCTAAATACCATATAAGTACAGGGACTAACAAGACTATAAGATTTGCAACTTATAGTCTAGTAGGGGGAAACCAAGAGAGTGTGCTAGGCATGTGGCACTGGAACACAGGAGGGCTGGTGGTGGGGAACACGCCAGGCATAAGGCATAAGAAGCAACATATGGCATATGCACAAAAGCTAAAAATGTGGGCTAGCAGAGTGCACTGGTGAATAACAAGTATTTCAAGATGCTGAAATATATGGATGGTGCTGGGTGGAGAGAGAGAACATAATGGTAAAGAAAGCAAGGGCCACATCCTAAAAGGCTCTAGATGCCGTGCCACTGGTTTGAATTTTATCCTAAGGCGGTTGTCGGCAAACCGAGGCTCCCGAGCCACATGCGGCTCTTTGGCCCCTTGAGTGTGGCTCTTCCACAAAATGCCACGGCCTGGGCGAGTCTATTTTGAAGAAGTTTAAAAAAGTTGGCTCTCAAAAGCAATTTCAATCGTCGTCCTGTTGATATTTGGCTCTGTTGACGAATGAGTTTGCCGACCACTGCCCTAAGGGACCCGAGAGCCGCTGAACGATTTTAAACCGGAGAGTGGGAAGATAAGATTTGCGTTCGCAAAACATCCTTTCCTGCACAGCACGGGGAACAGACCGGAGCTGACAGGGTGGATGTGGGGCTGGCGGCAAAGAGACCAGTAAGGCTGCTGCGATGAGGAATCATGAATTGATGCTTGAGTTGAGGCAGGCGCCGTGGGAGGAGACGTGTTTAGGGGGCAGAAGTGAGGGTGAGGACAAGGACAGTCTTGAAGATGGACAGCCCCAGGTTTAGGGCTTGGTCAACCGGATAAATGGTGGTGCCACCGAGGCTGCTAGGAAGGTAGGAGGCGTGGTTTGGAGGAGTGCAGGTAAACGCAGTGCCAGGAATACGGAGTCTCTGGCCCTTGAGGCTCTCAGGGAAGGTGGCTGGTGGGGCGCTGTGTTTGTGATCATCAGTGCCCAGGCATTAATTAGTCAGGGCCGTGGGTGTGAGTGAGATGTCCTGGGGAAGACAGAATACATGAGAAGAGAAGAGGATGAAGGCTCCAGACCGGGAAAGAGCCACATTTAAAGGGTGGGAGAGGAGGAGGAACCCCCAGAGGTGGAAGAGGACTGTCAGAAAGCTCAGGGGAACCGGAAGAAGTGATGTCATAGAAACCAAGAGAGTCCTAAGAGGGACAAGGTCAACAGTGACAAATTCTCAGAGAGGCCAAGGAAGACGGAGAATGGCCAGGGCTCTCTGGACATGGCCATTAGGTGAACACGGGTGACCTTTGCCATGAGGACATCAGTGCAGGGGGAGGGGCAGTGGGTCCCTGGGTGAGGTGGGGTTGGAGGGCGAGGGCGGTCGGCAAATGGAGATGGAAAGAGTCCACCATTTCTTTCTTTTTCTTTGGGGTTTCTGTTCTTTCTTCTGTTTCTCCCTCTCTTGTCCCTTCTCTTTTGGGGAACTTGCCTAAGGAAGAGAAGAGGGAAAGACGCTAGGACAAAGACTGGCAAAGGGTCAAGGGAAGTGGTGGCTAAAGTGGGAGACACTTGAGCAAGTTGGAAGGCTAGAGATGGAGACGAGTGGGCAGAATGCAGGAGAGAGGGGGTTACTCAGAGAGGAAGCCACGTCTGGGGTGGCCAGGAGGGGGTGTGAACACGGCACACGTGTGATGCTGAGGCAGCCCGGCCTGCAGCCGAACAACAGAATGAGTGTTTGCTGCTTTCCGTTCATTGTCACCCTCGCTCTGTGCCTGCCTGCGTTTCAGACGTCCCCGGAGAGGGAAATCTGCCCCAAATGCCACTTTTCCACTAGCCTAACAGGCCCCAGTGCGGTGGCCGTGGTCAGATGTCAAGGAAATTCATGGCTGTGACCTGGACTCCGGTCCAAGCTGTGCCCTGTGGCCTGGCTGCCAGCCCTCCTGGCTGGGGCGGGCGGGCGGGCGGGCACCCCGACTGCGGACCAGGCGCCCTGGCGGCAATAATTAGCCTCCTTCCTGCCGAGCTTGCAAACCGCCGCGTACAAAGTGGCCACAGTAAATGTCACACGGGGGAATGCTTCAGCCCACAGCTGGCCCCCGGGGGGCCGGGGGGGTGGTGGTGGAAACGTAATCCGGGGATCAGAGGAGACACTGAATCCTGCAGACACCGGAGCCAGAGGACGGGCCCCGGCTCCAGCGGCTCTTCTGCGGGGCCAAGCCCTGGCCGGCGGCCTGGACAGGAGGCCAGTGCTGCTCACGGAGTCCCCACAGCCACGAGCTCCCAGGACCCTGGGTCGGGTTTGGAACCCGGGGCCGTTGTCGTGACCTCTGTCAACACCTCCCGGCTTCCCTTGGGGGAGTCTCCCAGGAGCTGCCTGTGCTGTCTGTGCGAGAACCTCTCCAGGAGGGCGAGCAGAACAGGCCGGAGGCGGCCCCGAGGCCTTCCCTGCTGCTCGGGGTCTCCTGCCCAGCTGGGGTGGCTCAGTGGTTGAGTGTCAACCTACGAACCAGAAGTGGGATTCCCAGTCAGGGCACAGGCCTGGGTTGCAGGCTGGATCCCCAGTGGGGGGTGTGTAGGAGGCAGCCAATCAATGATTCTCTCTAATCGTTGGTATTTCTCTCTCTCTCTCCCTCTCCCTTCCTCTCTGAAATCAAATAATTTTTTAAATATATTTTATTGATTTTTTACAGAGTGGAAGGGAGAGGGATAGAAAGTCAGAAACATTGATGAGAGAGGAACATCGATCAGCTGCCTCTTGCACGCCCCCTCCTGGAGATGAGCCCGCAGCCACGGTACATGCTTTTGACTGGAATCGAACCCGGGACCCTTCAGTCTGCAGGCTGACACTCTATCCACTGAGCCAAACTGGTTTCGGCTCAAATAATTTTTTTTAAAAAAGAGGGGTCTCCTGAGGACTGGCATTCTGAGTGTTTGCTGTAGCTTGTGTCCCGAGCTGTGTGCACACCTCAAGATCTGTGTCACCCTTTTGCCAGTTCATCTGAGTCACACGCCACTGTAGGGTCTTCATGCCACAGCTGCAGGCGTGAGGGCAGAGGGACATGACTTCCCCCAGCACACACGGGACAGGAAAACCAGGAGTGGAGCCCGGGTCTCCTCTGTCTCCACAGTCAGACGGCAGGACTGTTGCCTCACCAGAGAGGCCCACATCAACAAGGCCAGCGGGGAGAGGACAGAAAGGGCGGTGGCCACCCCCCTGGGTTGCCTGGGGTGATTCTGGTTTTCGCCCCTCATCCCAAAGTGATTAGGACTCGGTTCCTTTGCTCCCCAAAGCGGTATTTATGTAGCCACCTCGACAAGGGAAGGGGCGGTGAGGGGGTTGGGAGACCGTACGCCGGCTACCGTTGGACCGGTCGGTGGACCTCCAGCCCGGTCCCCCTCCCCCCCTCCTGCCGCAGGGCCCCCATTTATACAGCGGGCTAGTGCTCTTGCCTCTCTGCTGGGCTTAGCGGGTGGGGTGGGAGGGCTCTGAAGGTGACAAAGCAGCCCTACAAGGATCCTGGCGAGAGGTGGTCAACATGGCAGGAGACCGTGACACCTGCCGCCAAGCCTGGCGTGAGCCTGAGCGTTAACTGCTCCCCCGGGACGGGAGCCAGGAGCAGGACGGTTATGGCCCCGGGCATACTGTCCGGCGCTCTCGGCTGCAGCAGCGGGGCAGAGCAGTTATTTTCTAAGCTTCCCTGGGAGCTCGGCCAGCGTGCCCAGCCCGGAGGCATTGGGTGTCTGGTGGCACTGGGACCGGCAGCCCCCCTCACAGTACCCTCTGGGCACCCCTCTGAAGGAATGACTGCATTCTGTGTCTGACTCAGCACAAAACGGCTCCCCGAGATTGGGGGGGGGGGGCTTTGGGCTGGCTGGGAGCCAGGCCTGGGGCGCAGATGGTGGGCAGATGGCCCACAACAAGGCAGTTTCTGAACTCTCAGGTCACTGGGCTGGAACCCTCGGCTGGCACAAGGAGAGGGCAGGGCAGGGGAGGGGCCCCAGGCTGCCATCTGCTCTTACAAGTGCCGCCCCCCCCACCCCTGGTCCCTGGTCCCACCCCCTGGGCTCCCCACCTCCGCCCACCTGAGTCCTGGACTTGACCTTGTGGGTGTGGGGGAGGGTGTGATAAGCGTCTTGGTGGAGGGAGCTAGCTGCTTGCAAAGGCATTTTCCGCTCTCTAAAGTAAACAATCAAACAGGAAATTAATCTAGAAACCCACATCAACGGAAGGTTCAGGCTGTGATTTTCACAGCCCCAGAGCCAGGAAATTCAAAGTTATAGTTTCCATAGCAACTGGCCTGGAGAAGTCAGCTCCAGGGGGCTTGGATGAGACCTGAGGGGTCAACTCTGCCAGCCCCTGCCTCCAGGAAGCACAGCCCCGAAAGCAAGCCCGAGGGCCGGGGCAGACAGCTCCCGGGTGGAACAGCAGTCACCAGCCTGGGAGGAGGCAGGAGTCACAAGGCTCGGGTCTGCTTTCTGTTCTCACAGCAACGAGGCCAGAAGCCGGGCCAGCCGCTGACATCCCAGGGCTTCAGTTTTCTTTTCTTTTTTTAAAAAAAAAATATATATTTTATTGATTTTTTACAGAGAGGAAGGGAGAGGGATAGAGAGAAACATTGATAAGAGAGAAACATCGATCAGCTGCCTCCTGCACACCCCCTACTGAGGATGTTCCCGCAACCAAGGTACATGTCCTTGGCCGGAATCGAACCTGGGACCTTTCAGTCCGAAGGCCGACGCTCTACCCACTGAGCCAAACCGGTTTTGGCTCAGTATTCTCTTTCTTTCTTTTTTTTTTTTATTGTTTAAAGTATTACACATAGTAGTAAATATATCTCCTTTTTTTCCCCCTTGACCTTCCCCCAGCCAGGGCTTCAGTTCTCTACATTCCCGCATCCCCACGACTGTCCCCAGCTCCCATGTTCCATGAAATGGCCGTTCTCAGGCCTGCAGGACGCCCAGGGGTGGGGCTGGGCCTGCGCTCATTCTTATTCCCACCCCTTCCTCTCACTCAGCAACCCCTGAAGGGCCCCATCTCTATCCTGGTTGCCCTTGAACCTAGCGATTGGCCTTTGGCCCACCCCCTGCTTGTTTTTCCTTCACGAAATATCTCCATTGATTGACAGGTCCAAGAGCTTTCGCAGCAGACACCAAGGCGACTCCGATTTTTGGACGCCCTTCTCAACCGGCCCGCTTCTGGGTCAAATTTATAATATTATCTCAATGCGCACTTCCTGCTCCCCGAAGACGGGGAGGTTGGACGGAGCCAGGGCAAGCCCTCCCCGCCCCCCCCACCCCCCCAAGGATGTGGAGTTGTATGTCGGGGTCGGGGGTGGGGTTTTCAGTGGTGTGTGACTAGTGAGGAGTCCCCGCCTGGCAGGAAAGGAGATAAGGACAGTGACGCTCAAGCCAGAAGGAAGTCGTCTGGAATCCTTCCCCGAGGGTCTGGGAGATGGCCGGGCGGCCGGCTGGCCTTATCAGCATGATTCTGCAGTCTCGGCTCTGAGCTGAGGCAGGGGCAGGCGCTCACAGGCACCAGGCCATGGCAGAGGATGCCCGCCCGCCCACCGCCAGCCTGGCCCCGGAGCCAGGCCGTGAGTTGAGCAAAGCAGTGGAAAAAGAAGTGGCGCCTGCTGGAAAGCAGACAGAGCGGCTCCTAGATTTCCTAACAGGCCCAGCGCATGCCAGGGGCCTGCGGGCCAGCTCGCTTGCGCAACAGTCCTTTCCTCCTCTGGGTGAGCTTTCCCAGGCAGCCGCGCCACCGTCCAGCCACCCGGTCCCTGGGTGAGGCCCCCCTGCCTTCTCCTGCGGTTAAGTTCATCAGCGCACAGTGAGCTCAGGGGGGACGGGGCGCCTCTGCGGGTGCGAGATCTCTCCCTTCACGAAGCAGGCCCAGAAGCCTCCGCAGAAAGAAGGCTGCTGGGGAGGGCACTGTGGACAGACGGTGGGCTTCTCTGCAGCCCCTGGGGCAGACAGCAGGGGCCCGGACGGCCAGGGGCCGGGCAGAAGGGGTTTGGTAAGTGCTATCTGCCAAGGCGAAGCCAGAGATAAGAGCATTTAATTGGCACCTGGAAGTGCGTTTGGCTGGAGAGCCATTCCTTAGCAGAACACACCTTTTCATAATGCGGCGTCCCTTTTTCTTTAAAATATATTTTTATTGATTTTTTACAGAGAGAAAGGGAGAGGGATAGAAAGTCAGAAGCATCGATGAGAGAGAAACATCGATCAGCTGCCTCTTGCACACCCCCTACTGGGGATGTGTCCGCAGCCAAGGCACATGCCCTTGACCGGAATCGAACCTGGGACCTTTCAGTCCGCAGGCCGACGCTCTATCCACTGAGCCAAACCGGTTTCGGCATGGCGGCGTCCCTTTTTCTAAGTTGAGGTGATCTTCTCGAACGAGTGAGCATGGGAGTCAGTGTTCTGTGGTCCCCATGCACTGGGACCACCAGGATGCCCACGGGAGGGGGGGGCGGGCGGCGTGAGGGGGGCAGAGCCCAGGGGAGAGCCACGGGCTTCAGAGGAAAGGCCTGAACGGACGGCCCAGGGCGCCCCCTGTTCACTCCTCAGGGCACGTGGCTATCTGCAGGGCCGTGCCAGCCACCTTCCTCGAGCCTGGGAAGAACCTTCTTAGGCTCCTCATGTGTGCCAGGTCAGTGTGTGTGAGCGGGGAGGGCTCAGGAACCCCCAAGGGGCTGGGAGGAGCGGGACGGGGGCACACTGGCTCCTGACTGCGCTGCGAGCATGGCATTCTGGGGAAGCTTCTGCTTAAACCGTGCCCTCTTCACCACTGTGGTCCTGGCACGCCCGCCCGAAGGCTGTTAGGTGCCTGCCTGGCCCGTGACGAGACACAGGTGCCAGTCTCTGGGCGGAGGGCGGGGTTTGAGGCCACACCGCAAGAGCCGGCTGGACGTCTGTCCCTTGGCTGCGGGCTGTGTGGTGAGTCTGGGTGGAAAGCAGTGACCAGGGGCCATCTGGGCAGGGACAGCTGGGCTTGGGACAATGGAGCAGAGAGCACGAGGGCTGTGCTGAAGGCACAATTAGCATTTGTCCTCAGAGCGGCAGCCACCCACAGAGGGGCAGGCAGGCCTGGGCTGAGAAAAGGGCTGGGCGGCCAGGGGGCGGGCAGAAGGGATTTGGTAAGTGCTGTCTGCCAAGGTGAAGGCAGGGGTAAGAGCGTTTAATTGGCGCCTGGAAGTGTGTTTGGCTCGAGAGCCATTCTTAGCAGAACACACCTTTTCATAATGCGGCGTCCCCTTTTCTGGGTTGAGATGGTCTCGCGTGAGTGAGCATGAGCGTCAGTGTTCTGGGGTCCCCATGCCTTTGGATCACCAGGATGCGGGAGGAGGAAGGGCTTAGCCTGCACTCAGGCGCTCGCTGGCCCACTTCCCGCCCGGGGCCCTACATCCCTCTCCCTCCCTGCCACCGACCTCCAGTCCAGCCACATTCACCCGCTCCCACCGACCTCCAGCTTTTGCTCCTCGCTGTCTCTGCAGGGTCTGCCTTCTCCCACCTTGGCTCCGTTTACTGAGCTCACTCAAGACTGACTGAAAGCCCCACTTCTCCAAGAAGCCTTCCCAGACCTCCTCCTCTAACCTCTGTAGCCAGAGGCTCTCTATTCACAGCCCCGGGGCAACCGTTTGGTTTTACTAAGTCTTAAGTGGATGGAAGGTCTTCTCAGACTAGCTTGTCCTCACAGGGCCTGTGCCCAGCTGTCCCTCTCAGACCTGTGGGTGGACTGGGAGGAAAGCGTGTGCTGGGCTGGATGGACTGGGAGAAAAGTGTGTGCCGGGACACAGGCACTTAGAAGGGCCTCTCTGTCCCCTGGGATGCAGCCTCCCCAGTGACATATGGACCTGCAGTACGGCAGGTCCTGCACCCCCCTGTCTCCCTCACTCCTCTCCCACCAGGGAGTCTGAAGGAATGGAAATAATTTCACTCATTCATTCATACACTCGACAAGGAGGCATGGATCCCGTGCTCACAGGGATGTCGCACAAGCAGATCAGTCATCACAAAGGATCAGCAACTGCCTGGGCACTAATCCCAACTCAGTCACCCACCAACCTCGTTGCACAGAGAGACAGCATGTGGGGAGACAATTCTTTTGGAAACACTGGCTCTACCTTATTCACCACAGCCAAGACCTGGAAACAAGGTAAGGGTCTTCCAATAAATAACTCGGGGACACAACGGACTTCTCTCAAAACATTAAAAATGGAACTGCCATTTGACCCGGTGATCCCACTTCTAGGAATATATACTCAGAAACCCAAAGCACCCACCAGAAAGAATGTATGCCCTCCTATGTTCACAGCAGCACAATTTACAACAGCTAAGATCTAGAAACAGCCCAAGTGCCCATCAGCAGACGAGTGGATAAAAAAGCAGAGGTACATTTACACCATGGAATACCATGCAGCAGCGAAAAAGAGTCCCTTACCCTTTGAGACAGCCTGGAGGGACCTGGAGAACATCACGCCCAGTGAAATAAGCCGGTCAGAGAGAGACAAGTATCACATGATCGCACTCACATGTGGAATCTAATGAACAAAATAAGCTGATGAAGGAGTGGATCCAGAGACATGGAAGCACAGAACAGAGTGGGAATCTCAGAGGGAAGGCGGGGGAGGATGGGTAGGTGGGAGGTAACCAACCAAAGACCTTGTATGCATAGATGCGTGGCCCATGGACACAGACAATAGGCTGCTGGAGGCCTGGGGCGGGAGGTGAGGGGTGGGCTGGAGGGCCTCAATGGGGGAACAAAGGAGACACATGTAATGCTTTGAACAATAAAGAAGTATTTAAAAAAAATAAAACCACTTTGCTTAAAATAAAAGATGTAGTACAGAGAGGGTGGGGTAAAAGTAGTTTACAATTGTGAGTATGTGGAACACAGAGTTTATCCTTGTATTATTATCTATTCATCAGAGGCCCGGTGCACGAATTCACCCATTGGTAGGGTTCGGCCAGCCTACTCCGATGGGGGCCAACTGGGGTCGGGCTGGCTGGGGGGAGGGGATGTGGGGGGTTGGCCGGCCTCCCCCACCCCTGATCATGGTGGGGGGACTGATTGGGACAGCTGGTGGGGTGTGGGGGTGTGGAGGTTGGCCTGCCGGCTCACTCCCTATTGGGCTGGTTGGCGGCTGCAGTGGGTGTCATGGCGACCCCTTGTTCTGGTTGTTCCAGTGCCTTGGCTTTTATATATATAGATTATTGTATTATTTCCCAGATGAACAACTGTAACCCTACTTCTGTCCCACACGTATATACTATGGAAAACTCCTCAGCCATAAAAAGGATGAAATATTGCTTTTTGCAGCAACACGGATGGATTTTGAGAACATCAGGCTAAGTGAAATACGTCAGATGGAAAAGAAAGAATAGTATGATTTCACTCATGTGGGATATAAGACAGAAAATAACAGATGAACATAAAAAACAAACTCATAGACATAGATAACAGTATGGTGGTTACCAGAGGGGAAGGGGTTTGGGGGGAGGGTGAAGATGATATAGGGGGTCAAATATAGGGTCATGGAAGGAGACTGGAGTTTGGGTGCTGAGCATCCAATGGAATACACAGACGTTGTCTTATAAATTTGTACACCTGAAACTTACATAATGATGTTAACCAATATTACCCCAATGCACTGAGTTAAAATTTTAAAAAATCAAAAACATAAAGAAAACACTGCCTCTGAAGGGAAGAAAGAAAAAAGAGAGAAAGAAAGAAAAAAGACGGTCGGTCTGGCTCGGTGGTTGAGCAGTGACCTATGAACCAGGAAGTCATGGTTCGATTCTCCGTCAGGGCACATGACCTGGTTGTGGGCCTGATTCCAGTGTGGGGCCTGGAGGAGGCAGCTGATCAGTGATCGGAATCAATAAAAAACATTTTAATAAACAGAGGGCAGAGAGAAATGGGATGTTTCCTGGGGGGACTGTGGGGTGAGGGAAGCTCTGGCCTCAGGTGAGTTTGCGGGCTGATGAGAAGAAGGCGAGGCGGCGGGGCGCTGTGCAGCAGGAGGGAGAGGAGCGCCCGGAGGGGAGCCTGGCGCAGGAGCGGGTGGGCGGCAGCACTGCGGGTCCAGGGGGTGCTGAGCAGAGCCGCTGCCCTGGCGGACGGGCCACCCAAAATAGGCCGGAGCGAGGCAGCCTGGGCCCAGGAGGTAGCTGAAGAAAGCCACGTTACGGAAGCGGCTGAGAGAGCAGTTTGGGTTAAGAAGAAAGATACTTAAATCTGGCCTTTGGATGATTTTAAAATCTTACTCCGTTATTTGTGTTTATATATAAATTACTCTTTCTTCAAGCTGTGTGCTAACTTCACTGCAAAATTATATAGAAAAATCCCCAATAAGCTGATTTTACCGTATTTCCCCACTTTTCTCGCTGAAGGTGTTGGAGGAAACTTTGTCGGAGCCTCACGCAGGCCAGAACGTGCGCAGGCCCCCAGCCTCCGGTGAGGTGGTCTTAGCTCCCTGCCAGCACCTGGACGCAGGCTGCACCCCCTCAGCCCTCTTCCGACAGCTTCTGTCACTGCCTCTCCCCAAGGGTCACCGCGATCCTGCTCATCACCACAGTGTAATGTCACCCACTGCATTTATGTTTTACTGACACATTTTTAAAATATATTCTTACTGATTTCAGAGAGGAAGCGAGAGGGAGAGAAACAGGAACATCAGTGAGGAGAGGGAATCATGGATCGGCTGCCTCCTGCAGGCCCCACACTGGGGACCAAGCCCCAAACCCGGGCTTGTGCCCTGACTGGGAATCGAACCCACTTCCTGGTTCACAGGTCGACGATCAACCACTGAGCCCCGCCCGCCGGGCCATGTCAAGCATCTCACCCCCATGTATTTAACTCGGAGGCGAACACACTGGCCCGCAGGGTGGTCCCAGGCCCCCTGCCTGCCTGGTGGCTGCTTTGAGAGCCCCACGCGTTCTCAGCTGCCTTACTCCGGGTTTTCCGCCCCAGGACGCCATGTGGCTCTGGACTGGCAGGCGAGGCACGCCACCGTTTCCATCCGTGAAGAACGGAAGCCAGATCTGAATGAGATGACGTGCAATGTGCCCAATACACCAGGGTCAGGGAGCTGATGAACAACAAACACATATCTATCAACAAGTGAGTCCAAAAACCAAGTGCATAAAAGTCTGATGAACAGAATAAACTGTGACTATAACAGAATCAGGGGCATAGAAAGGGAGTGGACTGACAATTCTCGGGGAGGGGGGAGGAGGAAGAGGTGTGGGGGTGCGAGAAGAGACTGGACAAAAATCATACACCTAAGGAAGAGGACAGTGTGTGTGTGGGGGGGTAAGGGCAGAAGGTGGGGTGGAAACCAGGTGGAGGGGAGCTATGGGGGGAAAAAAAGAGGAACAATTGCAATAATCTGAACAATAAAGATTTATAAAATAAAAAAAAGAACCAAAATAGGAGCAGTCTACATGGACATTGTGCCTGAAAAGATATATTGCAGCTAATCTTTTACCCTACATTATAAATTGTCAAAAAATAAAATAAAAGGAGAGGGTGGGGGGCGGGTGCTGGGGGAGATCAACCGAAGGACTTGTATGCATGCATATGAGCATAACCAATGAAAGACACTGGGGCGGGGGAGGGGAGCAGGTGGGGACATGTGCTGGGAGGTAGGGGAGGCTGGGGGGAGGATAATGGGGGGGGGGAAAGGAAAACATATGTACTACTATTAAATCTAAGTTATACTGCAAAAATACCCTAATAAAGATAAAAATAAATAAATAAAAATAAAAAAAAGATTAAGGAGCTGATTCCCAAAACCAGGAATCTGTCCCCAAAATTTGGTGCTTCCTTATGCCTTGACTTTAGAGATATGTGTCCTTCAACTTTTTTGGAACACGGAAGGAACCCTCTGAGGATTTGAGGAAAACTCTGGCGTCTTTCCCAGAAAAATGCACATCTGCCTAGGTTCATAGATGCTGGTGTACAGTTTCAGTGGGTTCCCCGATCCTGAGGACCACCCAAGGGTCCCAGGTACAGACTTGGACATGGCCTTCCACCCTCCAACCTAAATCGATGGGAATGTCAAAGGCCAGTGGTCGGCAAACTCCTTAGTCCACAGAGCCAAATATCAACAGGACAACGATTGAAATTTCTTTCGAGAGCCGAAAACTGACTTCTGCGCATGGGCCACGAAGTTTCATTCACACTGTACGTACGCGCCCGCATGTGGTATTTTGTGGAAGAGCCACACTCAAAGGGCCAAAGAGCTACATGTGGCTCATGAGCCGCAGTTTGCCGACCACTGTCACAGAGCACAGGACAGTGACTAGCTTCATGAGGACAACGACACAGCCAGGGTCTCATGTGTCAGCAGGAGGACACAGAGCCTTTCTCTGTGGCTGTCAGGCTGTGGCTGGGTATGTGTGTGGCTAGGTCAGAACGCCAGGGTGGCTGATGCAGACGCCACAAAAGTTCTGTCCGGACACTTGACAAAGGTGACCACTAATCCTATGGCAGCCCTGCAGAGGGGAGGGTGGCTTCCCATTTTCCTGGTGAATAAACTGAGGCTCGAAGAGGTTAAGTAGCTTGTCTCTGGGCCCAGCTAGTCCCAGTAGTGATATTCGAAATGACAGAAGTCTGACATCCAAGCGCCCCTTCTTCCCTTTCCCCTTCTCACGATGTGGCTTTCAGCTTCCCTCTCGTCTTGTACGGATCCTGAAGCCAGGCAGGGAGTTTTCTAGAGCACAGGGGGAGCTGCGTGCCTCAATGCACATGTCTGCTCTCCTGGGAAATGACTCACTGGAGCCCTGCCGCTCGGGCCTCCAGGGGACACACGCACACTTCCTGTGTCTGGGCTGGAGCCTGGTAGGTGTGAGCTGGCAGATCTCTGAAAGCAGCTAGAGATAGGACCTCCCTCCCCCACATCTGTGTCCTAGGATGAAGCAGCCTCTCTCTGGGTTCATATGACAGAGCTATGTCACCTCGGGGCCTCAGTTTTGTCATCTGTAAAATGGGCGTAAAGGTCAGACTCGATCAGTGCTCCTTAGTGTGTGTCCTCCTGGTGGCATCGGCACCACCTGGGAAACTGCCGGTCCCTCTGTGACGGGGCTTCTCAAATTTACCGCGCACCCCCACGGCCTGGATGCTCGTTTCCCCGCGGAGCGCCAGAGATCGAGTGCAGGCTCAGTACGCGACAGCCCACGGGCCAGATCTGGTCCACAGCCTGCTTTTCACAGCCCAGGAGCCAGGAATAGCTTTTGTATTTTTAAATAGCAGGGGGGAAAATCAAAAGAATAATATTCAGTGACACATAAGAATGCTGTAAAATTCAAATGTCAGTGACCATAAATAAGGTTGAGCTGGAACGCAGCGGCTCCATCATTTGCATGTTGCCTGTGCTCTCCCGCCCCGCAGAGCGGAGTTTCTGCAGAAACGGCTCTGGGCTCGCTCCACTGCTGCCCGGCCCCGCACGGCCTCGGGGCTGGGCGCCGCTGGACCTGCCGTCGGTCTGCAGAGCGACAATAGTGACTATCTGGCCTTTCTGGAGGATTGCTGACCTCTGATGAAGAGTGGGGAGGGGAGGGGAGAGGAGGGAAAAGAAGGGGAGGGTTATGATCCTTTCTGGGGGCAAAACATGAGCGGCCAGGGGCGTTTGGGGTCTGTGGGAGTCTAATCTGGCCCGATTGGCCATGAAAGCCTTTCTTTACACAATTGCTTTGAGGGTGGCCTGGATGGCAGCTCTGACCATTTCCCTGTATGGACACCCCAAATTCCACTCCCTGTATGGACACCCCAAATTCCACTCCCTGTATAGAGACCCCAAATTCCACTCCCTGTATGGAGACCCCAAATTCCACTCCCTGTATAGAGACCCCAAATTCCACTCCCTGTATGGAGACCCCAAATTCCACTCCCTGTATGGAGACTCCAAATTCCACTCCCTGTATGAACACCCCAAATTCCACTCCCTGTATGGAGACCCCAAATTCCACTCCCTGTATGGAGATTCCAAATTCCACTCCCTATATAGAGACCCCAAATTCCACTCCCTGTATGGACACCCCAAATTCCACTCCAGAGCAGGGGCTTAACTGGGATGCTCCCCAGACAGAGCACAGGCTCCAGGGACCCGGCCAGCTTTGACCTGTGGGCACTGGGTGTGGGGTGGGGGTGGAGAGGGTTCCCTGCAGAGGTCAGTCATGTCTCCACCCTCCCAAACCCCCCACCTTTTGCCCTCTGGGGAAATGGGAAAGTCTCCTAGGGTACCACCTGCATGCGTGCCACCTCCCCAGGAAAGGGGAGGTATCTGAGGGCACAGGCAGGCCTTAGGAAGGTCCTAGGAGACAGGAAATGGTCATCGGGCACGGGGCTGCTTTCCCAGAGGGCTGCCCCCTGACTCCCCCGACCCTCTAGCATCCACTTCTTCCCATTAGGCTTGTGGCCCAGTGGGCCAGGGCCAGCCACCCTCCCCAGTGGGGGCCTCCTCTCCCCAGAGCCTCCTGCCTGTGGCATTACCCAAGCAAGTCTCAACCCCGGCCCTGGGATTCCAGGTATTTTCCCAGCCGGCCCCACCTCATCTAATTGCTTTCCAGTCAGCTAATCCTTGGCCCACGCCCTCGCCCAGCCAGGCAAGCCACCTCGGTGCGGCCAGCAGGAGCTTCGGAGACTTCCATGGCCCGCGTCCAAGCCTGGGGCGGCCCGTCGACTCCCTCTGCCCAAACCACATCCGCCCTGCTCTTGCCCACACCTCAGACGCTCCTCTGACTAACGTTTCCAAACCCGGCAGGGCACGGTCCGGTCCAGGCCCCAAGGCAGCCCACGGTTCCTTCCCCGCTGTCCCCCGACCCCCCAGACTGGCCACATCCCGCCCGTCAGGGAAGGACAATTAGCAAAAAGTGGAGTCGTACCTACTGCTCAATTCCCAGAGCTAATTGTCTGAAGCAGGGCTTCGGCCTTCATTAAAGGACAATTAGTTAGTGGATGTGTGTTTGCGTTTCTCTGGTCTGGCTTTTCACCCTGGGAAACCCGATTCAGCAAATTCTTTTATGTTTCAGTACCTCTGAGTAAGGGACACAGTCTTAATTACAGAAACGGCAGTCCCGACAACAACAGGCAATCAGAAGGGCCGTGGAAGAACGAGCTGATGGTGTCTTCCAGTCCGGAGCCCCCATCTCTGCTGGGCCATCGCGAGGGGAAGCTGGGAGCTGCCTGCCTGCGCCCCCTCGGTGTTCGGCTTCTGCTCTTAGCTCCGTCATGCAGCCTGTCACCCCTGTCCCACAGCCCCCCTTCCATATTGTTCTTTTCTGTTACCTCTTCTGGCCCCTCCTTTCCCTCCTCCCCACCTTTCTCCATCCCGGGGCCAAAAGGATTGCCTTTTGCAGACCCTGCCAGGGGCTCCGGCCGGCCAGCCGGCGCCACACACGCCATGGCTTTCCGTGTTTCCGCTCACACCACCTTCCTTTGCTTCTGGGTGCTCGGAAAGAAGCTATAAAACATTCTCTTGGGAAAAAAAATTCTTTTGAGACTCTGAGGATCCAGCTCCTTTTGGGATCCAGAAGGTTCCAAAAGCCGGAGCCTAAGGATTCCCGAAGCCAGCCTCCGGACCTCCACTATCCAGACAACAGCCACCGGCCACAGGTGGTCGTGAGCACTCCAAACACATCGCCGGAATGGAGAGGCGCTTCAGTGTAAAACACACACTGGATTTCAAAGACCGAGGACAGAAAAAGAAAAAAATATAAAGAACGAGCTCATTGCCCTGGCCGGTGTGGCTCAGTTGGCTGGGCGTTGTCCCGAGCACCAAAAGGTTGCCCGTTCGATCTGGTCAAGGGCACATGCCCTGGTTGTGGGCTCAATCCCCGGTGGGGGGCATGCAGGAGGCAGCTGATCAATGTTCCACTCTCACATTGATGTTTCTCTCTCTCTCTCCCTTCCTCTCTCTCAAAATCGACAAAAATATTTTAAAGAATCTCATTGATCGCCCTAACAGGTTTGGCTCAGTGGATGGAGCGTCGGCCTGCGGACGGAAAGGTCCCAGGTTCAATTGTGGTCGAGGGCATGTACCTTGGTTGCGGGCACATCCCCAGTAGTGGGTGTGCAGGAGGCAGCTGACCGATGTTTCTCTTCCATCGATGTTTCTGACCCTATCCCACTCCCTTCCTCTCTGTGAAAAACATCAATAAAATATATTTTTAAAAATCTCATTGACCTTTTTAATATTGATTACATGTTGAAATAATTCTTGATATATTGAATAATATATAAAAGATTTTAATAAAAGGTATTAAAATTGTTTTCACCAGTCTCTTTTAACAAAATGCAGCTCCCAGAAAACGTACAATGACATAGTCACTCCCCAGCTGGGGTTGTACTGAGATTGTTAAGGGTTAAGAGGTTTCCCTCGTCCTCAATGTTTGTCCTCCCCCCACCTACTCCCCTCTCCCACCTGTGCCATGCTGTCACCTTCTCCCCAACCCTCACAGCATCTCTTGTATCCTGAGCATCTTCCTTCCGCTTCCCTCCTCATGGGAGAGGCAGGAGAGGAAGGCCCTGCTACTCCGCCTGCAGCGCCAGGCCGACGTGGAGCCCAGCAGGCGCTCACGCAGCAGCCCCCCCATAGCCCCTCCACCCGGCTCTCCATCCAGGAAGCTGTGCCGGAAGCCCGCCCTGAGCCTGACTGCGGCGCGTGGGGTTCTGACCGCGGACGGACTCATGAAACCTCATGCGAAGCCTGGCAACCCAAAGTCAAGGAAAGACCCCTTCGCCAGAGTGAGACGTCGGGACAGGACACAGGTGGCTTCCTGGGCTGACGGCAGCTCTGGGCTGGCTGGCGGGCACTGTGAGCACAAGTCACTTCGTGCGAGTTTGATTTGGAAACGTCTCTCTCTTCCCTCTTCCATTCTAGCTCATGTCCAAAGGCCACCACCAGCCAGCCCCACCCTGCTCACACACCTTGCCCCTCTAAGGATTCTGGGTTTATCGCCTCAGAGAAATCTTCCCGGACTAACTCTAGAGGGGGCAACTATCATTTCTGCTCTGTTCAGCCTGGAGACATTCTATTTCGTTAGGTTATTCAACAAGTTTTTATTTAGCACCTACTATAGGCCAGGCGCCGTTCAAGGCACTGGGGACGTAGCTAAGAGAACAGACATATTCCCAGACTTTCCAAGCTACCTGGGGAGACAGAAAACAAGCAGATTAACAACAACGAAACGCCGGTATGGGAACGCCGATCTCGGGGTGGGGGTGTATGATCGGGAGTGCCCTCTGAGGGACTGGCATCGGCCGAGGCCTGCAGGGGCACCTGGAAGTGCACTCTCCCAGAGGGAACATCAAGGGCAAAGGCCGGGACTGGTTTCACCGGTCCCTTCCCATTTGTGGTCATGAAGAAGCACGCCATTTGGCATGATGAAAAGATGCGACCGCCGCATCCTTCATTCCCCGTCCTTTGTCTTTCTCGTCTTTGTTCTGCGTCCTGCTGCAGGCTGGGGAGGAAGTCGGTTTGTAATTAGCAAATACACTAAAGAACATTTGATCCTCATCCCGAGAAGGAGCTCAGGGCCAGAGAGGGTGAACCGACTGTTTGTCTGGCTCTGAAGTCTGTCTTCCTACCCCAGCACCCCGCCCTTCCCACCACAAGAGAGGTGGTTCCTGGTGGCTTCTTCTCACAGGGCCTGACCCAGGCCACCTGTTGCCGCCCGATCACTGCTGGCCGCAGGGAGAACGGAGCCAAGAATGGGGAGCTGGGTTCTAGCTCGGGCTGGAGGTGGATGGACGGAAGGGAAAAGGTGGTTCCTAACTGGGTCTAACTGGTATTTGTTATCATAGCTGCAGGCGGCACAGCAGAGGTGGGCATGGTCACGTGCTGAAGGTAGAGGGTGGGCGCTGGGGGCTGGAGCAGGGTAAAGCAGAAGGCTCGGGTGGGCCCGGGAGCTGGGTGTGATGTACGCACCGGCTCCCAGCACAGGGCACTTCCGTTTTTGGCTTCTCCTCCCCAGCTGATGGGGAGGAACCACATACCTGCTCATGCCCTGGTCCCAGCAGCACTGAGCACCCAGATTGCTGGGTGGAGGTTACTTGAGAGAGGACAGAAGGCTGGACAGGGCGGGATGTGGGATGGGCAAACCACCGGGAAGCATGGCAATGAGAGGGGCGCTGAGGGGTCCGGGCCAGGAGTCATTGGGGCTACTCACCCCCTCCCTGATGGAGGGAAACAGACAAACTTTATTTTTCTGACTCCTGGGTTATCTGAAGCTCCTGACAGCCATTTTTCACCCCCACAGCGTCTGCTTGCTTATCTTCTAAATGTAGGTCCCCCCACTAACACACAGCGCCAGCCTGCCTCCCCTGAGCTCACAAGCTGGCTGAGCACCGCAACATCACCCTCCTGGGAAACCGTGGGGGGTTCGGTGGGGGTGTCTTCTTATTTTTTAAAACCCAAAGGATTAAAAAAATCCACACCAGTGGTTTTCAAATGGTGTGCCGCAGAATTTTTAAAACATGCAATACCTGACTATTAAGTCAGGGGCACTGACCTCGTTTCCCTTAGAGCCTCCAGTGAAAAATAAAAAAGTAACAACAGCCAACACAATAGCTGTCTGGTATGAACAAAAATTATATCTATTTTTTGGTCCGATTGGCTATATATATATATATTTTTTTAATTGATTTTTTACAGAGAGGAAGGGAGAGGGATAGAGAGAAACATCGATGAGAGAGAAACATTGATCAGCTGCCTCCTGCACACCCCCTACTGGGGATGTGCCCACAATCAAGGTACATGCCCTTGACCAGAATTGAACCTGGGACCTTTCAGTCCGCAGGGTGATGCTCTATCCATTGAACAACACCGGTTTCGGCAAAATATATATTTTTTGGTGTGTGGCAGAATTTTAGTAATTTAGCTCATGGGTGCCAGGAGATGAAAAAGGTTGCAAATCACTGATCTGAACAGATGCATTACATACTGTACTTGCGTATCTGGCACACACAACTGCAGCAAGAAACAGTTTATCCACTAAAGTCCCCTAGTGTAGGTTTAGAAAAACCCGCCCTGCCCCTCCCGCCCAGGCCTCCAGCTCCTCCCTCCCCTCCGCCTTCAGCACAACTCTGCACAAAGCAGGACCTCTTGAAGTTCAGACATTAATTACTGAGTTAGAAATTTTTCAAAATTACAAGGCATGGCCCCGGGAGATAAGAGGAAGGAGGAGGAGAGCGCCGAGAGGCGGGGAGGAGGCCGGGCAGGTCTGGAGTGTGGGGCGGGGGAGGCCCCAAGCCTCGGGGAGGACCCCCACTCCACCCCCACGCCCACTCCCACTCCGAGGGCCAGGCGCCCCCTGCAGGCGGCGCTGAGCCCAGGAGGGCAAGCGAACCCCGTCCTGGCCATGTCCAGGGGCATCGGTGAGGGGAGGGAAGAGCTGGGCTCTCCTTTTCAGCCCTGAGCAGGCAAGTGTAGCCATCTCCACCGGGGCCTTGAATGTAGAGTGTTCCTACTAGAACACGGTTCGGTTAATTACAACTATCTTCACTCCTTCCCGTCGGCGTCACTGGGAAGGGCTGATGGCGCTGAGGGCGCCCTGGGTGGCAGCTGTAAGGGCTGGAGGCAGTTCCATCGAACCTTCATTTATTTTTAAAATATACTTTATTGATTTTTTACAGAGAGGAAGGGAGAGGGATAGAAAGTTAGAAACACTGAAGAGAGAGAAACATCTATCAGCTGCTTCCTGCACACCCCTCACTGGGGATGGGCCTAAACCAAGGTACATGCCCTTGACCGGAATCGAACCTGGGACCTTTCAGTCCGCAGGCCGACGCTCTATCCACTGAGCCAAACTGGTTTCGGGGCCCATCGAACTTTTAAAACATGCCGAAGACTTGATGTTGAAGAAAGCCTGCTCCTGCCCCTATTCCCTATATGCGGGGACCTCCTTTCCCCAGGGCTCAGGGTCTAGGCTGTGGAGGCCGAGCCGCCCCAGCAGGGAGCGGAGACGCCCTCGGGAGCCCCGTGCAGACAGGCTGGGGAATCGGAGTTTTAAAACCGTTCAGAACCGGTTCTGGCGTGGAGACCGGGTCCCCTGTGGACCCGGCGTCTGGTGGAAGCGGGTATTTTTATAACTCCAGGCTCCCTATCCGATCCTGTGTTACCGCGGTTGCTAAGGGGAACACTGGCTTCGGATTTCACATTTCAGTTCGCAGAGGCTGGCGGAGGAAGTGGAACAGTTAACGGGTGGGGGTGGGGGCGGCCCGGATTTTATTGGGAGGTCAAGAACCCGCAGCCTTAGACGGGGACACGGCAGTGTGTGTGTGTGTGTGTGGGGGGGGGGGGGGGGTGGGGGGGGGGGGGGGTGCCTGAGCAGTCGGAGGCTCTGGCCACAGAGTGTCCTGGCTGCTGAATGGAAGGGGTGGGGGGGACAGCATCCCTGGAGGGGGCGCAGCCGTGGGAGTTATTTCTGCGCAGGTTACAGGAATGGCTGCTCACACTGGGGTACTCATAGCCACAGCTGCTGGACCTGGAGGACGCTGCGGCCACCCCAGTGCCCAGGGGCCGGGTACCTGCCTCGGGAAGGCTGCTTTCTCGGCAGAACGTTCCAGGCCGGGCTGTGCCTAAGATTAGGGCTGGAATGCCCTGTCCATGCAGGAAGCTTCCCCCGAATTTTTAACCGCCTTTCCAGCCTGAAGGGGCCCGGAGAGTCTTCCTGATGGGCTGGCGTGGAGAAGGAACTTGAAGACACGGCGTGGAGGGTTGTGCTCTGCCCAGATGCCCTTGCCAGGCAGCTCTTCTCGTCTCATCTGCCCTCTGGGCTCCCACATTCCTGCCCCCCGCCCCGTTTTGAGCACTGTACTTTCCACCGTGCCCTGGCCGGGGAGAGGCCCAGCTCTGACCTCGTCTCAATACATTTCTAGTAGGAAACGTGCCTAGGAGACTGTCAGTTCGATAAAGGAGTGGCCTTTCCCCCGGTGTTTTTTGAATGAATACATACGCTCTCCTGTGCGCTCGCCATGGGGTTGCTCTCTGGCGGAGAGACTGTCCGAGGTTCTAGCAACATCTTGCGTCCCCCTAAACGCCTCTGCTGGGGGCCAGGCCCTGCCCACAACTCCGCTGTCAGACCCCCTCTTTACCACAGAGACACAAACGGGCACCCAGCTCCTTCTTGCCCCAAGCCGCCACTCAGTCTTCTTCCCAGAGCCCTTTCTCCCTCCCCACCCACACCTGTGCGAAGCCCACTGTCCCTTAAGCCCGATCTCCTCTTCTCCTAAGCAGCCGCTCAGACCCCGAAACTCCCCCTTCTTGTATATGCACATGCCCAATCCATCATAAATGTCCAAGGCTGCTACATTTTTGGGGATGCGATAGCCGAGTGGAGTGTGAGCCGTGTGGGGAGGGGTCGCCATGTATAACGCCCTCTCCCGGTACAACCGGGGACCCTTGCAGTCAATGGGAAAGTTGCATCGTCCCAAACCACGTCTCTGCTCACCGAGTGGATGCAGAGTCCTGAGCACAATGCGGTTGGTTACGGGATAGACAAGACCCAGCCTCTCCCCGGGCACCCAAGAAGAGGTCAAAGGGCATTCATACACCCACCAGGCAAAGGTCAAGTCCAGAGAGCAAGGGCCCTTTGTGGATGCTAGTTCTCCAGGGTCCTGGAGGAGTGGATCCGAGCAGGGTGGGGAGAGGCGGGGAGCGAGTCTGGCCTGGAAGGCCGACAAGAGCCAGGCAGGAGGAAGAGGGAGAGTGGGCTCCAGGCAACAGGGATGCAAGAAGCCTTCCGTGGGAAGACGATGGGACCAGTGCGGCTGCAGCCATACAGGACTCAGCAGAGGGTCTCCAG
Organism: Antrozous pallidus; assembly: GCA_027563665.1. Classification (NCBI taxonomy): domain Eukaryota; kingdom Metazoa; phylum Chordata; class Mammalia; order Chiroptera; family Vespertilionidae; genus Antrozous; species Antrozous pallidus. The sequence continues at coordinate 88,367,648 of CM050518.1, read as the reverse complement.
GAAAGGGGTGTGTGTGTGATTGTGGGGAGGCCTTGGCGCCCAGGAAGGAGGATGGACCTCTTTCGGGGGCAGCCTGAGATGGGACCCTTCTCAGGAGCAATGCCTGGAACATGGGCTGCTTTCCACAGCAATCTGCGTCACGCCAGCGCACTGTCACTCTTTACATGACCCTCACGTGCACTTTGAGCCTGAAAACAAGCCTGCAGGGCGAGTGCCCTTTCAGGTAGAATGCTGAGGTTCAGAAAGGCTAAAGAATTAGCGCCACCGAAACGGCTCTGGCTCAGTGGGTAGAGCGTCAGCCTACGGACTGAAAGGGCCCAGGTTCCATTCCGGTCAAGGGCATGAACCTTGGCTGCGGGCACATCCCCAGCAGGGAGTGTGCAGAAGGCAGCTGATCGATGGTTCTCTCTCATTGATGTTTCTAACTTTCTATCCCTCTCCCTTCCTCTCTGTAAAAAATCAATAATATATATAAAAAAAAAAAAAAAAGAACTAACGCCAAGTCCCAAAGCAGGTGAGTGGCAGCACAGGGCCGCAAACTCAGTCTCCCCGGCTCTGCTCACCAGGGGCTGCTCACTAAATGCACCTCAGATGCAGCTGCTCCTGTCCTCCAATGTTGGCTGCACACTGAGTCACGTGGAGAGCTTATATCTGCTCCCTTCAAACCCATCCCCGCGAAGTTTGGTGTCACTGGCCGAAGGAGAGGGCTGAGAATTTGGGAGTTTGTCAGAGCTTCTCAAGGGGGTGCATCGTTGGTGGCTGGGCTGCACGGAGGACGATTTCAAATCTCCTCTCCCTGTGAGGGGTTCGCAGCTGCCCTGGGCAACCCCCTCTGGCCATGGTGGGCCCTGCCAGCTGATAACCGCTGACCGCGGCTCCATCTCCTGCTCCGGGGAGCGGACCCCCTGGAGGAAAAGGTGCCTGAAGACGGTGCTGCTGGACTCGGCCTGTGAAACCACAGAGATCTCCAGCCACACCCACACCATCTCGCCTTTCCGATGTCAGATTTCCCCTGGAGCCCAAACAATGTGAGCAACTGAATGCATGCTCCTGCGAAGAGCTAAAAAAGTGGCTCTCATTGTTGCATGGAGCAATTTCATTTCCTGAGAAGCCTGACTTGCTGTCCCCTGTGGCCTCCCTCCTCCAGGAGCCCAGCCAGTTGCATCCCTGGGGGTGGGGGGGTGGGGAGGGGGTAGAGGGTGGGTGGGGTGCCCCTTGCAGACACCCCCCCAGAGGTGCCTGCCCCTTCCCTGCCCTTCCTCTGGAAAGGGCAGGGTGGGGTGGATGGGGTTTCTGGGGCCTGGAGGGGAGGGGAGTGAGGGAGCCAACCAGAGGGAGAGGCTGGTGGGGTCAGAGGGGGGTGCAGAGGGATGAGAGATTCCTGACAGAGGCACCCCCTCCCTTCCTCCTTTTCTCTACTCCTGACCTCTGGCAACGGCTGCCGGACTCGGACTCGGAAGTGGGCAGGAAGGTGGGAATCACGAGCAGAGGGGACTGCGGAGACTGGAAGACAGAAAGAATGAGAGGGAGTGCACAGAGGCAGGTCCACCAGGCACGGGCCAAGGCTGTTCGGAGGAAACAGGTGTAAAGGGTTAAGAGCCACGCCGGCACCCCTGCCAGAGGAATTTCCAGCAAAGCCCTTAAAGTCAGGGGCCCAGAGAAAAGCATGCAGTGCTAACGGGGAGGAGGCTAGCGGAATCCCGGGGTCACAGAGGTGAGGGAGGAGTGGGGGGGACTGAGAGCACTGCAGGGTCAGGAAGGGGGTGGGGGTGGTGCTGGAGGAACCAGACCAAACCCTGGCAGGTCTGCTCCTGCTGAGGTGGGAGGTGATGAAGCCATTAGCTGGGCAGGAGATCTGACCACAGCGGCCACTCTGGCTGAGGACTCTGGCAGGAGGCAGGGGTTCTTAGGAAGCTGTTAAAAATACCTTGCCGATGTCTTACCATCTGTTTGTATCTTCTTTCATGTTTTTCTTTTTCTTTTTTAAATATACTTTATTGATTTTTTTTACAGAGCAGAAGGGAGAGGGATAGAGTCAGAAATATCAATGAGAGAGAGACATTGATCAGCTGCCTCCTGCACGCCCCCTACTGGATATGTGCACACAGCCAAGGTCCATGCCCTTGACCGGAATCGAACCTGGGACCCTTTAGTCCGCAGACTCTAGCCCCTGAGCCAAGCCAGTCAGGGCTTCTTTCATGTTTTCCAACAACAGTTTGTCCTTTTTGGTGTACAAGCCTTTCACTTCTGTAGTTAAGTTTATTCCTAAGTATTTTCTTTGATGCTATTGTAAATGGGATCATTTCTTCAATTTTTTTTTCAGATAGTCTGTTATTAGTAGGTAGAAATGCAACTGATTTTGTATGTTGATTTTTGCATCCTGCAACTTTACTAAATTCATTTAATAGTTCTAACAGTTTTTCTGGGGAGACTTTAGAGTTTTCTCCATATAAGATCCTATAATCAGAGATAATTTCACTTCTTTTTTTCTGATTTGGATGCATTTCATATCTTTATTTCTTGCCTAATTGCTCTGGCTAGGACTTCCCATAACATGCTGAATAGGAGTGGTGAGAGTGGGCACTCTAGTCTTGTTTATAATCTTGGGTCGAAAGAGTTAATATTATTAAAATGTCCATCCTAGCCAAAGTGATCTACAGATTCAATGCAATCCCTATCAAAATTCCACTGGAACTTTTTTACAGAAGTAGACAAATAATTCTTTAATTCATATGATATCACAAAAGACTCCAAATAGCCTAATAATCAGGAAACAATTTTAAAAAGAACAAATCAGGAGGCATTACACTTCCTGATTTCAAAATCCTGTATAATCAAAGCAAATTGACCCTAATGGTAGAATGACTGACCAGTTGCTATGACGCACACTGACCACCAGGGGAGTAGACGCTCAATGCAGGAGCTGCCCCCTGGTGGTCAGTGCATTTCCACAGAGGGAGCACTGTTCAGCCAGAAGCCGGCTCATGGCTGGCCAGTGCAGCGAGTGGTGGGAGCCTCTGCTCACTCCATGGCAGCACTAAGGATGTCCAACTGATGGCTTAGGCCCACTCTCTGCCAGGAGCTAAGCTGTTAGTCAGATATCCCTCAAAAGCTCCAGGGCTGCTTGAGGGATGTCTGTCTGCCATTAGGTGTATATCCCCCGAGGCTCCCGAACTGCAAAAGGGTGCAGGCCAGGCTGAGGAACCCCCCCTCCCCCCAGTGCACAAATTTTTGTGCACCAGACCTCTAGTATATTATAAAGCTACAATAATCAAAATGGATACATAGATCAATGAGGCAGAGTTGAGAATCCAGAAATAAATCTATGCGTATGGTCAACTGATCTTTGACAAAGTGCCCAAAAACACAATGGGGAGAAGAAAGACTCTTCAACAAATGATGTTGGGAAGACTGGATATGCAAAAGAATGAAACTGGACTCTTATAACACACAACAAAATGGATTAAAGAGTTAACACAGACCTGAAACTATAACTCCTCACAGAACACAAAGAGGAAAAGCTTTATGACACTGGTCTTGATAGTGACTTTATGGATATGACACCAAAAGTGCAAAAGCAAAACTAGACAAATGAGACTAGCTCCAACTAGAAAGCTGTCCGACAAAGGAAACAATCAAGAGTGGAGTCACAGCCTACAGAATGGGGAAATATTTACAAACCACATATCTGATAAGGGGTCAGTTCTCAAAATATATAAGAAACACTTACAACCCAATAGCAAAAGAACTAATAACCAAATTTAAAAAATGGATGAAGCACTTGAATCGACATTTCCCCAAAGAAGAGATACACACAGCCAACAGATAGGAAAAGATGCTCAATAGCACTAATCATCAGAGGAATGCAACATATAAAACTATGAGATATCACCTCATATTTGTTAGGATGGTATATATATATACACACACACAAACAAGCGTTAGACAGGATGTGAAGAAATGAGAACTCTTATACATCACAAGTGCCCCACGTTGCGAGTGTCCCCCACCACGTCCCACATGGTTCAGGGTTCAGGTTCAGGGTTCGGGCTGTGGAGGAGGCTACAAACAAATGAGAGACTAGACAAGAAAGTATAAATTTGGGAATATTGGGGGCCAGGTGGAAGCCCAACTCAAAGAGAAGGAATCCACTCTGCTCTGGCCTTGCTATCCCTTTTATTAAGACTACTAGAAGCCAGGTGCATGAAATTCATGCATGAGTGCGTGTGTGTCCCTCAGCCCAGCCTGCACCCTCTCCAATATGGGACTCCTTGAGGGATGTCCGACTGCCCATTTAGGCCTGATCCCACCACAATTGGGCATCCCTCTCACAATCCAGTATTGCTGGCTCCCAACTGTTCGCCTGCCTGTCTGCCTGATTGCTCCTAACTACTTCTGCCTGCCAGCCTGATCACCCCCTAATCACTCCCCTGCCAGCCTGATTGCCCCTAACTGTCCTCCCCTGCTGGCCTGGTCACCCCTAACTGTTCTCCCCTGCAGGCCTGGTTCCCCCAACTTCCCTTCCCTGCAGGGCTGGTCCCTCCTGACTGTCCTCCCCTAAAGGCCTGGGTTCCCCCAACTGTCCTCCCCTGTCCTGGTCACACCTAACTGCCCTCCCCTACCAGCCATCTTTTGGCGGTCAATTTTTGTGTTGGAGTGACGGTCAATTTGCATATCACCTCTTTATTATATAGTATGGGATACCTCCATAGCCTTTAGGCAGGCAATTCCAATAATAGCCAATCAGCAAGAATTTACATAAAACTAAAAGGTGGAAGTTGCTTTAGCTACCCTTGTCTCAACTAAACAGTAGGTGGATGGCTCTGACCTTTCAGAGCTTCAAGGTTGACCAGCCTTCCGGGTTCCTTGTCCACACCTCTCTGCTAGTGAGGACAATGGGCTGCTTCCAACACTACATTGTTAGTGGCAATGCAAGAACGGTACACCTGCTATGAAAAATAGTATGGGGGTTCCTCAAACCATTAAAACCCTTAAAAAACAGAACCACCATATGACCCAGCAATGCCACCGCTGTGTATTTATTCAGAAGAATCGAAATCAAGATCTTGAAGAGGTATCAGCAGTCCCATGTTCATCGCAGCATGACTCACAGTAGCCAAGATTTGGAAACGAGCTAGGTGCTGAAATAAACCAGTCACAGGACCAACACGGCATATTTTCACTTAAAGGAAGTATCTAAACAGTCAAGCTCACAGCAGCAAAAAACAGAATGGTGGCTGCCAGAGGTCTGGGAGGAGGGGGAAGTAGGGAATTGCTAACCACTGGGTTCAAAGTTTCAGTTAGGCAAGCTGAGTAAGCTCCAGAGATCTGCACAATATTGTGCCTGCAGATAACAATATTGTTGCGTACACTTCACAATCTGTTCAGAGGGTGGCTTGCATGCTAAGTGTTCTCACCACAATAAAAATTTAAAAACATTTTAAAAATTAAGAAGAGCTCGCGAGGCGAATGCGAGCTGTAAGCAGGAGGGCAAGGAGATGCCTGCAGCTTTGGGCCGTCAATAACATTCTTCAATCACTTTGAAAACCATCTTGGCAGGAACCACAGGCTCTTAAACAATAAAAGGACTCATTGAGAAGTATTCCTCTCTGTCCCTCAAAGAAGGCTCTCTGATTGGCAAATGCTATTTATGGCAAAAGCAGAATCGATTCCACAAAGATCGATTCAGCCTCCGCCACGCAGCAGGCGCTGGGCTGTGGACTGACAATGGAAGGAGAGCCGCTGCTCTGCTCGCCGGGCAGGGGAGCGGGCCGGTAGGAGCAGGGACTCGGCTGGCTCTCAGACCTGGCTTCCAAAGGGGACTCTGCTGCCTGCTGGCCGTGTGGCTCTGACGAGCTGCCTGACCTCTCTGTTCTCTTGAAAAAGGGGGTGCTAATGCTCAGGGTGCTGCCTGAGTTAAAAGAGGAAAGAATGCATGCCATGCTTTGGACCGTGCCAGGCACTGCTGTGATGGGCACTGAATACCACTTCCTCTACGGCCACGTGGAAGGAGGGAGCTGTCAGGATGTGCCAGCTGTGCACTGGCTCAGGGAGGCAGGGAGGTGGGCCTGGGGCCACGCTGAGAGGACCTGGCCTGAGCAGGACTTTGGGGTGCAGCTTTGGGCACATCTTGTTGGGGGGCTTGGATCATGGCCTGGATGCTGCTTAGTGGAAAGTTGGAACTGTGAGCCTGGAGATGGTTCTGGGAACTGGGAGGACTCCAGGGCAGGGTGGGCCTGATGATTTGGGACCAGCCACCTGCAGGGCCCAGGGAAAAAGCCTAAAATTTCCCAGCAAGGAGAGAGGCAGCAGCAGTGCCTTTGGCTTCCAGAAACTTCTTAGAGCTGCCTTAACCTGCTGTGGGGGAGGCCTGGGGATGCGGATGTGTGTGATGAGGTGGGGGAGGCAGCAGCTGACTGAGAATTCAGGTGTCTGTCTCCTGGATTCTGGGAAGGGCCCAGGCTCCCCAAAGGGGCTGCTCAGACCCCCATGGCAAACCTGTCTTTCCCAATCTTCTTTAGGGATGCTGGATTCTCCACTGGAAAGAGCCCTGGACTGGGGGCTCAGGAGCTCTGGGTGAGGGATAGCCTAGACTGGATGTGTGTCACTCGAAGGGCATTCAGCCCCTGTGCCCCTTTAAGATGGGCCATGTGCCCAGGCCCTAAGTCAGACCAGAGGACACCAGACTCTAGGGAGCCGTCCTGCCCCAGAGTAAGTCCCTGGGGCAGTTCCTCCACATTCCGACCTAGTTGCCCCAGGGCACCCAGCACCTTCTCCATCCTCGTCTTCCTCCCCAAACCCCCAGTAGAGCAGCGTGATCCCTCTCCACAAACCAGGGATGGGCTCAGAGCAGGCGAGCTCTTCCCAAGACGGCACAGCTAACCAATGGCAGAGGCAGGATGGGGACCCAGGGCTAATGCTCCCGAACCTCTCACCGCAGGGCCTGGAGCAGGTGGCGGGGAGCACGGGGCCCTGGTGTCTCTTTGACAACATGGTGGCAGCCACCGATGACTTAGTTACGCTTCACGTTTACCACGGAGCACGGCAGAGGCTGGTGTTCGTGACACCTTCCCACAGAGTTCAGCGCCTCCAACAAGTGGGCGCTAGGGGAGGGTCCTTGTTTCTTGCTGGTGTGACCTCCTGCCCCGTTCCAGACCTCACACCAGAGGGTGTGCACTGCCCCAGGCCGTGTCAGAAGTGTCCCAGCAGCCAGGCCAGTCTCAGCCCGGCTCCCTGCTCTGGGGAGCAGGTGACGGCGACGCCAGGAGGTGCCCAGATCACACAGAGGGAACGGGCTGCGACAATCCAGGCCACTGCCCTAGAACGCGCTGCCTTCTGCCTTCGGGTGGGTTGTCAGGTGTAGAGGGCCGGCCCCCCGGGGAAGGCACCTGAGCATTCTTTAAATGTGTCAGCTGAATCCGAGGCGCCAGGCAGAGCCACGTCGTGGAAACGCATCCACCAAAAGGGCTGGATGTGTTACTCAGTACTGACTTAACTTGCTTCAGGTGTCGGGAGACGGGGGAGGGCCCTTGAAATGTAGATTCAGCAGAGCCCCAGGAATGAGGGCATGAGTGGGGCCTGGGCCCATTTAAGCTCCTTTGATTTTAAGTCTTTTCATGAGTTTCTATTTTAGTATCAATAAACACGCTGCGTTTGGGTTGGGATTCCCTGTCTCTCCATCAGAGAGCAGAGATTCCACCCAGCCCCAGCTTTATTTTTACTTTGGTGTCGTCTATTCTTTCTATTTTTTCTCAATCCCCAGCTCCTCACTCAGTAACTGGACCCTACCCCTCTTTCCACGCTGGATGTGAGAAGGAGAGAGCCCTCCCCCCACCCCCAACAGTCAGGGGCTCAGGGCAACTCAGGCAGGGATGGGAGGGCCCCTCGAGGCCACCTGGGCCAGGTCCCTGCCTCCTGCCTTCAAATCATCCCCAAGGGGTACAGAAGGCAGAGCTGCGGCCTCTCTCGGTGCTGCATGCTGAGCTTTGTACACTTGGAGAGTGAAATACGGTCGGGAGAGACCACTGTGTGAGTCTGAGGAACAATCTGAATCCGTCTGGTAGGAGAACGGCTCTGCGGGCTGGCGGAGGCTGTGGGCTCACGAAGCGCCCAGGGGGGCCTGAACGCTGCTTCCCCGGCAGCCAGGCAGCCTGAACGAGCACCCCGCTTCCCAGAACGATGCTTCAGAAACATCTGCAGATACCCCTGCCTTCCCCTCAACGGCTTTACTATCCTCCTCTCAAAAACACACAGTCCCTGGACTGTACACATCTCCTTTATTTAGCTGACAAGTCCCTTCCACCGAAACACTTCCCCAAAGACTAGTCCTCGCTCAGGCCCGGCCTCCACTGACGCCCCAGGGTGGCCCCATGGGGCTCCTGTGCTCACCCCACCGACACCTCGGCCCCCTGACCTCCCTCCCTGTTGCCAAACTCAGGCCACTTCTCTGTCCTGGTTTCATCGGTTCCCCAGAGGCCAGTCCTCCTTGGGTCCTGGGACCTGCTGCTGGGGTGCGGGGTCCGGCACATGTGAGGTGGGCTGCCCGCTCCCAGGAAGGAGTGGTGTCACGATCTCACGCTCTCCTAGAACCTTCCCTGCCTCTGTCACTCTCCCCTCCCACCTCCTTGCTGGCTCCTCTCCTCCCCTCCGCCTGCACCCTCTTCCTGGGTGACCCCATCGAGTCTCCAGTCCCGAGCACCAGGCACGCATCAACATGATGCTCAGTCCGTGTCCCCAGGATGACCTTTTCCTTATCTTCAGACACTTCCACCTGAGCAGCCACAGGAGGTGCCCTGGGGATGACCGACAGGTCACCCAAACAGAAAAACCGGCTCCTGGTTCCCTCCCCCAACACTTCTCTTCCAGACTCCCCACCCCTGACCACAGTGCCTCCAGGCCAGGGGCCACAGCACCTCTCCCTTCTCTGTAGCTCACGTCCGCAGGTTCTGTGGGTACCAACCCCGAAACACAGCTGGGCTGCAAACCGTCCTCCCCCCTCACTTTCTCAGCAGTGCTCCCAGCCCCCAACCTCCCCTTGGAGGACCCAGCAGCCCCCTCACCCCCAGCAGCCCCCTCACCCTCAGCCCCCCTGGGCCACTGCCCGTTCTGTGCAGACAGCAGCGAGGGCGATCTTCTAAAGGCGCAATGGTGCCTGGTCCAGAAAGCACCCCACTGACCTCTTGCTCCTCAAAAGTTCTGGCTTGTTCTTATTCATTTCTTTTTCAAAAGCAAATCTTTTTTTTCCCCCTTAAATAAGGAATTCAATGGGAACTGACCCAGGCCCAAGATCCATTCATTCAAGTCAGACCCAGGGGAGGCGGTGTCCTTGGTGCGGAGTGTCTGCAGCCCCAGTCCGCGGTGCTTTCTTGGAGGCCAGTTACCTCTGTGTAAACGCCATCAATAGAGGCCTGGCTTCCGTCCACAGCAGGGGGAGGGGACGGTCCTCTCTACCGAGGCTGGTGGCTTTAGCTCAGGTCCCCGCCCCGGCTCCCCGGGTGCCCCAGGCGGCGTCCCCATCACAGACATCTCCATCAGACACAGGGCAGCAGGCGGCCTTACCTCCCGGGAGCAGGTGTAGATGGGGCAGACCCCCAGGCATGGCCTTACCTCCTGGGAGCAGGTGTAGATGGGGCAGACCCCAGGCGCGGCCTTACCTCCCGCAGGCAGGTGTAGATGGGGCAGACCCCCAGGCATGGCCTTACCTCCCGGGAGCAGGTGTAGATGGGGCAGACCCCAGGCGCGGCCTTACCTCCCGCAGGCAGGTGTAGATGGGGCAGACCAGCACGCGGAAGGGCTCGCCGGTGCTGCTGCGCATGGTGCCGAACACCTCGCACAGGAAGGTGATGAAGCCCAGCCAGCGCTCCACGTCCTGCTGCTGCAGCGCCTCCCGCACCGTGAAGTCCTTCTGCGGAGGAACAGAGAGCCATCAGCCTCGCTGGGCCCGGGCCGCCCCTCCGTTGTGGGGCCTGCCGCTAAGGGCTGGTCCCTGTGTTTCTAAGGGGTGACCAGGGCCACAGCACCTGTTCTCCGGGGTCTCCAGACTGTGGGGGGGGTCCCTCAGCCTTGCTTCCCTGGCCCCAAAACAGAGGTGGGGGAGTGAGATGAAGGGGAGATGGCACCTGTCCCAGAGTCATCACGCTTGCCATTCGACCCCCTGTGCCCAACTGCTCTCCCTCTGTTAACCCCCAAATCATGCCCCCTCCCCCCTGCACGGGAGGGCGGGCGATTAGAACAGTGTGCGGTGCATGTCAGCAGGGGTCTGCGGAGGCCCAGCACTGGGGCAGAGACGCAGCTACAGCCCCTGCCTGCAAGGGGCCTAGAGGATCGTGAAAAAAGAGGATCATTGATTCATTCTTTTCTTTTGTTAAGATTTATTTTTATTGATTTCAGAGAGGAAGGGGGGGGAGAGGGAGGGAGGGAGAGAGAGAGAGAGAGAGAGAGAGAGAGAGAGAGAGAGAGAGAGATCAATGGGGAGAGAGAAGCATTGATCAGCTGCCTCCTGTATGCCCCGCCCTGGGGATCGAGCCCACAACCTGGGCATGTGCCTTTGACCAGAATGGAACCTGAGACCCTTCAGTCCACAGGCCGATGCGCTATCCAAACCGCTAGGGCCATTCACTCATTCTTGAAAGTATTATTGCCCTATTGAGTGCCAGCCATTGCATTAAGGCTTAAAATAAGACATGTTAACTCGTAGCTACGGTACAAGAAAAGGTCTTAAAAGCCACCGGGGATTCCAGGTAGAGGGATGCGGGGAGATCACATTTACTTAGCAAGAGAATTTCCATTTTAATTTCAAAGAGAAGAAAAAATTCTACAAATAGCGGCGAGGGGAAAAAATAACCCCTAGATTTCTCGCAAAGAAACAACAACATTGTGGAGCTTTCACTTGTACATTTAACGTTAAAATTCAGAGACAATGAGGCAGGTCTTCACATGCCTGAGGATAAAAGAGCACAGCCAGCTATAGTGAAAGCAAGAGGAAGAATCTTACATTAGCAGATGTTTGAAAAAAGAATCCCACCCATGTGCTTGTCTTACCGACCCCCGACCCCCCACCAAATCTACATGACACAGCTGCCATGGAAACCAGTATGACAATCCTCAAAAATTAAAAATATAATCACAAGACGATCCCACAATTCCACTTCTGAAGATACAGCCAACAACAAAAAAAAAAAAAAAAAAAAAAAAAAAGAAAAGAAAAGAAAAGAAAAAAAAAGAAAAGAAAAGAAAAGAAAAGCAGGGCATTTGCATAGTCATGTTCATAGCAGCACTTTCCTCACCAGCCAAGAGGTGGAGGCAACCATGTGTTTATCAGCGGACGAGTGACAGGAAGTGGTCTATGCGGACAGTGGACTATTACTCAGCCTTAAAAAGGAAGGAAGGCTGACACATCCACAACACAGGCGAACCATGAGGACACTGGGCTCGGCGAGTACGCCAGTCACAGAAGGATACACATTGTACATTCCAGAAGGTTCTAGAGTGGAAACAGAAAGAATGGTGGTGGCCAGCGCTGGGGACGGGGGCTACAGGGAGTTGTTTAATGGGTTAAAGTTTCTGTTTTGGTCAAGTTGAAAAAGTTTTGCAGACGAGTTGCCTAACAATGTGACTTACACTTCACATGAATGGACTGTACACTTACAAATGGCTGAGATATGGTATATTTTATGTTATGTGCTTTTTCTTTTTACCACAGTGAAAAACAAATACGCCACCTGAGATGTGCTGTAAGGTGTAAAATAGACGCTAGTTTTTGAAGACTTAGTATTTAAAAAAGAATATAAAATGCCTCATATTTTAAAATACTTATTACATGCTAAAAATTTGGATATATGGGGTAAAGTAAAATATACTATTGAATTTAGCACATACTACTGATAAAGCCAGAGATTAGAAAATAGAGAAAAATTATATATAAACTCAAGAAATAGAAAATTAGAAGTACTAACAAAATGTGAAAATAGATGTGGAGTAGATAAAAAGAGAAATAAAAACTATTTATAACTCTATGCTGATGATTTGGGAAAATGATGAAATAGGTGATTAAAAAAAATAAATATACCAAACTGTACTAAAAAAAAGGAATAAAAAGTTGGAAAAGACTAAAGGTCGTAAAACAAAATGAAAAGTTCTGAAAGAATTAAGAAGTGTCTACATTTATGATTTTTTAAAGTAAGTTATTGAAACTTTAAAACAATTAGATAACTGCTGAGCTGTGCAAATTGACCTTGAACATAGAAAAAGATAAGCTTTCCCAGTTCCCTATTACCCAGATCTCACAATGACAGTAAATTTCAAACAAGGACGTCTATGGCTAATTCCTTTACTGTGAATAGATGTGAAAGTTCTACATGAAATAAATACCAACACATAGATCCGAGATAACCAAGTAGATTTTATCCCAGAAAGGCAAAGATGAGTTAGTATCAGGAAACCTGCAAACACAATTATCAATGGGCCAGGTTAAAAAAAGCAGCAGAAACATCCATGACCCTTGGAAGGAAGGAGATAAAATGATTTAACATGATTACATATACGCAAAACCCAAAAGAATTCTCCAATAAAGACTAAAATTAATAAGAGAGTTTAGGAACTAACTAATGAACTAGTGCTGTATTTAAATGCAAAATTAATACACAGAAGTCTACAGTTTTTCTATGACAGGTTTAATCAGTGAGATATTTTAATGCACAAAAGTTCCTTAAGTAAAATAATATAAAATCTTAAGTAACATCAAGAAATGTACAAGATTTCTATGAGGAAAATTGCAAAGTGAACTGAGATTTAAGAGAAGTCGAGACAAGGGAAGAAACACAGTGTTCCGTAGTGGGTAGACGGCATTGTAAAGACAGTTCAACACCGATCTGTACTCCGTATTCCAGCGGGAACTTTGGAGGGTAAGGAGGAGCGGAGACTTGAAAAAAATTATCCTAAAAGTACTTGGAGAGTAACCGGGGAGACAGCCAAAAACAAAACAAAACAACAAAAAACCCAACCAAAACTGTAAGGAGCTATATTTCTTTTCACCTGTCGGAAACTTTAATAACTAAAAGGGCATGGAACTGACATAAGAGGGCGGGGGCGGGGCTGTAAGAGATCAACCGAAGGACTTGTACGCATGGATGTGAGCATAACCAATGGATACACGACACTGGGGAGGGGGGCAAGTGAGGGCATGTGCTGGGGGGGGAGGCTGGGGGGAGGGCAATGGGGGGAAAAAAGGAAAACATATGTACTACTATTTGTAATACGTTGAAGAATTTTAAAAAAAAAGTGAAAAAAAAAGTAAAAAAAGAATGGTCAGATAGATCGGAGAGCCTAGGAACAAATTGGGCACCCATGGTTCATCACGTGGTCCCCGAAGAACCACAAATCAGTGGCAAAGGAAACGTTACTCACTGAAGCCACGGTGCAGAGACAGCTGTCTCAGGTGAGAGGGTGGGGGGAGAGGGTAATTTAGAGTCTGCCTTCACATGGGGCCCTAAGATGAATTCCAGATGGAATAAAGAGGTAAGTGTGTGTATGTGTGTGTGTGTGTGTGTGTGTTTTAAAGGACAAATCATAAGAACTTGAGATTGAGTATTTATCAAATTTCTGGATAAGGAAGGGCTTTTTATATTAATACAAAAGAGGAATGCATCAAAATAGCATAAACACTCTTAGAAGGCAATAATATTCTGGGGAAAGTAGCTGCAATAAATGTGACAAAGGGTAACGGTAAAGGGCATTAAGAGATAATTCATATGTCAAAAAATTAATTAAATCTCAGGAGCAATCGGACGAAAGTCGCTCCCGCCTCCCCCCCCCGCCCCGTCTGAGCAAAGCTGAAAACTGGTCGTTGGCAGTGCTGGTGAGGCTGCAGTGAGACAGGAACTCTTGTGGATGGGGAGTGTAAATCAGTAGCACTTTCCCCCCAAATCTAAAAATAAGCTTAAAGGTGTTCTTATTGTTTGAGCCAGTAATTGCACTTCTGGGTAGTTAGCACAAGGAAATAATTAAAAAATAACAGGAAAAATAAGCTTAATGCACATAATAATTCAACAACGTGAGTGTCCAACAATAGGGGAGGGATAAAGTCAACGATGACTCACGCTCCCGTTAAAAATTATGGTTCTGGCCCCGGCTAGTGAGGCTCAGCTGATTGGAGCATCGTCCCGTACAACAAACGGTGGGGTTCGGTTCCTGGCCAGGGCACGTATCCAGGTTACAGGTTTGATCCCCAGCTGCAGGGAAGGGGGAGCAACTGATTGATGTTTCTCTCTCATATCAATGTCTCTCTCTCTCCCCCCTCTCTTTAAAAATCAATACAAATATTAACAATTATGTTTATGAAAAGTTTATAACAGTATGAGAAATGACTATCGAATGAATGATAAGTAAAAATAAAAAGGAAAAGCAAAATTGTATGTACCATATAATCTTGTCCATGAATACATTTAAAAAATATATATTTTATTGATTTTTTACAGAGAAGTAGGGAGAGGGATAGAAAGTTAGAAATATTGATGAGAGAGAATCATCGATCAGCTGCCTCCTGTGCACCTCCTACTGGGGATGTGCCCGCAACCAATGTACGTGCCCCTGACCGGAATCGAACCCGGGACCTTTCAGTTCTCAGGCCGATGCTCTATCCACTGAGCCAAACCAGTTTCGGCCACGAATACATTTTTTGAAAAAAGATGAGGTATAGCAAGTGTTAACAGCAGTGGTTTCTCAGGAGTGGAATTATGGGTGATCTTTATTTGTAAACTTTTATTATTTTCTGCATTTCTCTGCTCTTCTGTGAACACATCTTTTTACAGTCAGAAACCCAGGCGAGTGAGAAAGGAACTGGCAGGCTGTGACCCTTCCCCTCAGCTTACATGAGGGCAGCGGAACCCTGAGTGCCATCTGCCAGCTGGTGGCGGTTCTCCCTGCAGGGGTGGCGAACGGGCTGTGCACACGCCAGCCAGGAGGCCACCAGAACTAGCCTGTCTCTGCTGGGCACACACGGCGCGGGCTGCCGGCTTTTCCTCTGGAACAGGGAGCTCTTCTCTGCCAACCCAAACCGGCCGTCCCCTGGGCCCCCGCTCCGCTTCAAACTCGGCCTCCTGCATCCAGAACCAGCAAGGGGCCTCAGACGGGTGGCAGCCGTTTCAAAGTCTGGTACTTGGCTCCAGCTTCTCATCAGACTGGCAGGCTCCCTCCCAGCAACCCCTAGTGCCGTTCCCCAAACTTTAAGGCTACCATTTAAGCCCCGTTTCCTGCCTAAAACTATTTATTGACGTATTGCTATTTCCTGCACTGGCCACATCAATAAGCCCTGAAAGCCATTCAGTGTCTCAGGTTTCTCAAGGCATGCTGGGAAATTCTTCCTGCTCTGGATAACCACATGAACTCTGGCATGATCGAGTCCTGTGGTCAAGCCAAAAACAGCTGCAACCCAGGCAGAGGGGGAAACACAGCCACGCGGGAGACGCTGCCCGAGAGGAGGGAGGGCGAAGGCACAAGGATCAGCGTATTTCTCTGAAACCTCCTGAAGCTGATGCACAGGGCAGCCCATCCCTGCGAGCTCACCAGCACTCCCTCCTCCCCGCTTTCAGACAAATGACCAGGGAACTCTGCCCATCCACACCCCACACCCCTGGTGACTCTGGTTTCTGGGCTGCCCCCCCCCCCCCCCCCCCGGGGAGCGGGGAGGGAAGTGCACTGTGTTTACTGCCTGCAGGATGTTCTTTTTCCCTGAGAAGCAGGGATGGGGTGGGAGAGGGGTGGGTATTGGGGAGCTGGTCATGGCCCAGCTGCGATGAGTTGGTTCCAGTCTTTCTTCTGCCAGATCACTGGCCGGAAGGCTTAAAAAGCGTATTTGACAGAATTTTTAAATAACTTCCAAATAGAAGGGGCTCTACGTTGGCTCAAATGCTCTCTTCCTCTGGGTTCCCGCCCCAACGCCAGCTCCTCAGGGAGCCGTGCCTCCCCGCCCCCCTGGGAGAGCAGCCCCACCTCCCAACCAGACCCTCTGCCTGTTCCTCCGGCCCTCATCCCCTGCAGCAGGTGCCGCGTTTGCTGCTGCTCCGACTCTTCCCTAGAAAGGAAGTCCCCCCTCACCCCCGTCAGGGATGGTGTGCGTCTTGTCATCGCCACGCCCCCTAGAGTGGTACCCGGTTCCCACGAGGTGGCCAGTAACATGCAGGACTGGATGGCTAAACGGTCCATCGGAAGCAGCCAGACATCTCCGCTCAAGAGGCCGCCCTGTTCACAGGAACAGGCTGCGGCCACGCCTTTCTTCGCCTGAGATGTGAGAGCAGAGGGTCCGCAGGCTTGTCGGCTTCACATTTCTTTCATCCGTGGCTCTCGGTTCACTCCCCCGGCGTATTCTTCCCACCTGCTCTGTGCTACCCATCCGTGTACGCTTGTTTCATTTTGGTGGGAGACATTTTTGTCAGAGGGGGAGCCTCCTTTGCTTACGTGGGACTAGTTTTCCCTTTCAAGGTTGAGTCGAGGAAGGCCTGGAGACCCTGGAGCTGACGAATCTCCCCTGGCCCGAGAGAGGCTCCGAGGGTGCGGTTCCTGTCCCTGCCTGGGCCTCTGGGCCCCGGGGACGCCTGCGCATCCTTATGAGGCCAAGACCTCAAGTTGGGTTCTGTGACCTGGGACCAAAGAGAACCGACCAGCGCGGCAGCAGGCTCTCTCCCGAGGCCCTGACGGAGCCCTGGGCCCTGCGGGAGGCTGGAGGGGCTGAGCAGAGCCGGAGGCAGAGAGGAAAGAAGGACGGAAGGGCTCAGCATCTGCGTCCTGGGCCATGCTCCTCGGGCGGCAGGCCCGGGCCCTGCCTCTCCCACCCCCACGCAGGCCGCTTCAGGGAAGGATGACCCAGGGAGTGGGGACGGCTGATGACCCAGGTCTCGGCATCACTCTGAGCAGGTCAGACAGACATCCTGGGCTTTAAGGAGTGACAGGTGTGGCATACCTGGATCACAGTAGGTGTTTAGCAAGTGACAGAGAGACCTCCTGGTCGTTGTATCTTGTGTCAATCTGGCCACCCTAAGCCAGCCTTCGACCTGGCCACCCCCTCCTCCTGGCAGGCCGTGTGTGTGCAGCCCCAGCCAAGGGGCACGCCCGCCAGGCTGGACTCACAGCTGGCCATCGTGCCACAGGATGGCCACAGCTGACAGGCTTGGCTGGGTCCGGCGGGCCCCTGAGGCCCGGCCCTGGGGCTCAGCCACACCTTGGTTCTGGAACAGCGGGAATCTGACCTAGAGGCCACTCCAGCCCTGGCAATCGTTAGCTGTGGCTCCCGGTCTGCCTGGAGGGAGACGGCATCTCAGAGGCTGGGGTGAGCGTGAGACTGGCTGCTTGCCTTGAGGTCTGATGTCCCCTGGATCCTGCACTGCTCCCTGCCTTTGGGCACGACGTCCTTTTCCACTTCAGTATCCCTGATCTGCCCCCGCCCCCCCATGGCCCAGACACCTGCCCATATAATGCCAAAGGGCCCCCCCCCCATCCACTCCTTCACTCCACTTTGCCTCCTCCCTCTCCCAACACTGTCTGCACTCTCCATTGTGAGAATTCCTCTGGAGATGGGCTCCCCACTTGATTTACCAGACACACGTGGGCCCTCTGACAGACCCCCAGACCACAGACAGAGACAAGAGCCGCCCACTGCAGCCACAGGCCCTCCGCAGACACAGGCCCTCCGCAGACACAGGCTCTCCGCAGACAGA
The DNA here is from genome assembly GCA_027563665.1 of Antrozous pallidus. NCBI lineage: Eukaryota > Metazoa > Chordata > Mammalia > Chiroptera > Vespertilionidae > Antrozous > Antrozous pallidus. The sequence goes on along the minus strand of CM050518.1, from coordinate 88,349,940 downwards.
CACAGGCCCTCCAGGGTGGCTTTCACACCCGCCGGAGACTCTCCTGAGCTTCATTCCCTGCGTCCAATTCCCTACGTGCTGGGGTGAGTCCTGCTCTTGGAGCCCCACCGAAAAGAATAAAGAGAGAGTGACATTATGCTAACGATCTTGAACCTGCTGCAATCAACAGCCATAAACATCACGCCCCCAATGCCAACGCTTTAATTATTATTAATAATAAAGAAAACCCACTGGGGATGTTCTCGGGGACTAATGGTTCATGGCCCTGCGGCTGAACGCTTCCTCCCTGGCTGCAGGTCAAGGGGACACACCACGGCTGGAAACCCCCATCAGCCACTTCCCGTTGAATCTAGACTATTCTGGAGACATTTCCCAAGCTTCCCAGGATGTGAGCACTCATAGCATTTCTGAGATGGCAAATTCAGGTCAGGTAAGCTCAGCTCTGCAGATGTGTGTGTGGGAGGGCGGGGGCGGGGGAAGCAGAGAGGGCACCGGGACGCAGTGGGGCGAAGCTGCAAAGTCAGTGGGAATTCTGTCTCACACTTATGCAGGCGTGAAGCCTCCTTCTCAGCACGGGGAGCTGGCACCTGCTGTGGCCGTGGCCTTGAAAAGCCCTCGGAAGAGGCTGACGCTTACCTTTTAGCCTGAGCAGGGAGAAAGGCCTGGGCTGCCCAATTCATTTAGCCCCAGGAAGACCCTGCAGGTACTGTACCCCTTGCCAGGGACAGGCGAGTGGGGGGCACTGAAGTCCACAGACCTGGGGCAGCTCTCAGTAACCAGACAGCAGACTGTGGGTGTGGCGCTGTGCCCTCACCTGCTGCTTGCCTGCTTTGGGGATACAATACCACCGACATTTACACAGCACCCCCCCACCCCCAGCATTCCCACCAGCGTTACTGACCTATCCCAGGGGATTTCACACTGCAGGACAAAGGCTAGGGATCTGACCAGCCTTCCAAAGCCGTTAGAGCTCAAACCCAGGTCTCTGATTCTGCTTCTGATGCCCTTTCTCTCAACAAAATGTCTGTTATGCAGGCGTCCTGTTTGAAAGGCCCACCTGGAGTCAGGATAGCCGCCTGCCTCCTCCCTGCAGGTCCCCCAGGCGAGTGAGCCCAGCTGTCAGCTCTGCACAGTGGGAACACCTCCCTGCCTGGTGGCCATCCGCCCAGAGTGGCTGTGGGCTTGGAGGCAGGCATTCACCAGGGTCTGGCCCACGCAGGTAGGTGTGATCCATTCTACAGAGCTCTCTGTGGGAAGGGGGAGCGTGTTTATTATGGCCTCAGCTCCAGGAGCAAGAAGAAAGGGCTGTCTGTGACTCTGTCCTCATCTGTAAAATGGGAAGAGACTGTTTGACCTGCACAGGGTCAACGAGGCAATGGAGCGAGGAAACAGAGGCGAGCACCCTCCTAAACAGAAAAGGGTTACTGTGGCCCCGTTCTGCCATTTGACAAACGAGGTATACAGTGGACAAGTGTCCTGCCTGCCCAGGCTTTTCCAAGTAAGTGAGTGGGAGTTGAGGTCAGAATCTAGCTTGTCCAGCTTCCTGGAGTTTCCTGGAGTCTGCTCCCAGAGTTACTGCCTGGTCAGGTTCTCCCGAGAGGGTCCGGGCACCTCCTCCAGGCAGCAAGCCTGACTGCATCCCACGGCTCGGGGCCAGGCCCACAGGCCGTGCTCTGGAAGCAATCGGAAACCGAAGGCTCGTGAAACCCCACTCTCAATGAGGAGCCCCATTACGTCGGAGACAGTCCGGAAAGCTGGGGGTGAAAAGAGATGATTGCACAGGCGTTATTAAACTATTTATAGAATTTGAGAAAACCCCTTGAAATGGCTCACGAAACGGTCTGGCCTATAATGGGGATTCCAGAATGACTCAGCCCGAAGCCCAAACCCACCCCTGACTTTGAACCGGGCTATAGATGAAGTCTTCAAAAGCATTTATGGGTCATTATTTCTCAGGGAAGCCGTAATGGGGGAGCGCACATCTTTCATCAAGCTGTCTCGGAACGTGTGCCGAACGGTGGTCAGGAAACAGCCCTGGGTGGTGCACGTGGGTGGGGCTGGGAGAGAGGAGGACATAAGGCCCCGGTGGTGCGGAAGGCCACAATGCACATCTGTGAAATGGGGATCCTGCTGCTGCCCTGCCTCTGGGGACCATATGTGGATATACACGTAACAGCGAAGGTCATGCCTGTTCTTTTCTCCAAAGACATGCATGGAAGCTGTTTGCATGTCTCCGTCTGAATGGGCCCGCTATTACAACATGCCATTCCCTTTGGTCCTCCCCATCTGGACTTCCATCGGCGCGGTGCCCAGCGCTCAGGGGAGGGGTTGGCTCTGAAGGAAGTACTCAGGCCCTCTCGGTGAGCGGTGAGCTCCAGGCTGCAGACCACATGGCCCTCATGTTGCTCTAAGGAGCCTCAGGTCACCTGTGGGGGTGGCTGGTGGGCAGTGGGTGGGCAGAGCCCCGCCTATGGGTCAGTTGCTGAGGACATGCCCGAAATCGAGTTTAGAAAAAATAGTTTGGCTGCTAAAATTGATGTTTGGAAGCCACTGGTGTGTCGTGAGCACGCACCGTGGGCTCAGAAGCCAGATAGGGCTGCATGATCTGATCCCCACCCAGTCTCAGAACCAGGAAACCCCCAAGATCTCCCACAGTCTTCCATTCTCCATGTAGGAAAGGGTGACAGGGCTGTTCACCATGAGAATGACAGTCGCTAAGGCAGGGGAGACACTCCTGCTGCCCTGGCCGTCCCAAGTCGGGGACCAAGAACATCCACGCCATGTGTGCTGGGGAATCTCTCTGACCTCCCCCACTTGGCCAGTGTGTGGCAGGAACCAGAGCCAGGCAAGGGTGATGGTGCCCCTGAAGGGAGAAGGGAGAAACGTGGGGGGTACTGATGATAGGTGACTGAACAAGAGCTGGCAACAAGGGTGGGGGGCCCTCTACCAGGAGCTGATGCGCTGCCTATCAAGAATCTCACAAGATATTTCATTTCCTGGCTAGACTGGAAGCCTGTCAATGTCTTTCTCTGGTTCTCTTCCCTCATGTATCTGGCAGAAAGCAGAGCTGGGTATAAAACAGCAGTGTGGGGACTTGATTTGAGAGGAAGCCTTCAAGATATTTCTGATGCGGGGGTTGCTACTGGAAGAAGTGGGGAAGAAAAGTCCATCTTGTTTCCAGGCATACCAAGGGGCCCTACCGCCATCGCACTGAGCTTCGCTCACCAGGGCCTGGGGACACTCTTCGTCTGGCCCTTGAAAACTGACTCACATGCTCATCCTTCAAGCTCCTGGACTTGTCTTCCCTCCCAGAGGCCTCCGCTCTTGCTCCTGTCCACCACGGTATCTCATTCACTCTTTGTCATAGCACACACCGAATTTGGAAGGACACACGTGTTAGTGTGTGTGCTCTGTGATGGCCTCTCCCACTTGGGCCACGAGTACCACGAGGGCAGGGAAGTATGTCTGTTTATTCACCCATACACCCCCAGCGACTAGGACACAGCGAGTTCTCAGCTAGTATTTGCTGGGTTAACCGAATAAATAAAGGGGGGACTCTGTGGTGAGGGCAGTACTAGGGAGGAAATACTATTAAGGCTCAGGGTCAGGCATCTTCTGGTCCCTCTCCTCATAGGTGACCTCCCTGCTAGATCTGACCTTGGCCTTGGAATAAGGTCAGGGAGGGCATGAGCCGAGATGATTCTGGACTGGGCTGTCAAAGGCAGTTTTGTTTTGTTTTTAAGAAGAAAGGGTGGATGCTACGATGGAAATGGTTCCTCATCAATATGGAATCCAACACAACCCAAGAGAGAAGAGGGAGCTCTGAGATTGGAAAGCGATGTGTTGTCCATAGTAAGACATGATCTCATGAACAGACAAGACCGGCCATGTGGGGTATGTGACCCTGGGCACACTGTTCACCTCACGGGGCCTCAGTTTGGTCATCCACAAAATGGGACTGATGACACATGTCCCGTCAGGCCCAGGACCGGTGGTGAAGGCTGAGCGAGGCGATGGATATGAAATCACCTGCTCTCCAAGACCGGGTGCCTGGACTTGATGGATGGATATACCATCCCTTGTTCATCAGCCCCGTAAATTCCAGCTCGATCCTGACCTTGCACAAGACAGACGATCCAGCAGACACTTCCTCGCCTGATCCCTGTGACTCAGAGCTGCCAGCCAGCATGGTCACTTCCCCTCCACTGACCGGCGTCCCCTGTGAAGCCGCAGGCTGGGTGGTGGGAGAAGGAGCCGGGAGTTTTGTCTAGTCTCGGCACTATGGACGTTTGGGGCTGGATTACTCTTTCTTGTGGCGGGGAGGGCTGCTCGGTGCACTGAAGGTCTCAACCCTCCCGACGCCAGCTGCACCCCCTGACTTTCACCCCCAGCTGAGGAAACCAAAAGTATCTCCTGACCTTTCCAAATATCTGCGGGAGGCCAGTCACTGCCAGGGGAGAGCCACTGCCCAGAGCCACACGCTCCCACTCCTGTCCCCCGTGGAGCACTTCTTAGAACACGGCAAGACGCGGGCACTGGAATAACACTGGGACCGGTGTGGTGAGGGGCTCTACTGTAGGCCTATGAGGGGTGCCCCTGGAGCTGTCTTTAGAAACCTGAGGGCCTCGGGGGCCATACACCTGCACACCAACCAGCTGCCTTTCCGGACTGGCCGCGGAGCTGGTGCCCGCCCAGCACAGCTGGTAAGTGCCCACCACCTGTGCTTCCATCCGACCTGGACTGTGGCCGCTCTCCCTCCTGTGGGTTCAGACGCAGAATGACGGCTCTTCAAAACAGCGCGAGTCCTTCTGTCTGATGATCTCAAAATCCAAAGGGCAAAAGTAACCCGTGGGCTCCGGAACTGTCAGCTCTGTGCCTAAGCTGTGATGTCAGCACCGTGAGCAAATAACCTGCCATCAGTCTGACTGTATTTTTAAATGTGAACAGCTTAGCACACTTAACACTACTTATTTGGGGGGGACCTTGGAGAACAGATAATTCAGCTGCATGTACCAGATGACACTGACACATGTCTCCCACTCAGTGTCCCTGGATAAAAATAGCGGCCAGCTTGCTCACGGGTCTGCAGAGAGGAAGGGCAGGAAGGCGGAGGGACCACGGTGTCTGGCACCTTCTCGCCCCCCTGCTGGCCCCCGGGCGCTGGCTCTGTGGGCAGAGGAAGTGTAACCGAGATGTTCTGACTGCGAGAGGAAAGGCGAGGCCCGAGTGGTCTCCCTTCGCCTGCCACGGGCTCTGCCACCGCAGAAGCCTCCGCTGCCTCGGAAAACACCCAAAGAGGGCACAGACCGCACTTCGCGGGGGTGGGCGACCACCTGGCCTGTTGACCCCCATCTAGAGAAGGGTTCATACGACGTACCCTACAGCGTCTCACAGAGACTGAGATCCAAATGCCTGTTCCCATCCCATGGCAGGGAGGCCTGGAAACTTCCACAGGCCTGGAAGCCAGGGAGAGATCCCAAAGGCCCCCTCTGCCTCTGTGCACCTCCCCCAGCACGCCCCAGTGCCGGGCTTCCTCACTGGCATCGCACCTTGCAAAAGGCTCTGCTTCTCCAGCAAGTCCCCAGATAACCACAGGGTGAAACATCAACTACAAATCAAGTGACCAGAAACTTTGCTCCTATGAGAAAGACAGGCCTAACCCTCCCTCCCTCCAGCATCCATCCCTCCATCCCTCCCTCCCTCTAATATCTCTCCCTCCCCCCTCCCTCCCTCCCTTTAGTATCCCCCCTCCCTCTAGTATCCCCCTCTCCCTCCCTGTATCCCCCTCTCCCTCCCTCCCTATCTCCCTCTCTCCAGCATCCCTCCCTCCCTCCCTCCCTGCACAGATGTTTGTGGGTGCACTTCTCTGTCAAATGCTGGTTCTAATGCAATAGACACAGAATCCGTGCCTCTCTCCCTCCATTGCTCCCCTCAATCCCTGCACCCACGGGTGTGTGTGGGTCTACTCTCCGTCAGATGCTGACTCTAATGTGGCCTCCAGGGCCTGGGGGGAGGAACATCGAGTCTGCCTGCGTCTGGAGCTCTGCTGAACAGTCAGGAAGACCTGCCGGTCTGACAGACTCGGGTCTGACAGGCACCCCCAGAGGGCATCGGCTTCAATTCCGCCTGCTTTCAATCAGCCTAGCTGGATGGCAAGGCTGTCCTAGTTTTACAGCTATTCTAGGAAGAATGTCCCAAACTTCTCTCCCTCTGCTTCCAAGAGTTCTCTCTACCCACCACCCTTAGCAGTTGGCTACTGAAAGGTCACCCCTGGTTCAGCGAGAGCCCCGGCCAATGCCCACCTCCTCCTGGCCTGAGACCCTCCCCACCGTGGGGGGCCTCCACCTTCATCACCGCCACCCTTTCAGACTCCGCAGCCTGCGTGATCCTCTGAAAACAGGGGTCAGGATTGCTGGCGGGAGTGGAGCCAGGGACTTCAGCTCTTGAGTCTAGGTGTCCTTACACTGGTTCTTCCCTCACCCTGGCTTCCCATCACGTTGTGCTAGGATGCTGGCTGATTCCTTGCCCGACACGACTTAAGATTGACCATTTGAAAGCTCAGCCTGCCTTCAGCTTTCCGCCTGCCGGGAGGGACACATCTGTTGAAGGGGCAGCAACAATTGTGAGAGGTGCTCTCCGTGTGTCTCTGGGAGGAAGGAGCTGGGAGCAGAAACCGAACTGGGGATGAGAGCAGGGAAAATGGGGTGGGGTGCCTGTAGCACTTCCGGGGGGGGGGGGGTCTGAGAGCCACCCTTAGGCCACTGGTCAGCAGGCCCAAAGGATCCCGAGGTGGACAGGTGCCACCCTCTCTCCTTGGTGATGGGGCAGAAGAGGAGGCAGCAAGGGGCAGAGAAGACCCCCAACAAGTCTGCTCAGTGGCGAACGCCCACGGCCAGTGCTGAACAGGCCTGGGCGATGGGAGCCGAGGCTGCTGCCCTGCCAGGCTGGGCGGGGTCGGCCACGGCCAACTGGGGGTCAGGCCCTTCTCACAGGCCCTTCCTCACTTCCGCGAGGGCACGGCCGGGCCCAATGGCACTTGAACCCGATACCAGCGGGGCCGGCTGGCACTGACCGTCTCTGCGGTTTCTGCCTGGGCCTTTCCAGTGACCTCAGAGCAGCATTAAGAGCAGTTTTTAGGGGAAGTAGGTAAATGAAGAGGAACTTCAGCCTCGCTAAGAATGAAAAAGAAAAGGGCGGGGCGGGGCGGGGGCCCGGGGCTGCCGTGGGAGCCTGCGCCCCCCCGGGCATGCCAACCTCCTCCTCGCGCTCTGTTGACTGGGGCGGTCGCCATGGAGGCAGGAAACATTTTGGTCCGAAATACCGAGCACAAAATATAGTGGGCGCTAAATTCTTCTCTCATCGGCGGCCTCCAGCAGCCCGCTGTCCATGGCGGTGTGGAAGGTCTGGGTTATGGAAAGCAGCGTGCAGCACAGACAGCCGCAGGCCCTCTGTCCGTGTTCCGGAAGCTGAAACTCAAGCCTCACCGAGGGATGACATGATGAAATGACACCGTGTTCCCACGGAACGTCCAGAGGTTTGGAGGCGATGGGGCTGCGGCCTGCCCCTCCCTGCTTCTCTGGAGTGGAGTCCCCGCGTCTGTCGGCACAGTTCACGCCCCTCGTGGGGCCAGCCCGGCGCTGGCCTGGAGCAGGGGCCCGGGAGGCGTGCGGGGCCTGCAGTGCCGGGCGGGCCAGGGCCCCGGGCATCGGTCACCCAGGCGTGGCTCTGGACAACTGAGAGCACGGGTTCTGCTCTGAAGCAAGTGGCCCTTTTGCCATCTACCTTCCTCCCCTGCGAGCGCCCGGGCTCTTGGCTTTCAATGCCACCCGCCGGCGCCCAGCGGTTTATTTCCATCCACACGGCTCTCCTGATGCCAGACGCCACCGCCCCATCGACACGGCCTTTTGCTGTTGTGCCCGATAGAGAGCTCCTGCTCCTGCCTCCACACCTGCTGCTCCCACACGGCCCCCCCAGCTGTGTAGGTGGCAGCCCCTTTCCAGCTGGCTAGGGACCATCCTCGACTCCAACCGTCTCTCCTGCACCCACATCCCATCCTTCTGCAAACCCCGCTTGTTCTTCCATCGAAGCTGATCCAGACTCGGATCTGTCTCTCCCCCTAACTGATTTGCCAGCAGCCCTCACTCAGACTCCCCTAAAGGCCTTAGGCCGGCCTCCTGCATGGACCCCACTCTTTCAGACTCCTCAGCCTGTGTGATCCTCTGAAAACAAAGCCTCCCTGCTCAACCCCCCCTGGAAGCGGATGCGACCTCCGACCTCAGACCTCCTCACAACGCCTGCAGGACGAGAGCAGGGAAAATGGGGTCAGGCCTCTGTGGTATTTCTGGGGGTGGGAGGTGCTGAAAGCCACCCTTAGGCCACTAGTCAGCAGGCCCAAAGGATCCTGAGGTGTACAGGTGCCACCCTCTCTACTTGATGATGGAGCAGGAGAGGTGGGCTCTGCCATGGCACGGATAGAACATCTATTTTAATAAAAGGGTAATATGCTAATTAGACCATGAGACATTCCAGATGTCCTTCCAGACAAAGCCATGGTGGTGGGGCTGAGGCAGAAGTGGTTATGGGTGATCAGGCCAGGCAGGGAGGGCAGCTGGGGGTGATCAGGTTGGCAGGGGGGTGCAGTTGGCGGCAAGCAGGCCAGCAGGCGGAGTGGTTAGGGGAGATCAAGCAGGCAGGCAGGTGAGCAGTTAGGAGCCAGTGGTCCCAGATTGCAAGGGGATTGTCCAACTCCCAGTTTAGGCCCGATCCCACAGGGGTCCCAGATTACAGAGGATGCAGGCCAGGCTAAGGGCCACACCCTCCTCTACCCCCCACCAGTGCACGAATTTCATGCACCAAGCCACTAGTCTCCTCATAATCCCCCAGCTCCCTCCTGTCATACCCTGGCTCCCAGCTCTTCCCCCATGAGGCAGACACACTCTTGTTTCCCTTTGCCTGGGATTTCCCCCCGCCCTCCCACCGTGCTGCATAACTCACTCCTTCATGTCTATCCAAAGGTCGCCTTGGTGAGCCCTTTCCCAATCATCCTATTTAACATTGGACCCTGACATGGCCTGCTTCAGCACCCCCACAGTTTTTACGTAACTCACTTACTGACTAATCTATTGCTTGGTGTTCCTCATCCATCCTCAGTAGAATGCAAGGTTGAGGGGAGCAAGCTGTTTAGTCCACTGTAGTCACTGCTGAGTCCCACCTGAGCCCAGTGCTCAGCCCAGTGCCCGGAACACAGCAGGCCCTTAGTAATTGTTGAATGTTGAATGAATGAAGTTGCCTGATTTTTATAAAAATATTCTTATTGATTTCAGAGAGGGAGAGAAACATCAGTGATGAAAGAGAACCATTGATTGGCTGCCTCCTGCACACCCCACACTGGGGATCAAGTCTGCAACCGGGCGTATGCCCTGACCGGGAATCGAACCAGTGATCTCTTGGTGCCTGGGTCGACGCTCAACTGCTGAGCCACACCCGGCTGGGCTGAAGTCGCCTAAATGTTACGAGGGAGACGGGAACAGCTCTGTGCCATGAGGCTCAGAACACTGGGGAGCAAAAGCCAAGTGCCCAGTGAGGGCACGCGGGGACCACAGCAACCAGGAGAGAGACCAGAGAAGGCTCCACGGAGAGAGGGCTCTGGGGAAATGGATGGGACACAGACAGGACCAGCTGGACCCAGAGAAGCACTCAGGAGATAAGTCGGAGGAAGATAAAGCCACAACAATAAAAGCTACAAAGAAGACAGCAATGGGCTGCTGGGAGGACCCAGGAGAGGCTGAAATCAGGCTTCATCTTAGACCAGTGGTTGGCAAAGTGCGGCTCGAGAGCCATATGCAGTTTGCCGCTCTGTTGACTAATGAGTTTGCCGACCACTGTCTTAGACAATCCGGACAAGCCACAAGCACATGCCTGTCTGCAAATGCTTGCTTTATAGAAGCGAGGAGATCCCCAGGCTGGATGGGTGGGAGCGGGGGGGTGCTGTTACTAACCCGCATGGGGATAGGGTGGAGGAGGGAGTCTGACTGGCATGGCCTCTCTGCTCTTTCTTCTGGGTCCTGGTGGCCCTGCCTGCCTGTCCCAGAACCCGCCTTTCTCCTCCAGAGTGAAGAAAAGGAGTGAGCAAGGAAATGAAGTAAAGCCAGAAACCAGCTGGAAAGGCCCCTGGGCTGAGGTTTTAATGCGATCACTTGGGCTGCAGCGCGTGGAGAATATTCTGAAAGGGGGGGCAGATGCAGGGAGCCAGCCCCAGGCTCCTGGGGGCGTCTACGTGAGGGCTGGTGGGGAGGCAGGAGGGGGGATGGGCAGGTCCGAGCCTGGATGGCCTTAGAAGGAAGAGTGAACAGGACTTGCCCGAGGATAGGATGCGGGTGTGGGAGGGAAAGCTGGCCCAGGAGGGCCCTGTCTTACCGCAGGGCCTTGGGGAAAGCCTGATCCCTCTGAGGCCTCAGGCTTTCCGTGGCCCAGAGTGTGGCTCTCACGGGCTGACCAGCCGGAACGCAGAAGACCTGCGCAGCTACCTGCGGACAGGTGCCTGTGTCCCGACAGCGCCGTCCCTCTCCTGGCTGTCCTCTGCGTGTAAGGCTTGTACAGCGCCTTCCCCTTTGCCCCAGGTCGGCTCCGACCTCAAAGACAGATGTGACATTCCTGGGAGGTCTGAGACTCTCCGGGGCGGATGGCGTGCGGAGAAGACAGGTGCAGGGCCGAAGGGGAACAGGGATGGGGGGCTGGCTGGAGGAGAGCCCACAGCCCTCCCGAAGGAGAAGGTATATTTGGGAACGCGGAGGTGGGTCAGCTCGCAGCCACCGGGAGGACGTGTCTCCCCGCACAGGCCAGGCCTATGACGTGCCTCTCCGATTTCCAGGGTGGCGGCTGGAGGCGCCCTTGGCTCCGGCCGGGCGGGGTCTGAAGTGGGAACTTCAGAACTGGACTTGGCTGCATTCCTCTGAAATCCCCGGCCTCTGAGAAGGAAAGCTGCCGGTCACGTCCTCTCCTCGCACGTCGGCTCCTCCGTGAGAGCTGGCCCGGAGCCCCGGGGGCCGAGGCAGCCCCCCCCACCGCGCTCCCGCGTTCTCAGTCTTTCAGGAAATGTCTCCGGGCCCGGTGGGGACGTGTATCCGGGAGGTGAGGAGGAGGTGGCTGAGCTGGGCCTGGGCCAAAGGGCTCTGGGGGGTGTCCTGTTAGGCTTGGCAGCCTGCCCTAGGGTGACTCAAGCTTGCTAGTTGTCCCCTACCCACAATGCCCCCCTGGAGAAACAGCCTTCGTTTCCCAAGGCCCCAAGCAGCACCTTCGAAGGTCCTTGCCCTCAGAGCAGTCACCCACTCACACTCCCAATCTTCTGAAACTTCCTCTATAGTTAACCTTAGGCTAAGCAACCTGGGCCAGCGACTTCCTCAGTCTGGGCCTTGGAAAAGGAGGGGCCGGACTCAAGTCCTTGGGTCCTCAGCCCCACATTTCTTCCTTCGGGAAGGCGGTTATCCTTCAGGGCCCACCTCTCCCACCAGGACTGTCCTCATCCCATTTATTTCCCTTCCTGGGACACGCAGTGGACGGCCCTGGGCACTGTAAACAGCCCTCCCTGTGCATTATACCTGGTTCTGGTTTTTCATTGCAGTTTGCTGCCCATCCAGCTGGAGACTTTCTGGCCACGCACCCCTCGGAGCATGTCCCAGTCACACGGCCCTCACCAGATTTGGCCACTGACTGTATTTTCCCCACCAAATTAGGAATTCTAACTCAAACCAAGCAGCAAGGCTGATCTGGGTGGAATGCACCTTATCAGCTTTTGACCGCATTTAATCCTTACAACAGCCCCAGGTAGTGGCTCTATCATTAACCCCCTTTTACAGAGGAGGAACGTGAGCCAGAGAGCTGAAAAGTATGCTGCCCAAGGCCGAGCTTGCACGTGCAATGCTAATACTCACAGCCTGGGGGTGGGGGGTCAGGTCAGGCTCACAGCCTGAGGGGGGGGGGGGGTCAGGTCAGGCTCAGGCATCCATACTCTTATCCACAGCCTCACATTCCCGTGGGTCTCTATCTCTCTCATGATAAATGTCCAGTCTTCCCAACAGAGATGTAAGCTTCCTAATGGCAAAACTAGCCCCTGGTTTACACTTCCAACTTTGTTCTTTTTTTCAAGACCCCTTTCGATATTCTAGGTCCTTTGTGATTCCAGATATATTTTAGAATCAGCTTGCCAGTTTCTACCCAAAAAGCCTACTGGGATTTTGACACTGTGTTGAACCTAGAGATCAATTTGGGAAAAACTGACACCTTAACAGTGTGGAGTCTTTTGATCCATGAACATGGTATGTCCCTGATTTATACTTGATTGCATCTCCCCAGAACTACACATTAGTGCACATGAGATGAATGGAACCTAAACACAATCCCTGGCACTATTATCCCAAACCAAGTCCAGCTGAGTCATTGTCAGTGTTATGAGAGCAAGCTGAAGGCTTGTACCAAGCCCTTTACATAATTTATCACATCATATATTCCCCCAGCAATCTTATGGAATATTATCATCGCCCCCTGCCCCCCGCCCCGCACCAACAAGGAAACTGAGGCTTAGAGAGATTCAGAAACTCATTCAAGATCCACAACTAAATGGCATTCTCCTGGGTCTACCCAGTGTCTCCCAGTTGAAGGGCCTGCTGGGAAGGTGGGCAAAGGGCTCTTTGTCCCACCCTCAAGTCATCACGCCTGCATTCCTCTCAGCCTCCCTGGCATCCGTGTCCACGGCGGCCTGTACCTCCAGGAAAATGGAGTCTACCCCACCCTGCGCAGCAGTAAAGGGCTCCCTTTTACTTGTCCTCAGGGACCCGTCCACGGGGGGCGAGATCCACTGCTCTGGGGTTTATGGTGACAGCGGTGAGTCCTGTCCCTAGGGTAGTGACATTTCTGCCTCTTCACGCTTGGGAGTCTCATTTACAAAGACTGTGGCTGTACTTCCTGGCGGGCTGTTCCTACGGCTCCCTGAGCTCCTTCAGCTCCCGGAGTTCTTCCTGGCAAGGCAGCCGCCCAAGGGCAGGTGTGGCGGCAGGTGGGGAACATCTCCAGGTGTGGTTCTGGGATGCTCAGGGCAGTGGGAGGAATGTCACAGGTCCCACTGTTAGCCCTGAGAGGCCCTCAGGTGCTTTAGGCCTTTTGTTTATGAGTCTCTGACTCCCTCCAAGCCTGTTTCCTTGTTGGTAACGTGGGATGACACTATTCTATAGGGTTGCTTTGAGGGGGGAGTTTTCAGGTGTAGAACTGAGGCCAGGAGGGAAAGGGCACTCCCTCAGACCCTGTCAGCGAATATGGGACAGAGCGTGAGCTGGAACAGCACCCTGAGCACTGCTGGGCTAGGCGCCTGCCCCTCCCCAGGGGGCACAACTCTGCTTTATGCAGGAGGTCCTCAGAGTGAGGCCCTGGTCTTTCCTACCCTCCTCCTGGAAAGGGGAAACAACAAATCCAGGTTTCTCCTCCTCCAGCCTACAGGTCAGAGGCCAGCCATCCACTTGTCCCTGTGGGAGTTGGCACTGGGAGACACTGAAAAGAGGGAAGAGCGCTCCCCCAGAGCTGCATTTCAGACACAGAAGTGCCTGACTCCACCCTCACCTCCTCCTGAGATCCTCCTCCTGGGGAGAGGTGACAGGACAGAGAGCTAAAGACATAGGGCTGCTAGGCCTCCCAGCCCCAGCTCCCTCACCCTTCTGTTCTGCCAGCCCGCTCCAGGGCACAGGGAAGCTGGGCAGGGCGTGGGAGCACTGTGGAGGAGGGGGGGTGGGGGCAGAGAACATCCAGGAGCCCTTAATCTAAATGGCAAACGTCCTTTGCAAGAAAAGCAGACAGTGTGCAGCCAGATGCACGCTGTCTGGGAGGTGGAATGCGGAACGTGGACACACACACACAGACACACACACACCCCGCCCCTTCTTCCTTCCCAGGAGGAGAACACTCAACCAGGAGAGGGGACCAAGAGACGGGGCTTACTGTGGTCCCTGTGCGAATACCCGGGTGGGGGCAGCTGTATTTAAGGCCCCTGCGAGGAGGCAGCTGCGGTCTGGATTGGGCTGCACAGCTCGGCTCTGAGTGCGAAACCAACCAGCGGATAGAGAACCACTTGGGAAACGCCCTGGTGCCTCCTGGCTCCCCGCCCCCCCCCCTTTTCCTTCCCATACTCAAGGCGTGAACCAATGTGGCCAGCCTGTGCTGAGCCTCCCTCCTCCGCCATCCTGCACAGTCAGTCCAGCCACCGTCTCCGGGCTGCCCTGTCACAGCTGTCCCCCCAGAGCCAGGCAAAGGCACGGCTGCTGTCCAGCAACCTACCCCCCCCCCCCCCCCCACCCCCGCCTCAATTGTCTGGCAGCCCAAAGTCCTATCTGAAAGGCCCCCTCCCAGGCTGCTGGCTGAACCATATGGGCTGGCTGTGGGTCCCAGCAGGACACAGGCTGAGTGACAGGGAGAGGGAAGAGGCCTAGAGCAGTGCAGGGCGGGAAGGGACTTGGAGGTCATCCGGTCCCTCCACTGCCCCCCCGCGCAGAAGGCTTTATGGAGTCAGTGGTTGCCTGGGTGAAGGCTGCACGTGGCAATGATCCTGGTGGAGAGAGGGAAGGCCTCCTGGGCTGGGGTGTGGGCAAGGAGAGAAGACAGCTGTGACTACGTCACTCCTCTCCCTTCAGAGTCCCAGGCCTGGACTCCGTGCCCAGGAATTCTGGTCTCTCGCCAAGAGCAGGTGAGGACAGAGAGAAACCCTGACTCAGGATGGCACCTCTCACCCATTCAGGCCCATGTCACGTCGAGTGTCTGCTCAGCACCGGCCCCCGGCTGACAGGCATCCTCAGCACACCTGGGATTTACCGGGTGTTCGCTAGGTGCCAGGCACCCGCAGCATCTCATTCAATCCCCCCAACAGCTCATCATCATCCCCATCATGCAGATGAAGACACGGAGAGATTAGGTGGCTTGTCTGGAGTCACACAGGGCGGGGGTGGGGGTGGGGGGCTGGGATCTGAGCCAGGCTCTCACACTGCTGTGCCTGGGAGCCCCTGAAAGTGTTGGCGGGGGGGGGGGGGGGGGCGCTCAGTTTCAAGCAGAACCAAGCAGCCCACCAGTCCCAACATCAGGGGTTAATTCCGCCTGGTGAGGGGACTGGACCTTCAGCTTAGATCCCCCCTCCCCCGGCCCCCAAACACCAGGAATGAGTCCCCTGTAGAGGAGGAAGACAAATAGGTTTTGGGATGAGGCAGGACCTCAAGGATCCTGGACAAGTCATTCAAATTCTCTGAGCCCCAGCATCATTGTGTATTATGCACAGGGCTGCCGTGACAATGACCTTAACCCAGGGACATCCTAAGGGAATGCCTGGGGCCGTGGTTCTCAACCTTGACTGCCTGTTGGGGAGCTCTGGACAATGATGACGCCCAGGTCCCGCCCCCAGAGATGGTGATTCAGGTGGTCTGGGTGCGGCCCGGGCACTGGCATTTCCAGAGTCCCGGGCATGGTCAAGTACACAGTAGGAACCTGGTGAGCAGAAACGGGGGTGGCTGCTGACACAAAGTTCTCTGCTAGTTCATGGCAAAGCCAGGGCCACAGCCAGGCTCTGAGTCTCAGTGATCTTTTAAGAAGCCCCCAAAACTCTTTCCCTTGGGCTTGCTCCCCGGGGCGGCTGACTTTTGAAAGCCTTTTGCTCCCAGTGATGGTCTTGGCATGGAGCCACGCTCCTCGTCCACCTCCGAGGAAATGCGAGCGAGCTGCAGGCGAACAGGTTTTGGAGGGCAGGTGCGTGAAGGGGTGGAAATCCCCCGCCCCCAGCGTGGAGATGCCAGCCCCCCACCCCGCCCCGAAAGCGGGCACCAGTGGCGGGGCTTCCTGACGCACCGAGGCTGCCCGGACCTTCATGAGAGGGCGCCCCAAGTCAAGTTTCTGCAACTGTTTCTCTGACGGCATCGTCACTGAAGGCCACCAGAGCCGAGTTTGGGTTGGGAGCCTGTAGGAGTGAGGAAATGAATAGTCTATGCGCTCCTTCTGCCCTTCTGCCCGCTTTTTCCATAAAAGAAAGCGCGGGAGGGAGGGAGGGAAAGGAGAGAAGAATGGAAGGAGGGAAAAAAGAAAGGAGGAAGGAGGAAGCAAGGGAGGAGGAAGGAAGGAAAGAAAAGAGAAAGCCAGCCCAATGTCTGGAATCGCCGGAACCAAAGGCAAAGCGGCCCAGTGTGGGCACCCGAGTGTCACACGGGCAGCAAACTGCTGCGGGCTGAGACCCGGTCTCCTTCCAGGCATGACGGGAGATATGGAAGGTGACCATCTCCGAAAGGGAGGGTGACAGTGTGGCTTTCCCTGACCATGTACGCAAGAGGCAGTTCACATGTACATGTACATGTACACGCGCTCACTCTGCCCAAGCATCCTACACACATGGTGCTGACGCATATTACACACAAGGGTCCCTGCAGGCAACTGAACTGGAAATTTACCAGGTCCCCCTTTCTCCCTTACATTCAACTGACCACGCAGAATCAACCCTGACGTCACTCGGAGAACACCCCAACCCTGGGGTCCCACTGCTACTGCCTGAGTGGAGGCTCCAAATCACACCTCCCCATGTCCCAGGAGGCTCCCAAAAGGGGTGCCTCGATCCTCACAAAGTCCTCCTTGTGCACCCCCCAACACTCATGCTGAGGTTCAAAATGCCAATCAGGAAACAGCACCTTCCTCCTCATAAACCTCCCATGGCGCCTGAGAGACCAGAGTGTACGGTCCCCACTCTTCGGCAGGATAAACACGGTCCTTCCCAAGCCGGGTCCAGCCCCCTCCACCCCTCTCTGCCCCCAATGCACACGCCCCTCCGGGAACATCACTTCCTTTCTTCTGCTCATTGTCGCCCCCTGCTTATTGCTTCTGCTCATGCTCATGTTCGCTTGGAAAATGCTCCTCTGCTCACTTAACAACAACAACAACAAATATATATATATATATATATATATATATATATATATATATATGATTTTTTACAGAGAGGCAGGAAGAGGGATAGAAAGTCAGAAACATCGATGAGAGAGAAACATCGATCAGCTGCCTCCTGCACACCCCCTACTGGGGATGTGCCCACAACCAAGGTACATGCCCTTGACCGGAATCGAACCTGGGACCTTTCAGTCTGCAGGCCGATGCTCTATCCACTGAGCCTAACCGGCTTCAGCCTCTGCTCATGTCTTCATGGCAGGCCCAACCCAGCCATTGAGACTCGCCCCCTGTGTCCCTCCCCCTGAGCCACGGCCTCCGGTGTTCCCAGGTGAGGTCTTTCTTGGCTAGACCCCGGGCGGCCTGTGCGCGCCTCTATCCGGCACTCGGCGTGCCGGTCCCCAGTGACGGGCACTCAGTGTGCCGGTCCGCAGTGACGGGGGTCTGTGCGCCTCTATCCGGCACTCGGCACTCGGCGTGCCGGTCCCCAGTGACAGGCACTCAGTGTGCCGGTCCGCAGTGACGGGGGTCTGTGCGCCTCTATCCGGCACTCGGCGTGCCGGTCCCCAGTGACAGGCACTCAGTGTGCCGGTCCGCAGTGACGGGGGTCTGTGCGCCTCTATCCGGCACTCGGCATGCCGGTCCCCAGTGACGGGCACTCAGCGTACCGGTCCGCAGTGACGGGGGTCTGTGTGCGCCTCTATCCAGCACTGGGCGTGCTGGTCCACAGTGACAGGCGGTCTGTGTGCAGGTGCACCCCGTTATGAGGAACCCCATGGCGGCAGAGGGTCCCTTCCATTTTCCCACTCGCAGGCTTTCTGGCACAGAGAAAAGGCCGCCGGCCAGTATGCACACAGTGATGTAAGGTGGACAGAGGATATGGGAGAGAGATAGAGAGGGAGAGAGAGAGGGAGAGGGAGAGAGAGAGAGATGGAGAGTGAGGGAGGGAGAGAGAAAAAGAGAGAGGGAGGGAGAGAGAAAGAGGAGAGAGAGAGGGAGAGAGAGAGGGAGAGAGGGAGGGAGAAAGAGAGGGAGAAAGGGAGGGAGAGAGAAGAAGGGAGGAGAGAGAGAGAGAATGAGAGAGAGAGAGGGAGAGAGGGAGAGATCTGTGAGAAGCGGGTGAGGTCAGGCAGCCATGTAAGGCTGGTGGGAGTAGTGCTGACCGGGTGACTGGGTCAATGTTCCGGAGGGTGGGGGAACATGCAGGCAGCCTGGGCAGCTTCTCTGGGCTCCCCCAGTCTGCAGGGACGGGGCAGCCTGGACCCTGAATTCGCAGCCGTGCCCAGGGAAGATCTCCCGCTGGAGTGCAGAGCAGGTGGAGGGGCTGCAAACCCGAGGCAGGGAGCCCCAGGTCAGTGTCAGGCTGACAGGCGGCTCAGGCCAGGCCCGCCCTGTCCCAGCTCCCCGGGTCGCGCCCCACTCCCTCGTCAATTCCTGTCCCCGGTGCCAGGGACAGCGGGTGCCTGGGTGAGCTGTGCCGGCCTGGCCATCCACCAGGGACTGGGCCTGGACTCCAGGATTTCTTGGACCCGTAAAATCCGAGGTTTGCCAACGCTTTATTTTGCTAAGGATGTTTTTAAAAAGGCGTTCATCCATCATTTCGCGAAAGAAAGGACAATGCGATGCCAAGGTAGTAGGAAGGATGCAGTCTGGGAATAATGGCCAGTCCTTCCCAGACAGGGCGGCTGGCCACCGGCCAAACTGGGCACAGCAAACCGCACCATGCAGCCTGCCCGGCGGGCCTGCTCTGCTTCGAGGCCAGCACCCCGAAACCCCTCGGCCCAGACACTCCCAGCCTGTCCCTGTGGGGGGGCTTCTGACAGGCCTGCCCCCGCTGCCCTTCTCTCGGGGCTGAGGCACTGGCCTCATGCAGCGAGGAGGGAGGGCGGCAGGAGGCATCCCTCAGTCACCGCTAGGATTCGGGACCGGTACAGGTTAAGTGGGGACAAAGGAGAAAACCCTTTGTAATCTGGGTACACTGGAAAGGCGGCCTGTCAGTCAAAGTCCCCCACTTTCCAATCCTGCCCCGAGCTGGCGCCCATTCCCTGAGGCTGGTGCCGACTCCCTGAGGCTGGCGGTGGCCGCGGAGGGGGCAGGCAGCAGCTGTCCCACGCCGCAGGCGCTGGGCATTCCTCCCTAAGTTCCCCACGCAGCCCCGGCCTGTTTATAAGGCGCAGGGAGCCAAAGAGTCTGTGTGGCCCCGCCAGCTCAGCCCGGAGGCTCAGGGCAGGGAACCCAAGCTGAGGGGAGGCCGAGCCACCTCCCTCCCCTGCCAGCTCCCCCTTCCCCTGCCAGCTCCCGGAGCTGCCGGCCTGTCGCCTCCCCGAGCCTCTGGCACCTGACCTGTGGCCCTCTGGGTGCCCCGAGGGCCTGGGATGTGGGCCAAGAGAGGAAGGCTGACTGCTGAGAGCACCCTGGGGGTGGGTGGCACTCATGCCCCCTGGGCACTGCACACTTTAAATAGCTCAGCTTCTCGGCCTGGCAGTCCTGTCACCCCTGCCAGCTCCTTCCTGCTCTCTCCACACCTGATTTCTAGGTCAGAGCGTGGGGGGGTGGGGGGGGGACAGGGCCACCTGACTTGCTCAGGCTGCGGAGGTGGGGGAAGGAAACCAAAGTCCCCCCTGGCCCGGCTGCAATCAGCTGGCCTTTATCTCCAGGTGGGGAGGGGTGAGAGGTTTCACACACTCTCCCTCACTCCCCCGGGGAAGTGCCCCACCCAGGCCACCTTCTACTTGAGTCAGCAAACCTGTGGCCAGCACCCACCTGCAGAGAGTCTGCTGTCTGCCCACCTGCCCGGGGCCTGGCTCCCACAGGGCCCCCTCTGGGTGGGGCCTCAGACCAACCGCTGCTGCCATCCCCTAACACCTGGCTTCCTAACACCTCAGCTTTCTAACCCAGGTCTTTATGCGGCAACTCTTGCAGAGCCAAATCATCACGACCCCTTAGGTTTATGTGGCTCTTTAGTTTACAAACTATTTTCACATCCTTGGTTCCTAAGATCCCCCGCCCCCCCCCCCCCCCGCCTGTGGTGTGGGGCAGATACAAATAATCCCCATTTTATAGCCAACGAGACTGAGAGCCAGAAAGATGGGGGGATGCATCCAACAGTCCCCCCCCCCTAAATCTTTACTGTTCGGATTATTAGAGGTGTTCCTCCCCCCCCCCATAACTCCCCTCCACCTGGTCCCCCTCCCCACCCCGGGCCCTTACCCCCCTGCCACTGACTTCATCCGGTTTTTGTCCAGTCTCTTCCCGCACCCCTCACGCCCTCTTCCCCCTGAGAACTGTCAGTCCACTCCCTTTCTGTGTCCCTGATTCCAACAGGTTCTGAAGTCCAACGAGAGATACAATCCAGGCCGAAACCCAGGCCCTCTGGCATTTGCAGGGCACTCAGAATGTTCCCTCCGGCTGTGCCTTCCCACCTCCTACTCTTTGGTGAGGGGGAGGGAGGAGGAACCCTGAGAGGAACGCGGGCGGGGGGGGGGGGGGGGGGGGCGGGCCTCGTGCCTTCTCTCCCAGGCCCTGAACCCTCCTGCTGGCTCCACAGGTCACTTTCACAACCCGGGACAGAAATCTCTCCAGATAGGGCCTCAGACCGCCTGGCTCCAGCCGCCCTCCCGGAGCCGCAGACGCACACAGACACAGAGCAGCCGTTATCTCTGCCGTCCAGCCTGCTTCCTACCCTCTCCGACGGCAGATCTCTCCCAGCCTGCCGCCTCTCCCGTCACCACCCACAGCCGCTGGCCCCTGGGGCCCGGCCAAGTCCCCAGACGATGACGCTGAGTCCCCGCTATCAGACAGTCGCCTCTGCGCTCCCAGCCGCCGCCCCCAGAGTTCCCTGGAAATGTCCCCTCCACAGGCCCGGCCCCCACGGGACGCATGGCTTTGTCTGTGCACACAGCTGACTTGTGTTCGCGGGGACAGACAGGGGCTGGCGCTGGGGCCGGGGCCAGGAGGCGAGGCGAGGGGGGTGGGGTGGGTAGAGTAGACGGGGAGACACAAAGTCCAGAGAACAAACTTGTGCAAGCAAGCCCTTTGGGGTCATGTGGGAGCCTGATAACAAGCAGGGGGCTTGAGACGCCAGACATGCCTCCAAGGCGGGGGTGGGGGTCCCCCAAAACGTGTGGGCTGGTCTGAGCACGGCCGTGCTGTGCCAGCCAGGTGGGTGAAATGACAGGGGGGGGGTCTGGGGGCAGGGGGAGAGACAGATGGGCTCTGAGCACCCCCCTCCCTCAAGCCCAATCCTGCCACTAGCCCCCAAGGTATACACAGAGGGTGCTCAGTGAAGACACTTGTGAGACCAAGCTGCCCCCCCCCCCCCGGCCCCCCGCCATTGGGGCCCTGCGGGGCTCTCATTCCAGCCAGCTCTCAGGAATGCTGCCTCCCCCGTCCTGGCCGGAGGAGAGGAAGCTGGAGGAACAGGCATGCTATGCCAACACCACACTTCCGAGTCCCCCCGCCCATGAGGCCGAGGAGCCGCGGTGTCTGTGGCCACCCCACACCGCTCTGCACGGAGAGGATGCACTGAGCCCACGCAGCAGCCACGCCCGTGGGAGCGCGCCGTGCCAGCGGCCCCGCCTTCCTGCAGACCCTTTCCAGCCTCCCCTTCCGGCCCGGGGCCACGTCACCTGGTTCTGAAACGAGGCCACAGCCACGGAAAGCAGAGGGACCACGATATATCAGGCTGTACAGGGGATGGAGGGAGAGTTTTAATTAAAAAAAAAAAAAAAGGACCGTGTGGCGGCAGCATGAAACAGCTTTCCCAACCTGGCTCTTTCTGGTGGCTCCCTCCCCGGTGGCTCTCTCCAGTGGCTCCCTCCCCGGGGGCTCTCTCCAGTGGCTCCCTCCCCGGTGGCTCTCTCCCCAGTGGCTCCCTCCCCGGTGGCTCTCTCCAGTGGCTCCCTCCACGGTGGCTCTCTCCAGTGGCTCCCTCCCCGGGGGCTCTCTCCAGTGGCTCCCTCCCCGGTGGCTCTCTCCCCAGTGGCTCCCTCCCCGGTGGCTCTCTCCCCAGTGGCTCCCTCCCCGGTGGCTCTCTCCAGTGGCTCCCTCCACGGTGGCTCTCTCCAGTGGCTCCCTCCCGGGGGGCTCTCTCCGGTGGCTCTCTGGCCGTGTGCCGGAACCTCAGAAGGGCTCCTTTGGGATGGAGTGACCAGCGGCTTCGGCTCACACCCGGGGGTCCTCTCTTTTTAATAACAGAGCTTTAGACATGAGACAGCACGGGGTGCAATCTCTCTCCCCTTTCACTCTGCGGGCTGAGGCTCCGGCCTCGCAGGCTCGCTAGGTGGCAAGGAAGCGACCAGCTCAGCGTGCCACCACCCGCCAGATGAGGGAGGCGTGAAGCCCCATTCGAGAGAGAATCTGCCTCCATTTCCGTGGCTGGGCCTGTCTGCACCGGAGACACCTCCCACCTCAGGGGCCCTCACAGCCGCCCCAGCGCCCCGGGCACCAGCGGCACCTGGACCCGCTTTTCCCTGGAGCTGCGGCCTCCAGCCCCTGGGCCCCGAGTGGGAGCGGCTCAAACAGAGCTGACACCCCTCTTCGCCGTTTTTTCATGGTCATGAGGGTGCTGGGCCGGAAAGCCGCGATGGGACCGCCAGAGAAGCCATCTTGCTTCCTGTCTGCAAGGCGGGGAGAAGGACACCCCGCCCCCAGCGAGGCAGGGAGGGAGCAGCAGACCTCGCGCCCTCCCTGGGCTCTGGTCTGGAAACGCCTCTGATTCTTTCGGTCACCAGGGAACCGCGGGAGAGGCCGGGCTGAGTGTAGTCTGCGTGGAGGCGGCTCTGGTGTCCTCTACGAGGCACCTTTTTTCCTTTCTTTTTTTAAAAAAAAATATTTCTTTATTGATATCAGAGAGGAAAGGAGGAGAGAGAGATAGAAACATCGATGATGAGAGGGAATCACCGATTGGCTGCCTCCTGCACACCCCCCACTGGGGATTGAGCCCGCAACCCAGGCATGTGCCCTTGGCCAGAATCGGACCTGGGACCCTCCAGTCCACAGGCCAACACCCTATCCACGGAGCCAGACCATTTCGGAGGCACCTTCTTATCTTGTTTCTGCGCCACTGCCTTCTCCCTTATTCAGTGCCTGGTCCGGCCCCCAACACAAACACACTCTGCCGGGGACACGACAGGGGGGCGGCAAGTCCCCGGGAGGCAGGGGCTTCTGGACGAGGGTCTGCGCCTGCTGCCGGCACTGACTGGCTGTGTGACTTCAGGTGAGTTTCCTAAGCTTTCTGGAACTTTCTGGACCTGTGGGGTAGGAGGAATGAATGCTTACCTCCCTAAGTCATGGGTACTTGGAGGACAAAGCATTTGCACACAGCTGGTGCACAATTAATGCCTGCGAGGGACTGCTGCCTGAAAGGGAAGAGGAAACAGTGCTCCTGGCCAGACCCCCGACAGGAGAGCAGGTGGGGCGAGGCAGGTCATGTGCTGCCGACCTGGTGGTGGTGGGGAGGAGATGACACTGGCCATCCTGGAGGTCTGCGAGGGCCCCCTGGAGGTTTGTGGATGCAGGGCTGGGGCCCCGAGGGTGGCTTTGTGGGTGGAGCTGCCACCCCCCAGCTTCAGTCTTCCCTGTGGTCACCCCCCAGGATACCAGGATGTTGGGTTGGGCTGGAAGGGCCTGCAGGCAGGTGAGGCCAGCCTTGAGCACTGGCGCCCCCTGCAGGCCACTCTGCCTACCAGGTAGGTCCAGACGCCATAGACCTGGCCCAGAGGGTAGGGAGGAGCCGCCAAGATGGCAGACACCCCCAGGCTGGGTCAGGCCTCGCTGAGGCCTGCTGTTCACTGGTCACCCCGTGAACCAGCCAGGCAGCAGCAGGTGATCAGCCGGCACCCTGTGTATGCCCTGCATGCCTGCTTGAGTGCAACGGACAATGAGCTCGAAGGGACCTCTGGAATCACTTCTTATTTTGTGGGCGAGGAAACCAGCAGGAGAAGGCCTGGCCCAGGTCACCCAGTTAGAGAAAGGGAGGGCAGCCAGAAAACCGGTCTCCTGTAACCCCAGTCTCCTCCAGCCTCTAGTTCCCCTACTCCTATCGTCTCTTCCTGCCCCCAGATGTGTCCCAGGCTTCCCCCAAACACGACCTTCTCAAGCCCAAGGTGCCTGAGGGGCTGTGAGAGCCACATGAGCCCTGCTACCCAGGGGAGACTGCCCCCCAGACCCAGTGAGGCCAGAGGCCACAGTGGGTGGAGCTAGAAAAGGTGCAGACTGGCTTCCACCTTCCGTCTCCTTCTCTACCAGGAAGGTGTGCTGGGGGAGGGGAGACGGGCCGCTGTTGAGGAGGGGAGGTGAGCACTTGAGGGCGGCCTTGGGAACCTGCCGCCCTGGCATCGAGGGCAGCCCTGCTCCCGGTTTCCTGCGGGCTCCCTGGCTGCTGCAGGAGCCGGGGCAGCCCCACGGCATCAGCACCGCACGCCTGTGTGTGGACCCACCTCTGGACGGCCCCGGAAGCAGCAGAGCCACAGGAAGGGCTGACTGTGCCCCGCGAGGTGGGCACCTAAAACCTTACCCTGGCCCCTGAGGGGGCAGACCACAGAGAGGGCGGTGGGGATGTCTCTCGCGATCCGCCTCCGTGAAACCCTGGCGTCCAGAGCCCCCTGCAGGCTGGCCTGGCCTGGGCCTGGTGGCTCTCCTGCCTCCTGCCCCAGGCGGACCCACGGCGGGCCGGGAGCTCAGTACTCTTCAGGCAGAAGCTTTTGTTTTGGATTAAAACTGTCTGGACCTGACAGGGTGGGACGCAAGAGCCAGCACAGGAGTGAGCCAGTGGTGACCGTGAGCCGGGGCTACTGCCTGGCCGGGCAGCCTCGGATGGGGCTTGCAGACACGGCGGAGCCCCTGCTGCGGCCGGACCCCCTCAGCCAGGCTGGCAGCACATGACCTGCCTCACCCCACCTGCTCTCCTGCCGTCGCATCCTCTGCCTCAGGCTCCTTCCACCTATGGGCCTTCCCTTTGGCTTCTTCCCCCTCTTTTCTCTGCCTGCCCCAATTCTGCCTCTTCTTTCCTGCCTCCTCCTCCAGGAAGCCTTCCCAGCTGCTAGCACTTAAAAGGCATGCCCCGTCCTCCGACTTTCCTAGCTGCTCTCTGGTTGAGCCAGGCTTGCCCACAGGCAGGCCTCTAAGTATCTGATAGAGGCCAGTAGTCCCTGGGGTTCAGCAGTGCCGAGCATGGGGCGCCCAGGGCTCCCCGGAACAGTGCACCCACACTCCAAGTCCAAGCACACACGGGGTCTGTGGAAGACCGTCTGTGTGGGGCCTCTCTTAGGAACCCTGTATGAAGGGAACTTAACACATTGCATGCCGCACAGAAACCTCTAAGACAGACGCCAGGGACTGCACGTTCTGGGGCAAACTGCACGTTATTTAAGTCATCATAGCTACAGGTCATAATGCACGTTAGGTGTGTTTTCCAGCGAGATCGCGTCATTCCATGTGGACAAGGCAGTGCGTTGACATCTAAGGTCCATCACAGATGACGCGCGAAACACGAGAAATCTCGTGAGCGGTGTGAAACGTGTTAACAAGAGCAAAAGGGAAAACACGCTCTTACGAAATCCAGGCGTTCCTCTTGGAGGAGGAGTCCTAAGAGGCACAGACCAAGGGAGACGTGCTTCGGTGGACGTTAACAATGACCGTGTCTGGCCGGGGTGCCGGCAGGTGTGGGGGATAGGCATCGTTACTCTAACGAAAGAGTAAGTTGAAGGCAGCCAGACTTCGAGGTCTGTCCAAAGGCACCAGCCGACGGGTGCCAGAACGGGGGCTAGAAGGTAGGTGTCAGCCTCTGGGAAAGGTGTACAGGTAAGAAGAAACTGGCAACTGGGCATGACACGGGTTTGGAGGATTCACATGATGCTCACTGGCTGGGCCAAGAGCTGGGAGGACCTCTGCCCACTTAAAGGGACCACTCCTTTATCTAGAGGAGATGGAACCCAGCCACCCTGAAAGCAGTGAGTTCAAGACAAGCGTGGCATTCTTTACGGGTGTTTAAATAGTCCTGTCATCCTCTCTCCACTCCCCTAGCCCCTTCCACTCCCCGTCTCCCCCCTCACTCACTTCCCGAGAAATCACCGCCATTCACGCCAGCCATTCAGAACACAGACGATGCCCATAGGTGTGGGTGAACTAAAAGGTCGGGGGGAGGCGTGCCCACTGCATTGGGGAGGACACTGGGGGCAGAGGTGGGGAGGGCATGCAATGAACAGAATCCTGTATATTCTCCCCACAGCTGCCCAGTAGCCATGTGCTTGGTGCCCAATCTGAAACACAGGCCACTATCCTCGCCTGGGGATCCTGTACATCTCTGAACATAGAACCCAAGTTCAAACATACCTGCTGACCTATCTATCCTTCTAGAAGTTTGGAGCCCGTTGTGGCACTTGCGAGAGGAAGGAGAACAGAGGGACAGGGACACAATCTCCCTCGCTGGCACCCCCTGTGGCAGCAGCTCCGGCTTCCAGCCTCGGGGTGGTGGTTCCAAGCACCAATGGGCAGAGCAGGCTCCGAAGAGGAGGGTGCAGCGTGAGGCCTGGTCCTATGGCACAGATCCCTGAGGGGCAGGCTCCCTTTACTAAAGAGACACCTGTGCTCCCCTAACCCCCCGGATTCTCTACAGCGAGACATTTCCAAGCGTAACATCCTACAACTCCTCCTAAGTGCTCCCAGAAGCATGGCTCCTGTTAACCTCTCTGGGTCTCCATCTCTTATCTAGAACAGGAACGGGCTGGACGGATAATGTGTAGAGTTTTCCTTTAGGTCTATACTGTGCTATCACTTTTAATTAATCTTGGGATGCTACAGCTCAACAACCAACAGTGGCTCCCAGTCCTACTCATAAAGTCCAAACCCTTTGGCCTCTTAGGTTCCCACTTGCTGCATCTTACAGACAGTCTCTGACTCTCCACTTACACCCCCGACTCCAGGTCTGACAGCATCCCCACTGTTCTGCACATGCATCGTTTTTAAAAAATCTATTTTTTATTGATTTTTTTTTTTACAGAGAGGAGAGAGAGAGTTAGAAACGAGAGAGAAACATCGATCAGCTGCCTACTGCACAACCCCTACTGGGGATGTGCCCACAACCAAGGTACATGCCCTTGATTGGAATCGAACTTGGGATGCTTCAGTCTGCAGGACAATGCTCTATTTACTGAGCCAAACCAGCTAAGGCGCGTCATTTGTTGGGTCTTGGTTCATTATAACCGCCCCACTCCCACCACGGAAAAGTTTGGCAGTTCTTAAGAAGTTCCATAATCTTTATGATTCAGCAATTCCCCTTCCAACGCTGTATCCAAAAGTACTGGAAGCAGGGGCTCAAACAGATACTTGAACTTGAATGTTCACAGCAGTGTTATTCACAACAGCTGAAAGGTAGAAACAACCCAAATATCTACCAACAATGAACGAGTGGAGAAATAAAATGTGGTGCAGCCATAAAACGAAGCATCCCTCAGCCATGAAAAGGAAGGACATTCTGAACCCTTGAGGGCATTATGCTAAGTGAAAGAAACCAGGCATAAAAGGACAATTATTGTATGATTCTACTTATGTGCAGTATGCATGGAGCATGCAAATTTACGGAGACAGAAGGGGGAGCAAAGATTATGGGGGCTGGGAATTACTGTTTGGTGGATGCAGGGGTTCAACTGGGGACAATGAGCAGGTTGTGGGGGTATATGGCGGTGGGGGTTGTTTGGTGCTGCTGAACTAGGTATTTCAAAGTGGTTAAAATTATACATTTGTGTTGGATATATTTACCACAATTTAAAAAATCACTAAGTTAGAAACACTCACACAAATGAAACAAACCGACAACAAACCCACCCCTCACTCTCCTTCTCAACACCTCCCTCTAGTCCTGCTCCCAGGCGGCTCCTCTCGCTCTGCGAGGCCACGGCTGGGCAGCGCCCCGCAGCGTTTGCGGGGAACACCCGAGACTCCTTCGGGGCCCTGAGGATGCTGGGCCCAGAGGAGGACCTCGGCAATCGCTCAAGACTATTTGCTTCCCTTTGGAAGAGTGACCCGCTGCTGACCCCTCCCTGGCCAGGGTCCACCCCTCTCCCTCTGTGGTGGCTGGGAGGCTCCCCGGGAAGCCGGGGACAGGGCGGTGAGCGGTTACATAACCCGCAGGGAGATTTTTCCATCAGCTCGGGCCGTGCCAGCTTTCCAGCGGCGGCCGCGGCAGGTAGAGGCGCCCTGTCTGGGCTGGCCGTGCCTGGGCAGGGCGGCGATGCCGCGATCTGGAGCGGCTTAGCATAGCTCAGATTCCCACTGGCGGCTGGGGGCTGGCCGCTCGCTGAGCTGCGGACGGATCTGCTGTCTCCCGCGGGCCTGCCCTGGGGAGGAGGAGGTGCTGGGCCTGAGCTGCCAGCCAGCCAGGGGTGACCCTCTGGGGCCCAGGACACCCGAGCCGGCCTTCTCCGATAACCTACTTATCTGGGGGCCTGCCTCGACGTGGCAGCTTCAGACAGGGAAGCGCCCAGCCAGGTTCTATCAGGGGACTTAGCAGGAAAAACGAAGCCGGGTGGGGGGTGGGGGTGTGCAGGGAAGAGGACACAGCCTGGCAAGGGCCCCGGGCGACGGTGAAACCATTCCTGACCTCGGAAAAGCTCCCGGCCCAGAGAGCTCCATCCCCTTTGCTGCCCGCCGTGGTCCCCACTGAGCTGGGCATCCGGAACCAGGCGCTGGTTCCTGCCCAACACCAGCTAGGTGCTGCCACCGGGGGGGGGGTTCGGGGGGGGCGGGACACAAAGACGACAGGACACAGTCACTGCCCCAGGACACCTGGGGACACAGTTTTGGAAAAGGAAAGGCTGACTGGCAGGCTGCTGTCCTGGGCGTCTCTGGGACTGACTGGGGCCCAGTGATCATTTTCCTGCTTCTGCTTATTTTCCGATTAAAAAAACAAAATGCTCCCCCCCCCCCCCGCCCCGATCAAGCCACGAGCGGATTCTGTGCCACGGAACATCCCCAAGGTTCAGAGGCGCTTTCGACTTAGCACTTTCAGGAGCCCCGCACCCCTCCCCCCAAACTGCACAGAGGAACCTGGTCTGAACGCTCATCTGAGAGAGTCTGGCCGGGGCCCGAACGAGACGCCTGGCCTGGGGACAGTGCCCACACCTGCTCAGCCGAGAGGACGGGGTGGGCAGAGCCACAGACACGCCCCGGCACTGGCCCTGCCATGCGCGTGGTGTTCAGCAGATGCTCAGGAAGCGTTCGTCGAGAGAGAGCAATGAGCACTGGGAGGAAGAAGGTAAAATCCAATCCTGCCAAAGCAAGTGTGGGCAACAAGTGTGGCGAGGACAGCCCGGGCTCCCCGCTCTGGGGTTCGGGGAGGTGGGCCGAGAGCCTTGGCACCAGCCGAGCGTCACTCTCCCCATCGGGGCCGCCGTGCCTGCCAGACGCCTGTGACAGCCAGTCTCCCATGAGCGGGGAGGCGAGCCTGCCAGTGCCCACCCTGAGGGAGTGCGCGTGCCGGCCCTGGCGGCCCTCGCGGGGCCCGACCTTCAGCGCGGGCTCACAGGGTGCTCGGGTGCCAGCCAGCAGGAGGGGCGGCCTGTTTTCGTAGAGAGATCTTTGGGGGGCCCCCGGTCACCCTCCTCAGCCTGCCCACGAGGAGAGCTGCTGCCTTGGCGCCGGCCCCGGCTCTGCCCGCCCGGCTCCCAGCAGCGGCGGCGGCGGAGGAGCTGGGGTGGGCCTGGCCCGGGGCCGCACTCGGCTTCAGGACGGAGCGGAGCGATGCGCGGCCATCCCCAGGATGCCCGGCTGGGCCAGCAGGAAAATCAGTTTCCGTGCTAGGCGGCTCGGAGGTGGGCGTGGGGGGGAGGAAGAGGTCCGGTCGGGGGAGAGGGTGTGAGGGGAGAGCGGAACCTCAGGCATGACAGTGTGGGGTTTACCTGGACAAAGCACGCGGAGACGTGAAGGCATTTCCTCAGACCCCCTCGGCCCGCCAGTGCCCAGAAAGCTCAGGGGCTCGGAGACCAGGGGGTCCCGTGCAGTTATTCCGGACGGCTGGGTTTGGAAATCCACACGGAGGGCTTCCTTCACGAGGCAGATTCCTGATTTCCTTAAACTTCTGACCCTTAGAAGCTATTGGAGGAAGGGGGTGTAGAATGGCATGGAGTCTGGAGCCTAGGCACTGGGCTGCCCACCCCATTCCACCCCGTCAATCTGGGTGGGGCTGGCAGTCTGGCTGAGCCACAGAGAGGTAAATGTGGGGCAGGATTCCTCCTGGAGAGAGAAGCCCGTGTTCGTGAAAGCACTCGAGAGCCGAGAAGCCCACCAAGGGGCACTGGGGGAGGGCCCCGCCCACCCTGAGCACCTACTGTGTACACTTACTGAGCACCTACTGTGTACAGGTCGTGCTGCCAGGATTCCTGCCCTTAAGTTTACAACCGAGAGCTGGTTAGGACTCGACACCCAGGTCGGCCCCTCCCTCCTTTCCGCTATAGCCGACGGGATCGGAACGACACGCTTCACGCAGAGGGAAGGGTTTGGCTTCTCTGGAGGCCCTGAGGCACCCAGGAGAGGAGTTCCCCCTGATGGCCGGAGTTAGAGCACCGGCCAGGGTTCTCCGCTCAAGCTACAGAGGGGACGGATGCGTCCCTCAAGCCCTGAAGATGGACCGTCTCCTCTGATTTACGGAGAGGGGCAGCCAGACGAGAAAATCCTGGGCACCCCTTCTGGCAGGAAAACTTACAACCATTCCCAGAGACCCCACAGAGCCCCCCCGGAGCCCCCGTCACGGTTCGGTGGCGTTTCTGCCTATCGAAAGCCCCGAGGCCGGTGTTTTAAGAGGCTGACTCCTGGAAGTGCTGGCAGAGAGCCACTCGTTTTGAAGTCTGGTCACACTCCAGATCCCGATTTTGTGTTGTCTTTTCACAACAACCCTGCTGTGTTTCTGACTTGTTTTTTTTTCTTTCTTTTTTCCCCCCTTCAAAACAAGGTATTGCATCCTTCTGTTAGAGGTGTTGTTGGCAACGGTTGCTAGGGAGAGCTGGGTTCGGTTACAGGCACACTGATGCCTGCTCTAATAATACTTTGCTCTGCATAGCTCGGATGCAGACACCTCTTGGCTAAACAGGGCACACGCATTTCAACAGAGGAGGGCTTGAACTTGTACCACCCAAGCATAGCTCGGCGAGGGGCGCTCCCCCAACTGATCAGCCAGGGGTGGTGGCAGGGCAGTGCTGGGCGGAGGGGGCTCGGGCCTCTGATTCCTGTCATTCCGAACGTCCCGTAAAAAGAGACACGTTCATTCTTCCCCTCGCCGTGAACCCCATTATCGCGCCATTCCCTCGTGAGGAGCCGGGCGGGGTGTTGGTGGTTTCTGAAACCCGGGGCCCCGGGCAGCCCCCCTTCTCCTGGAAGGCAGAAACCGCCAAGCCGCGGACTCCAGTGGGTGTGGGACTTGACAAATATGAAGAAGTCAGGAGCCGGGCAGGAAGGGTGGGGAGAGGCAGGCTGGGCAGCCAAAGGGGATCATTCCCCAGCTTTCCCTGGGTGGCCCGGCCCCCGGCACAGCCTGGGAATGTGGGTGGAGAGTGAGGTCCTCTCCCTACAACATGGGAGAGCTGCTCTCACAAATACCCGAGGCCAAGAAGAAGGAACAGGCGGGGAGGGGGGGCTGAAGACAGAGGGACATGGGGTCAGTGGGAGAGGACAGGCAGCGTGGACCTCTGCCTGGTTCGCTCGGGACCTCAGGGCGATGGTGAGGAGCGTGAAAAACAGGCCCTGGGATGCCCAGACCAGCTTCCTCCCTGCACGGAGGGTGAACCGAGGACGGGCAGAGGAGAGGGACGTTTCAGCTGCTGACATCTCCTTCGGTGCTCCCACCTCGCTCAGGGGAGAGTCCAGCACCTGGCACCCCTGTATTGACTCATTTGTGGGGAGACAGGCAGGGCCAGCTGGCTCCTAAGTGACAATGGTGGCACAGCCAGGGCACCTCTGGAGTATCTTCCTAACAGCGGTGCTCGACCTGCTCCCCACAGCCTCACCCGGGGCGTTCTTTAGGAAAGGATGCCCACGTCCTGGCCAGTGCTGCTTAGTGGTGAGAGCATCGGCCCGTGTACCTATGGGTCGTGGGTTCAGTTCATTCCCAGTCAGCGGCGCGCGCCTGCAGGTTTGATCCCCGGCCTCGCTGGGATGCGTGCAGGAGGCAACCGATTGATGATGTACCTCTCTTACATGGATATTTCTCTCACCCGCCCCCCCCCCCCCCTTTTCCACTCTCTCTCCAAATCAACGGGAACCACAAAAAGGATGCCAGGCCCCATGCCCGGACAGTCTGATTCAGTGGGCTGGGGTAGGCGTCCTGCCCGCGTGTTTTGAAAGCTCCTTCCCACGCGAGTCTGATGGACAGCTTGGCTGAAGCACGGGCCTGAGGAAAACCCGGTGTCCCAGGCTGGATCCCCACTCCCCACAACCGCACCGACGGGAGCCCGTGCCTCGGAGGGCCAGTCCGCGACGCTGAGCCCTCCCTTCGGCGTCCACACCGTCACCGGCCAGCGGCGCGGATGTCATTGGGGAGTGGGTTAGAAACGGGACGCTAAGGTCCACCAGACCCACTGGATCAGAATCTGCATTTTGGGGAAATCCCATGGGATCCATACGCACAGTCAAGTTCAGAAACTGATCTAACGTTCACGCGTGATTGGCACATGACGGATATTTAGGAAATGTCTGTTAGGTAGAATTTCACGGATTAAGAACAGCACCAAGAGAAGAACCACATCTCAGGCAAAAAGGGTCGATGTAGAGGTGGCAACTGAAGAGCGTTTCTGTGCTGTGGGGTTGGCGACAGGGGTCCACAGAGACCCCAGTGTGGGTCTCTGGCGTCACCAGATCCCCTGGGGGCAGTGCCTCTGGCTTCTTCAGAGGACAAAGCTAAGTCTGGCTGGGGAGGGTTAAAGGTTCTGTGACCTCCCCCCGCCCCATTTCCCTCTCCACAGGGGCCGCACCCCAGCCTGGCAGGCAGCCCTCACAGGTCTGCGGAGTGTCCCCTCTATCAGAGCCTGCCCCACCTCCCACTGCCAGCTCCCACTGCTGAACCCAGGTGGCAACCGCGGTTGGCCAAGGAGGGCAACGTCCAAAGCCAGCTGCTGCGAGATGTGCCCCACGGGCACTTCACACCCCGGCCCTTCCCAGCCAGCGCCAAGCTCCAAGCCTGGTCTCAGAACTTGGACGTGGCAGCCGCAGCCCAACCTGGCCCCATGAGGGGCGTTTCGGAGGCCACCACACTGAACCGGGGGCTGGCAGGGGACCCGGTGGCCGTGGCCTGGCGTGGAAGAAGCTGAGTGTGAACCTCAGAGGGAGGCAGGAGAGGGAAGGGCTCTGGGGCTGGGCCCGGGGCTGCAACGAAGGGGTATAAATCAGATCCCCCAGAAAACGGAAAGCTGGTGAGAAAAGACATCCCTGTGGGTGTCAGGGAGGGGAACGGGGCTGGAGGAGCCATGCTCTCTGTTCTTGTCCTTGGTGAGTCGGGGGCGGGGTGTGGCCAGGAGGTATGCTGCCTGGAAACCTCACTCACCGGCCACTTCCTGAGTTGGGACCTCTTGCTGGAGGCCCAGCGAGACATGGTGGTGGCTTCCTCGGGGCCAGAAGCCAATCAGTGTTTTAATAATAGAAAGCTGTGGACAAGGAGTTAGGAGGGCTGGTCAACCTTGATTGCTCTGAGAGGTTGGAGCTGGTTACTGGGATGTTGGTAGCTGAAGCAGCCCCCACCTGTTAGTCTTAAGAAGATTCATTGATTGGCTTTTATGGTGTTTCCGGCCTGGGGGATATGGCTGTATCTTATGATTTTAATCTTAATAAAAGGAATGGTGAAGCCAGAGCGAGTGGGAGTTCTGCCACTAGAGCTGAACAACCGCCTGGCCCCCATTTTCCAAATTAATATTTTTCTGAGTCTCTTAATTCATTTGTATGCGGCCTTCTCCAGAAACCCGAAACCTGAATCTGGGGACCCTGAATGGCGCGGGACGTGAAAAGGGGTTCCCACATTTTGGCGCCCACCCAGGAACCCACACCTCGGGGCCTGGTGAGAGCAGGTGGGGGGGTCTGTAAGGAGCCGCACAGCCAGCCTGCCTTCCACGGGGGCCCAAGTGCCCGGCTCCTGCCCCTGGTTATGCCCATTCGAGGGGCCCCTCCTCAGCTGACATGAAAGCTGGGGGTGGGGGTGGTCAAGAGGGGGAAGGCGAGGACGTTTACATTTCTAAATACCTGACCCACAAACGCTCCGCGCAGGCAAACGCCGTGGGAGGGACAGCTCTCCGCTGCCCAGACACAAGGTGGCCTCAGGAGGCTTGGCGCACCTTGAGCCACAATATGGGGTGAGCCGGTTTCCGAGGACCAGGGGGACCCAGGACTGCTTCATGCCAGGGCCCGGGCGTGGGAGAGCGGGGGAGGAAGAGGCCGTGTGGCCCCTCGTGCCCTCCCCAGCCCCAGTCGTCTCCAGCAGCACAGAACCCTCAGGCCGCTGCCGAGCGCCGGGCAGCTGAGCCCTGGCCCAGAGGGAGCGCGGAGCCAAGCTCTGGCTGACGGCGTGAACCGGCCGAGAAGCCCCGTTTCTCAGCTTTCAGTTTAGTCCCCCCCCTCCCCCTCTCCCTCTCTCTCTCTCTCTCCCCTCTGGTGTTTGCTTGCCAGACGGTTCTCTCAGCACAGCAGTTCCGCGAGAAGGCATTAGTGGGGGTGTGGAGAGGACTCCGCTGAGTTCAGTGCAGCCTAACAGGTTCCCTTCCTCCGTCGCAGGCCAGGCCACCTGTGGGCTAATGGAGAGGCCCGTGTGGAGCCACGGAGCCCCGTTGGTGGGTGAGCATCGGCAGGATGGATACCGTGCGGGACACTGTGGGCGAGGCCGCTCTAACCAGGGGGCAGGGAAGCCTGCCCTGGGCATGGATCTCGGGTGGTCCCGTGGTCAGGCTGTCCTCCCTGGCGGGCGCATGATCCCATGCCCGATGTGTCTGTCAGTCACTGGCTTTGGCGAGGTTACCGGGATCTGGCAGCCCCTGTCCAGAAATCTTGCCCTATCCTGGCTCTTCTCAAGAAAGGACAAAAGCCAAGGCCGCAGGCCACAGGCCGATCCCATCCTGGACTCCCCGTGGCCACCCCCCACACGCTCCCGGGACATTCCGGCCTGCAAGGAACACGTCCAATGTGCAAATCCCTCAGGTAATGCGGGAATTCGTCACCAGGGCAGCGTGGGCGATCCAGGAATGGGAACCCGATCGGGGCCAGCCGGCGAGGGCTCAGGTTGCAGAGAGCGGGCTCCTCGGGAAGAGGAGAGAACAGCGGGATGGAGCCCTCTGGGCTGTGCGTGGAGAGGGCTCCTGCCCCCTGTTCTCAGGGGAAAGACAGCAGACCAGGGACCAGGTGGCCCTCTGTCCCAGTTTACACCCGGTGTCTAGGAGGAATGATGAGCAGGGACCCTCTGGCTCGCGCACTGTGGTTTGGATGACCCACTGTGGGGTCACGTGGTTAAGAGAGACCTGCAGATAGACTCCTCCAGCCCTAATGTGCAGACCTTGCAAGCTACTGTTTCCCTTTCCCTGCACTGGAGACGCATTTCCTATCTCGACTAGTCTAATGTTCAGAGTAAAAAGTAGAGGTGGCTTTTCTCTAGTCAAGGACAGTCCCTGGCCCGGCCTGGCCAACATGCTCTGCTACCTGCTACCTGTCCCTGATGCCACCAGTTCGCCTACTCCCAGCCCTGGTAGCCGAGCTGGCATGAGCCCCCCCCAGCTCCGCACTCGAGATGAAACTATGCCGGGCTCAGGGGAAGTGCCCACGCTCACGCCTAGAACACACCCACCCCAGTGAAACCATCGCGGAGCTCTGCCCCGTGCAGGAAAGACCGAGGAGCCGGATGAAGCTCCCGGGGCACAGGGTTTTCACTGGGCAATCGCCAGGGAACAAGACTATGAACACATTTCACGCTGCTCACGAGTTGTCTCGTGTTTCGCGCGTCATCTGTGATGGACCTTAGATGTCAACGCACTGCCTTGTCCACATCGAATGACGCGATCTCACTGAAAAACAGCACCTAACGTGCATTATGACCCGTCGTTATGATGACTTAAATAACGTGGGGTTTGCCCCAAAACGTGCGGTCCCTGGCGTCTGTCTTAGAGATTTCTCTGCGGCACGCAATGTGTTAAATCACCAGGCTCCCCTCTGCCCCATGAGGGTTTCGGGAAGCTCCGAGCATCAGCAGACAGGCCAGACCTTCCCTGCTCAAGGCCCTTGTACCTTCTGCTCAGACCCATCTAAGCACCAACAGCACCACCTCCAGGGGTGGGGGCTGGGGGGCTGGTCCTGGAGAGGGGGAGCAAGAAGAGAGAGAAGGCCGCCACAAGGTCCTGTGTACTCGGACGTGAGAGGTCAAAGCACAGGCAGGCGCAGACCACGAGCCAGCCGCTAACGGTGGGAACAGAACGAGGCAGGGCCGGTTGAACACGGCGCACCTGTAAAAGCATGCTGGGCCGCCGTAACCACGGAGCCCTCTCACAAACACGCGCAACTCCGGCCACTCAGCCCCGGCCCCTGAGGGTCTTCTTATTTTCTATAATTAATTGGGCGAGGGTGGAGCTTGGGAAAAGTTCAACCATGGTCAGAATTCGCAGCCTCCTCTCTAGTAATAACCCCCTGGGCAGGGCGGGGGTGGGGGGTGGGAGGGGAGGGGGACGGCGGCCAGAGACGCAGCTGCAGCTGCCGGTGTCGGTTACCTGGAGCATGTTGAGCAGCAGGCTGCGGAACTTGGTCCCCTCCACCATGAAGAGCGCCATCTTGTCGCAGAGCTTGGCGGCCGTGAAGGCGAAGCTGCGGTCGGACACGGCCTTGTGGTAGATGGTGCGCACGATCTCGCCCAGCATCTCCTCGGAGTTGGTGGAGTTCTGGGCCTCCTCCATGAAGCTGCTGAGCTTGGCGTCCACGTCGCTGCTGTTGTTGCGCATGCTGTTGAGGATCTCGATCAGCTTGTCCATCTTGTTCTGCTGCGGGGTGGGGGGCTCCACGGCCACCTCGTCCTGCGGGCCAGGCAGACACACACACAGAGACGGCCTGAGCGGAGCCGAGGTTGTGTGTGTGTGTGTGTGTGTGTGTGTGTGCGCGCGCGCGCGCATTGGAGGAGTGTGCCACCCCCAGAAAGGACCCAGCCCCTCCTTCTAGAACCCGGGTCTAGTTCCCCCCAGGAATGCTGACCTCCACCAAGGGCCCTTCGCTCCACGCTCTCTGCTGCCCTTGTCCTTGGCCCCTGTGACAGCCCTTCCAGTGAGTTCTACCTCTCACCCAGGATTCTCACGTGGATGGGTTCTGTCTGTCTACATGTCCATCAAAGGTCTCAGTCCAGAAATGGTCTAACAGGGCTTATAGAAGATGAAGTAAGAGAACAGATAAAAAATAAAAAACCGGCCCAAGCAGAAAACAAGGGCAGGAAGACTCGGTCAGGGAGGAAGGTGGCAGCCAAAATGCTTGCTGTGCTGGTCAGACGCGGCCACAGAGCAGCTCCAGGCTCCTGAAGCCCACGGTGGTTGTGTTCTCTGGACACAGGGTTCCCTGTGGCCACGGCCACAGCTGTGTGTCCTGTGGAGACTGGGCTGGCCTCTCTACCCACAAACACTCCACACCAAGGAGTTCTCCAGCGTGTCACCAGAATGACGGGCCCTTCCAGGAGGAGAATCTCAGAGAGAACGCCTACACCCCCCTGAGGTTCCAATGCCCCGGCCCCAGAGGAGGAGGAGGAGGAAACACCCCCCTGACAGTTGCAAAAGCACAACAGGCTGGTGGCCGAGAGAGTGAGGGACCTAACTGCTGGGGTGTGAGGGCAGGTGATGGGCAAGATCAAGGGCATGAAAGAAGGTCTGCACTGGGCCCCTGTTCTCAGGAGAGTTCTGGGCTGGGGACCGGACGGAGGTTCCGGAACCCCCTCTCTGCTTCCAGCACGTGGCATGGGAAGTGGTGTCACTCTCTGTACCCGCCATCACCCCCAAGCATGGCCTCTTCCTCCTCCCTTCCCACCTCTTCGGCTGGGGGCTGGCACCACGAGCCCACTTGAGGGTCCACTTGAGGATCCAGAATGTTCTGGAGGGGCTCATGCAGGTGCCAGGGGTCCCCCTAAGGCAGTGGCGGCTCCCGCTTCTCTCCCCAGGGCGCCCCAGGGTGCCCCAGGCCCTCCAACCCCAGCCCATCTACCGCCGTGCCTCCCTCACGGGGGCTCCCTGGTGGAAGAGAACAATGAAATGCAATTACCGGCCCCTTTTCCTTCAGCCGTCGCCGCAGCCTGTCTTTGGAGGACGGGAGCAGGGTCACTCTGGGCCGCTCCCCGAGCCGCTCGGGGGTAACACTGTCTTTGCGCTTTGCCTCGGCCTCCGGGGCTCCCGGCTGCTGCGGGGGCAGCCTCTCAGAAGCCGCTGGGGCCGGGCCATCGGGGCTGTGGGGGGGCTCGAGGCCGCTGTGCCCGGGGTCCCCCAGGGCATCCTCAAGCTTGGGGCTGTCCATGGTCACGGTCTCTTTAGCACCGCGGTGGGTGCCCGCCTCTCCCTTGTCGCCGGGTGGGTGCTTCATGTTGCCGTGGTGCCAGCGCCGGTTCTGGCTGTAGCCGTGGTGGGTGGGCCTCCCTGAGGGATGGGGCGCTGAGCCCCCCGGGTAGGACTTCTGATGGTCCCTGTTGTGTTTGGTGCTGCCCGGCTGGTGGTCGCCGTGCTGTTGGGGCTTGCTCCCTCCTGGAGGTCTCTGCTGCCGTCTGCAAACCACAGGGAAGGACAGAGAGGTCACTGGGTGGGCTGTGCAGGGTCCCTGCATCCAAACACTGAGAGAGGAGTTTGCCGAGTTGCTCATTTAGTCATTCTGTCAACACCCCCCCGGTGCCTCCTGGGTGCCAGCCCCTGTGACAGGAACTGGGGATACAGCAGGGCAGGAGATGACAGGTCCCTGAGATTATAGAGGAATTAAATCAATCCTTGGCTAAAATAAGTATTTTATTCTCCTGGTACAGTGATCGGGCAAACTCATTAGTCAACAGAGCCAACTACCAACAGGACAACGATTGACATTTCTTTTGAGAGCCAAATTTTTTAAACTTAAACTTCTAACGCCACTTCTTCAAAATAGACTCGCCCAGGCCGTGGTATTTTGTGGAAGAGCCGCACTCCAGGGGCCAAAAAGATGGATGTGGCTCGAGAGGCGCAGTTTGCTGACCCCGGCCCCGGCAGAACAGGCATTAGCACGTGTGCAGGGGACACAGCGAAAACGATACAATCGCTGTGCAGTGAGCCCTCCTAACGCCGTCTGCAGCCACTCTGTGTCCTCTTGAAGCGACTGATATCATTTTGTGAATCTTCCAAACATATTCGATACGTGTCCTGGCAGAAATAAATACACAGACCTGCATCTGATAACAACTACGTACCCTGTTAATGACTTAAACACAAAATCCTCAACAAAGGACACGCGTAGAGAGAGGAAGGGAGAAAGAGGGAAACATCAATGTGAGAGAAACGTCGATCGGTCACAGGGGCTCGAACCCACAACCCAGGTACATGCCCTGGAGTGGAACTGGCACCCTGTCAGTGCACAGGATGCTGCTGCTCAACCAGCTGGGCCATGCTGGCAGCGCTCCTGGCCATGACTGCTCACCACAATGTCTCCTGAAAAGCTGTATCATTTGTTAAACAACCTTTTTTTTTTTTGGATTCACTGACATTTTTACCCCCAAACCCAATAACAAAATATGCTATAACAGTTGTTATGAGCTGAATTGTGCTCTTCCCACCTCAATTCATGTGTCCAAGCCCCAACCCCCAGAACCTCAGAAAGTGACTGTGTGTGAAGATAGGGCCTTCCTAAAGGTGATTCAGTTAAAAGGAGGCTGTTAGGACGGAGCCCATCCAATGTGACTATTGTCTTTATTTTTAGAATGTTTACTTATTGATTTGAGAGAGAGAGAGAGAAAAGGGGGGAGGGAGAGAGAGAGAGAGAGAGAGAGAGAGAGAGAGAGAGAGAGTGCTGAGCCCTCCTGGAAGGACTTCTGATGGTCCCTGTTGTGTTTGGCACTGCCCAGCTGGTGGTCGCTGTGTTTATGCATTCATTGGTTGATTCCTGTACATATTCTAACTGGGGATCGAACCCTCAACCTGGTAGGAATGCTGTTCTAACCAACTGAGCTGCCCAGCCAGGGCATGGCTGTTGTCTTCCTAAGAGATTAGGACAGACGTGCTCATGCTTAGAAGAAGGACCATATGAGGACACAGTGAGAAGGTGGCCCTCTGAAAGCCACGGAAACAGGCCTCAAGGAAACCAAACCTGCCGACACCTTGATCTTGGACCTCCAGCCCCCAGAACTGTGAGGAAATAAATTCCCATTGTTTAGCCACCCAGACTGTGGTGTATTGTTATGACGAATATAGAAGTGATATTTAGCATAATGTTATGCAAAGACAGGCTCACCGATTTACTTGACACACACTTTCTAAGCAGAGCATTCCCTATGGGACAAATCTGAGGTGTGTGCCGTGGGGCAAGCCAGATATTTTGATTTGCGGCTCGAAGGCAAGTGAGTTGGGGGACGCAGTTTGGCGACCTTTCGGTCTTGTGCTCAGGGGTCTTCCGTCTCCAGAAGGCCTGTGTTCCATCTCATGCTGTGCCATGGCTTCATGTGAGTGCAGTCGGAGAACAAGATAACCATGAGCCTCTCAAAGGTTGTAAAGTCAGAAAGACTTTAACTTCTAAAGAACAAAGCCCACGCCGTCCTTGCATTGCATTTTATGAACGGATTATATTTATTCCCTTTCAAATTATTATCACCGATATAAACTCAACTTGAAGTTCACCTGATAATTTTGTATCTGTGAAAATTTAGATGTACCTTGGGCTGGGGCTGAACACCATTTTCCCATTAAAATGAATTTAAAAATAATATTTTTGATAACATTTTTTTAAAAGCTTTCTCTAAGTGCCAGGGTTTTTAGGGAAAGTTAGCTGTTAAGTAAGAGATAGGTGTATGGTGTTCATTTTGTTTCCACACAAATAATAAGTTATAATATACTATGTACAGTAGTCCCCCCTTATCCGCAGGGGAGATATGCCAAGACCCCCAGGGACAGCTTGAAACTTCCATACACTATGTGGCTCTCCCCATTCCATGCGACGTTTTCGCTTAAAGGAAGCACTTCCTGGCTTCTCTGTGGCACATCCGCATGGCCAGCAGCACTGGGCTTGCACTTTGGGGCTTTCAGTAACATAAGGGTGGCTTGAACATGAGCATGGCGACACCGTGCCAGTCAGTCTGATAACCAAGGTGGCTACTGAGTGACTAACGGGTGGCGGGGGGGCACATACCGCGTGGAGACACGGAACAAAGGGGTGATTCATGTCCAGGGCGGGAGGAAGGGGTGGGATGGTGCGAGATTTCATCACGCTACTCAGAATGGTGTGCAATTTAAAACGTATGAATTGTTTATTTCTGGAATTTTCCATGTATATTTTCAGGCCAAGGTTGACCCTGGGTAACTGGAACTGTGGAAAGTGAGACCGTGGCTAAGGGGGACTGCTGTATTAGAAGCTGACAGCTGTATGGCTCTGGATGGAAATTGGACCGTTGGTCACAGAAGCCTCTGAGACATGCAAAGCGCTGGGCCTTGTGCGGCAATTCCACTTGCGGCAATTTACAGAGGAAGCTATCCAAGACGTGCATAGGGATGCAGGTACAAGGATGCTCATAGCAGCCATGCTTGTAGCAGCCAAAAAACAATATGGAGCAATTCAGAAGGTGAAGGAGTTCTCTCTTGTTGAGGGAAGAAAGCACGTGCTGTAATGTGTGCAGCACAAGGCTGTTTTTATTTTTTTTTATTTTTAAAAAGGCAGGTATTTATATGCATAGAAAAATCTGGAAGGATACACGCCAAAAT
Organism: Antrozous pallidus; assembly: GCA_027563665.1. NCBI lineage: Eukaryota > Metazoa > Chordata > Mammalia > Chiroptera > Vespertilionidae > Antrozous > Antrozous pallidus. The sequence continues at coordinate 88,308,094 of CM050518.1, read as the reverse complement.
GTTAACAGTGGTTTTTGAAATGAACATGCATTTATTTTAGTTTTTTATAGTGAGATAGTTATAGAGTCCCATGCGGTTATAGGAAATATTGCAGAGAAAACGTTCGTATCATTTACCCTGTTTCTTTCTGTGGAAATATCTTACAAAAACTATAGCACAGGACTTTTGACATTGATAAAGTCAAGGTACAACACATTTCCATCACCACAAAGATCCTTCATCTCCCCCTTTAATATTCACACCTGCTTCCCTCCCACCACCCCTCCTTAGCCCCTGAGCACAACTCATCCAGTCTCCAATGGATGTTACATAAAGGGAATCACAAGTCCATTGGGATTGATTTTTGCCCACTCAGCATAATTCCTGGAGATTCATCCACGTGGCTGTGTGCATCAACAGCTCATTCCTTTTCACTGCTGGCTAGTATTCCACAGTGTGGCTGGACTAGTGACTTTATTCACCTGGGGAAGGGCAGCTGGCTGTTTCCGGTTATTGGCTATGATGCATAAAGCGGCTGGGAACACGTGTTTACAGGTTTTTGTGTGGACACAGTTTTTGTTTCTCTGGGATAAAATGGAGCCTGGGCCCCAAGGCAGTGCGCATTTAGTTTTTTACGACAATGCCGAACTGTTTCCCAGGGAGGCTGTACCACCTGGCATTCCCATCGGCAGTGCCGGAGATGGTCCCAGCATTACCTCGTGGGGTACACTCTCAGCTGTCGAGGGCCGGCCCCCAGGGAAGGCACCTGAGCATTTTTTAAATCAGTGTCGGCTGAGTCCAAGGTGCCAGGCAGAGCCATGTCTTGGAAATGCATCTACTAAAAGGGTTGGATGCGTTACTCAGTACTGACTTTCATTTGCTTCAGGTGTTGGGGGGAGGGCCCTTGAAGTGTAGATTCATTGGAGCCCCCGGGAATGAGGGAATGAGGGAATGAGTGGGTCCTGGGCCCCTTACTCTCCTTTGATTTTAAGTCTTTTCATGTGAAACCCTTTCTATTTTAGTGTAAGTCAACACGCTGCGTTTGGGTTGGAATTCTCTGTTTCTCCATCAGACGGCAGAGATTCCACCCAGCCCCAGCTTTATTTTCTACTTCTGTGTCGTCTATTCTTTTCTATTATTTCTCAATCCCCAGCCCCTCTACTCAGTAACTGGACGCTACTTCTCTCTCCACGCTGGTCGTGGAGAAGAGAGGAAAACCCCAACACTCAGCACCACCCTTTCTCATGTCTCCTTTCTGGACTCTAAGGACCGTTCACTCTTTTTCAGTCCATTTCTCTCTGTGGCTCAGGCTGGATCGTGTCTATTGCTCTGCCTCCCAGGGCACCAGCTCCTCCCTTGCTTCCCTCTGTGCTGCTGCAGAGCCTATCTGTTGTCTTAATTTAACTATTAAGTTTTCACTTGGCTCTTTGTTATATCTTTTATTTCTTTGCCGAGATCTATTTTTCGCTTTGTTTGGAGTGTGTCCCTGATGGTGCTTTGCAGCGTTTTGATGTTGGCTGCCTTAAAATCTTAGGCGATTCTAACATTTCTGTCATGTCGGTATTGGTATCTATTGTCTCCTTGCATTCAACTGAGACTTACCCGGGTATGACAGATTTTCTGGACATCTTGGGTATTCTGCTGCGGGACTCTGGACTTAATTAAACCTCTCCCCTGCTCTCATATGACCTTTTTCGGTGGTGGAAAGGGCTGTACCACCTTGTGGCTGCCAGGAGGGGAGTAGAGGTCAGGTTCTCCCTGGGCTTTCTCTGACATCCCAAGAGGGGTCCTCTTTACAGCTGGCAGGGGTGGGAGTTCCAGATGCCCACAGGGTGTCTTGTTCACCCTCCTGGGGAGGAGGGTGGAGTTTCAGCCCCTCACTTGGCCTTTGCTGGCATGGGAGGGGGTGGAGTGAGTATATTCCGGGGCATCTGCCTGGAGTAGAGCAGCTATTGTCTACATTTCCTGTCCTGTGACGATGCCCCTTTTCTGATCCTTTGGTTACGAAGGGCAGGCTTCTGTTTGGGCTTTTAGGGTCTGTGTGCCCTTCCTGGCATTTTGGGTTTCGGCTTCTTTAGCTCCAAGTCTAGCATCTAGGAGGCCAAGAGAAAAACTCAAGCAAGTTACCACCGTGCCATTCCTCAGGTGCCATGGTCCCAGCCAGCCTGCCTTCTCTCCACCTTTCGGAGCCCTCTGAACGCTTGTTTTGATAGGTAATGTCCAGGGGCTCCGTTGTCTGTATTATTTTAGAGATTTAAGAGTCATTATAGAAACATTTACGGCAGCCTGGTATGCTGAACTGAGCGTGAGGCCTGCGTGGTATTTTCAGCCTTGTCTGGGTTCGATCTCAATGGGCCTACTGCTTTACGTTCCAGCCGATGGTCAGTTTGATGCGCAGCAGGGGAGGGATCACCAGCGTGGACACCCAGGGAAGAGATGGGCCTCCTCAGCAAAGCCAGTCATGGAGTCAGGCTCCTCCCAGGGATCACCGCTGGCCCGGGGAGGAGCTCCATGGCCCGGCACCTCCCCAGGGCCCCACATGCCTGTGCCGTGGCTGAATTCTCCCTACTTATATTTTTAAATTACTTTTAATTAATAGGCCCTTTCCCCTCTCATTCTCTTTGTTCTTCGAGCGTGTGAGTAATTTTGAGCCCAGAGAAGCACTTTGGAAATTCCCTGGCAGATAATGCTTGATTCTTACGACTTTTGTCATCCTTATTTAGCATTTCTGCGGTGCCTGCAGCGATAGCCCAAGGAAGCCCCCGGAGAGTGGCTGACGCAGCCCTTCCCACCATTGGTCTCCACACGGTCTGGCTTCCCAGTTCCCACCTCAGGGATTTCCCTCTCTTCCTCAAATCCGCCGCCTCCCCCCGTCACACAAAACAAAACTCCCCTCTACCTGGAGGAGGAAGGGGTGATTCTTACATGGCTGGGGGAGGCGGGAAGGTGGGGTGTTATCAAAAGCTCAGAAAAAATTCTGCCAGGTCTTTGCAAAGCTTCTGCTGTTTCTTCCTGGTTTTTCTTTTTTTGGGGGGGGAGGGGGGCGGGGGAGTGAGGAGCTAGAATTCCATGTCCTCCTAGTTCAATGGTCGGCAAACTGCGGTTCTCGAGCCACATGCAGCTCTTTGGCCCCTGGAGTGTGGCTCTTCCACAAAATACCACGGCCTGGACGAGCCTATTTTGAAGATGTGGCGTTAGAAGAAGTTTAAGTTTTAAAAAACTTGGCTCTCCAAGGAAATGTCAATCATTGTCCTGCCATTTGGCTCTGGTGACTAATGAGTTTGCCGACCACTGGCCTAGTTCAAAAGACCTTGGAGCCAGCCAGCCCTGTCAATACAGCAGAGACCAAGAATACCCAGGTGCTGGGCAATAGTGAGTCTTCTCAGACTCGCTCTGCCTGGCGGCAGGGAGTCCGCCCTCCCGAGTCCCTCCTCACTGGGCAGCTAGACTGACCGAATCACACGGAGGAAGGCTGATATGGCGCTGGGTGGTACAAAAGGTTAGCTCGGTGGCCCCCAGGAGGATAGGGAAAAGACAGATGCCATGGACGCAAAGGGCACAAAACCTCTTCTCCCCTTTCCTACTCCTGCTCCAGGCCCTGCTTGTTCTCCGTGGGCGGGCGGGTCAAGCCCTTGTTCCCATTTTACAGGTGAGCCAGCTGAGGCTCAGGAAGGTTACCTCTCACCCCGGAGGGCCTTGCAGAGGCTCTCAGAAGTGTGCCCGGCCTGTCAGCCCATCTCAGCACCCAGTGCCCGCTCGCTCTCACATCCAGCCCTCTTGGGAGAGAAAGACTGAACTGCGATGGATACCCGCTGTGGCAACAGCCCTCTGAGGCCCACAGCCTTGTCCTGGGAAAGGACTGTGAGGGCCCAGCCCATCGGAACAGACTTGGGACTGGGCCTCGGTCCCTGACAATGGAGACCCAGGCCGCCCTGCACTGGCCATTCACAAATATTGTCGGCTGTCTGAGCTGCCCAAACCGCTCCTCTCTCCCGTTGGCTGGCCCTGGGCTTCGGTCGCACCTTCCTCCAGGGCCCAGCTGGCTGCTCACCAGGAAACCTGCGGGTTTGGGTTGGGCTGGGCCGGGGAGACTCTGCCTTTGCTCCCAGCAGCCGGGCCAGGGAGGCGCCCTTGGTGTCCGATACACGGACACGTGGGTCCGGGTTTGGGAGACACACTAGACACGCAGTCCTCAGCCCTCCAAGCGAACGAGGGGGTGGGGACCAGCTCGCTGCCTGTCTGTTACGTTCCAATCTTTCTGGTGGCTGGGGGGTGGGGGGGGGGCTTAGGAGATAAGATTAATATTCCATTTGTGCGGCTGGTCACACCTGCTGTTAGGGAAATAATGCTTTCTATTGAGAATGGGAATTGTCAGTATTGCCGTTTCCATCACTCATTTAGTTTATTCTTTCTTCTTTGGGTTCTGAAATCAGATGTCTTGTTTCGCTCTTTCTCTCTTCTATTAAGAAGAGAAAAATCCTCCGAACACCACAGCTGTACTTGGGGAGGTGGGTGTCGGGAGAATGACTTGAGATTTTTGTTTTGAGAAAAGATTTTAACAGCAGTCCCGATGCAGACAAACATCCCTCTGTCCATTTTTTATTTCGTAATCGTTCCCAACTAGATATTCCGAGGGCCACCGACCTATTATGGTTCCCTCCACGTCTGACACTTTACCACATAATTTGTAGGTCTGCTTAAAGTTTTCTGAAAGCGAAATTCCTAGGGCAAGTGGTTTGAAAACTATTCCCGGGTTCGTATTTCTTGCCTCCAGGAAAAGTGATGACTGCTTATTCTGGAGCTCCAGCGCCTCCGTTCCTGCCCACCTACGGGCGCCCCGCACCCACCTTCCCCGCCCCAGCCACCTGCCATCCGAGAGCAGAGGTGAGACTCAGGGGAAGGCCCTCCAGGTGTGTGTGTGTGTGTTGGGGGAGGGGGGGGGAGTGCTGAGCTTAGTGGGGCCCAGGAATAAAGGCTGCCCGCCACCCCGGTTTACAGAATGACTGTAACTTAATGAGGAAAGACAGGGGAAAATGATTTATCTCTTCAGGGAGCCAACCAGGGGAACACGGTATTGGCTTACCAAAGGGACAAGGATCAGAGCAGCCTGGATTACCTGAGCACCTACTATGCACTTGGGGCTGAATTAGGTGATGGAAACCCACGGGGTCTGGGCCAGCTCAGAGCCTGGCTGGGCGGCTGCGGGGCCCGGGGGCATTTGCCTCCGCCCAGCTGCCCCGGCCCCACCTCAGGGGTGGCTGTGAGGGTCACATGAGTGACAGCATGACAGTTTCCAGGTGGGAGAACACAGGTTGGAGAGGTTGCTTCGTTCCCTGGAGCTGCCCGGCCAGTTCGCGGCTCGCCTGTCCCAGCGCTCGGTCTGGGCCTGCACACTGGGGGCGGCCTGACAGCTCTCTGACCGGATAACGGTTACTTCTCTGAGTCTCAGCGCTCTCGGGGCACTGAGGGCATCACGGCAAAGCGCTGACAAGGGGACCACCCTGTCACTGCGGGGCCAACACCCCCACGTGGCCGCACCGCACTGGTGAGCTTTCCGGACACCAGGTCTCCCCTATCCCCCCGGGGGGCGCGGGACAGTCCCGGAGGAGAGAGTGCCCTGGCCTTCGGGAACCCCCCTGCCGCCCCAGACGGCCAGCCCAGCTCAGCTCTGGACGCTCCCACCCCAACAGGCCGTGGGCTCTCCTTTCACCCAGAGTCGGGCAGGAAATAATCCAAGTCGGAGGAGTCTGCCAGCCAAGGCAAAAGTTCATGGGAGAAGTTCGGTGCTTCACGCGGTCGGAAGCCGTAGAAACCAGATGTTCACCTGGCCGCGGTGCTCGGGAATGGAAAGAGCGGGTCGGAGCGGCGCCCCTAAACCCCGAGCGCAGAGGGAAGGCTTCTCGCCAACCACAGGACGACGGGGCCGGGGAGGCGGGGTGGGGCGGGGTGGGGGGGCTCAGTGATCGGTTCGCTAACTCCACATGTTCTGGACTCTGCTCTGCCTGGGGGTCATGAGTTTCCGCAAGGCAACGCTCCTGGCACACCGGGAGGGAAGCAGGGGTGGGAGGCCACAGAGCTGGGCAGCGGTCCCTAAGGAGTCTCTCAGTGCTGCTCCCCATCCCATGCCGGCTTCAAGGCCCAGCTCTGCCCAGGAGCCTCCCCAGCCTCTGGGAGCCCCCACCTCCACCCCACCCCCGGCTCCTCATGGGACTCCCCTAGTCTCTGCCACAGATGGACAGCCTGGTGTGCTCCTCACATAGGCCCTTACAAGCACCCGCTTCCAAGGGATGAGGCGGAACCTTCTCGAAATCTCCCTGGGGTCTGGCATGGGGTTGGGTACTCATTCATGCCTCAGCCGAGCCCGGGAACATGCCAGGCCCCGGGGACCCAGCGCTGACTCAGACTCAGGGCTGTGCCCTCATGGAGCTTAGAATCCATTTGGAGAGACAGACGCCGATCCATTAATCCCAGAACCTCGATCTGGCTACCACCAGGGTGAAAAGTCACGGAGGAAAGGAAGCAGAGGGCAGCACAGGGGGTCTGTCCTAGTCTGGGCTCGAGCAGGATGGGCTACTTAATTTGTGGCACTCAGTGCGAAACAAAACGTAGGTCTCTTATTTGAACACCGTCGGGAGCTCCAGGACGGCCTCGGCAGCACACGTCCCGGACGCCAGCCCCGGCTAGAGGGCTGCCCCGCGGAAAGGGCCGGAGCTGAGGTCAGGAGGACTAAGCGCAGGCCCACGTGCACGGAGCACTCACCATGCGCCAGGCCTGGCTCTCGGAGAGGGAGGCTGTGGCCAGCCTGCTTCACAGAGAGATGGGTGCAGCACAGGCACGGGAGGAGCCTGCCCAAGGCCACACAGCTGGCAAGAGGCAGAGCTTGGATTTGAATTAACAGTCTGGTCTTAGCCTGTGTGTCCTGAACCCCACACTCTCTCGCCTCACCATTGTTGAGGCCCGTTTGCTCCAGGGTCTCCGGGGCCTGGGGCGCCACTGAGACCGAATTCAGAGGAGCCGGGCCTTGGCGGACGCCTGTGGGGGCGGGGGCTGCGGGCCAGCGGCGGCCGGGGCTGCATCTGCGGGAGCAAAGGCCACCGGAGGCTGAGGGCACGGGAGAGGGTAGCTGGGCTGTGGGAGGAAGCCTGGGAGGGCCTGGACCCAGCTCTGCGTGGAGGTTTGGAAATCCGGTCTTGCAGCCTTGGCTCCGCGGCGTCTGGGGCAAACCACAGAACCACGTGTGGCCCTCGGGTTTCCATCGCGCCGGGAACGCGCCTCTCCTCCCCACGGCCTGCCAGTTCCTGTGGCCGGGCCTGTGGGCAGGGCGGCGGGCGGGGCTGAGTTTTTGGGAGGCCCCTGGCTCTGGGGCTGGGGCTGGGGCTGGGGCTGGGGCTGGGGGAGGGAGCGGGTGTCGCAGGCCCCGGCTCCCTCCGTCCCTCTTGCAGCACCGCAGGCTCCGGAGGAAACCGCTTTCTTTGGGGAATTGGGGACTCAGTCTCTCTCAATGGCGGAGGCATTTCCTAGGCCCTCCTCTCCACCCCAGTGGCAAAGCCAGGGCTCTCCCCACCTCGCTCAGCACCGAATCGCTGGGGGTTTTGGCAAACCACCCAACACCCCGAGTCTCAGTAGTCCCACCTGCAGGATGGGAACACCTCGCCCCCACTCACGGTGTTCCTTCAGCAGGGAGGGTCCCACATCCCCCACATTCCTGCCGGGGTCACGGGCTGGTCTGGTGACAATACAATGAGGCCCCGGAGAGCCTCTGGGGGACAAAGGCACATCGCAGTGGAGAGGTGTTATTTTTGTTCCAGGGCGGACGAGGCATTCCAAGAATCCCCGGCCTCCCGTGTTCGGAGGCCGCGTGATGTCATGGGAAGAGCATGCGGCGGCCCCCGCGGGCGGCGTGTTTCCAGGGGAAGGCCCTCGCCCTTCCACCTGGCCAGCCCGGCCTGCGGTCTCGAGGTCCGGCCTGCGGCCCCTCACTGCAGCCTGCTGGCCGGGCCAGGCATCCGCCGAGCTGTGCGTCCACCGGGGCGCCCTCTCGAGCCCGTGGCCAGAGCCTCGGGTGCAGCTCAGGCTCAGCTGGGATGCGGGCGCGTCCATGGGAACCAAAGCCAGGAAGACAAAGCCGGCTACGCCACCCTCTGGAGTCTGGAGATTCTGCCGGCTCCACCCCAGTTCCTGAAGCCCCGGGGACGCCCGGCTACGGGTGTGAATGTGCCCCACGGTTCGGCCTCCCACCCCCCACCCCTCTGCCTGGAATACAGACGGTGCTCAGCACAACTACCAGCTGTTTATCAAGAGGAAACACGCTGTCCCAGTTCAAGGCGCAGGCTTAGGAGCTCGGCCACTCGAGTTCGAATGCTGGCTCTGCACATCGTGCTGAGCAACACTGGGCAAGTTCCTTAGCCTCTCTGGGACTTCCCTTCTTCGTCTGTAAAATGGGGACAAATGGAGTGCCCACATCACAGGGCTCTTGCGTGTTTTATTTTTATTTATTTAAAAATAGATATTTTATTGAGTTTTACACAGAGGAAGGGAGAGAGATAGAAAGTCAGAAACATCGATCAGCTACCTCCTGCACACCCCTCCCTCCCCCACTGGGGATGTGCCCGCAACCAAGGTACATGCCCTTGACCGGAATCGAACCTGGGACCCCTCAGTCCATAGGCCGACGCTCTATCCACTGTGTGTTTTAAAGGAGTTGACGTAAACATTGCTTTGGTGTTTGGTTGTAGTAATAAGACATGGTGGGTTTTCCGAACAGCTGGGACAAGTCCATCACCGCCTCAGAGGAAGGGGTGAGCAACAGCATGCCCGCAGCACAGGCCGGGAACCTGGGCTGCGGGGAGACAGGCTGTTTCAAATGTTAGGCGTCATGGAAGCGACCCCAGGATGCCCAGCTCCTGGTTCCTGCTCTCATTTTGGCTTCTAAGGGCTACAGGTTGGACACAGTTTTTCACCATGAAAGTGTTCATTGCCAAGTGCTCACTACCATCCTCCCAAGGGAAACACTGCCCAAGGGGTCCCTACACCCCCGGGGACTTCCTTTACTCCCAGCCCAAAGCCTGGCCATTCGTGTCTACCGGAGCTGGCCAGTGGGCGTGGGCTGGCCCCATGCTAGCTCGCTCACTCCGAATACTGACTTCAGAGATCCACCCAGGATCCGGCCTTTTCGCATCACCCGTTTGAGTCTCACTGTCTCCATGCAGCCGAACAGCCCTGGGCAGGACCGCGAGGAAAGGGGATGGAGACGGAGTCCCGTGAGAGCTGCAGATGCCCGGTGCGACAGACTGTCCAATGGCTGAGCCCCTTGGACCTGCGCGGGAAGGAAGGCCAGAGACAGCCTGAGCTCACAGAGGGGAGGCTCTTCCCCGGAGCGGGAGCTGCCCCACAATGGGCGGGACTGTCTGGGAACGTGCTGAGCTCCCTGTGGACAGAGGTGTCCAATCACTGACTGACAGGTGGTTCTGGAGACCTCCTGTGCCTCATCTGCCCATTTTGCAATCAGCACCTCCTCCAGGAAGCCCTCCCGGGTCTCAGAACGGCTCCCAGGAGTTCTCACCTGGAGAGGCAGCAGGATGCAGTCAGTAACAACGTGCGAACCTGACACACCCAGGTTCAAACCCTGGTTCTGTCCAAGTCTTGCTGGTTGGTCAAGATGCCTAACTTCTCTGCTCCTCAGTTGCTGTACCAATCAAAGGGACCTCATGATGGAAAGCTGGTGAGGGGCAGACCTGAAAGGGTTGAGCCCACTTATACCCCTGCCGTGGCTGGCGCTGAGGGACTCTCGGGAAACTGCGGGAAACATGGCTCCATTATGGGAAGCAGAGGGTCCAGGGCGGTCCCTGAGCTGGTTCGGCTTTGTGGGCAGCGCCGACCTTCCCGGCTCTCCGGGGACATGCTGTCGGCTGCCGCCCGCACCAGTCCATCAGCCGTCACATCCCCGCCACCCTCCCGGGACAGCCTCCTCCCCGACAACTTCATTACTGACAGGTCTGCCCGTCCCCGAAGGGCCATTTTTCCATCCCGGGAAGGAGAGGAAATGTGAAATGGAGTTAGTTGGAGCAGGGCCTCCCTCGGGTCCCATTTTTCAGCCGGGGCTGGTGGAACTGACAAGTCCATGGCGAGACGTTATGGCAGACGGAGAGCCACTCAACAGCTTCGTGCACATCGCCCCCCCCCCCCCCCCCCCCCCCCCCGCCGCCCAGCCGTCTCGGGCCACGGCTGCCCAGCAGATGGGTTCTTGGGCTGGAGTCTTCCCAAGTGCAAGGGGGATTGTAGCAGAGTGCTGTCGCCTTCACATTAAACCCCAGAAACATCCAGCTGCTGCGGCTTCATCTCTCTATCCAGGGACGGTCGGCCAGGCACCGAGCACCTACTCCCCCACGTTGGGGTCCTGAGGCCTAGAGCAATGAGTTCAAAACCGACCAGAGACCCCTTCTGACAAGGGGACGACAACCAGTGAAACGGGGAGACATGGCGGGACTAGAAAATCATTTGGCAACCGTCATCATCGTAACTGTTTGAAGCAAGAGACGCCGATGGGAGCCAGTGGGCGAAAGTTGGAGAAAAACAGACCGTTGGCACGGTCTCAAAGCGGCTCCCCACAAGCGGTTTCTTCATTACAGAGGGCGATCTCGCAACTTTACAGTGGAGAGCCTTGGCAGGCCCTGCCCTGACCAACTCATCAGAGCCAACATCGGCGGTCACGAGACAAAGAAACAGCGTGACTGTCCCGATGGGGGGCCCTGAGGAGGGTACGGCACCACCTCTGCGCTCGCCCTGTCTCACCGTGGGGACCTACCAGAGAGCCAAGCTGCGGAAACCCCCCAACAGCGGGCCATTCCGTAAAAAAGGCCATGCCATGGAGTACACGGACGTGGGACCCGGCCCCACATGAACAAAATGAAAGACACACGAGGCCGGAGGAAGAGAAGGTCCAAGAGCAGGTAACAGGGCTGCTTCTGTGCTACTGGTTTCCATCGCTGCACGGTGACAATGAAAAAAAGTCTTTCTAAAGAAAACAATGAAGTCTTTACAGTGAAAAGGCATCATTTCAGCAACTTGCTCTCAAACAGGGCAGAAAAAAATGCATATGAGACAGAAAGATATAGCAAATATCTGTTAATATTTGAGGAATCTGGGTGAAGGATATATGGGGATTTTTTTTGTACTATCCTTGTAGCTTTTCTGTGAGTCTGAAGTTTGATTAAAATAAAGATTTTTTAAAAAAATGAGTAGGATTTGTTGAGAAGGGGAGAAATGGAGAGGACATTCCAGAGGAAACACCAGACTCAACAAAGGCGTGGGGGCCATTTTCCTCACCATTTTCTTATGAACCAGGCCAACCAAACAATATGCACAAAACTGACCTCAGCGCGGCCTGCCCCACGAGCAGCAGGTGCCTCTACAGAGACCTGGGCCCCTGGGCTGCCCTCCGGAGTGCACACAGAGCCCCCTGAACATTTCTGTCCTCATGACCCACAGGAAGTCCTCACTGGCACTAAAACATGTGGGCTCGACCTGAAGGACAGCCACACTCCCGCATCCTGGACACAGGCCTGGGACCCCGTGAGACACCCGTCATACACGAGTTCTCAGATAAGACGCGCAAAGTTGATGCCAAAACCGGCTTGGCTCATGGGTAGAGCGTCGGCCTGCAGACTGAAAAGTTCCAGGTTCGATTCCGGTCAAGGGCATGTACCTTGGCTGCGGGCACATCCCCAGTAGGAAGTGTGCAAGAGGCAGCTGATCGATGTTTCTCTCTCATCGATGTTTCTGACTTTCTATCCCTCTCCCTTCCTCTCTGTGAAAAATCAATAAAAAAAAAAAAAAACTTGCAAGATTGAGCTTCCCAAGGCAAGAGTCCGTTCTCCGGTGGGGGCCTGTATGACACCCCCCAGGAGACTCACCTCCTCAATGAGTGACGTCAGGCACGTTTTTTATTCTTATTTTGACACCTGTGGAAACTGAGGCAGTGTAGTGGGCTGGTCACAGCTTTGCTGAACTTTTGTAGACCTGAGAACTCCTGCCTCAGCAATACACAGGGTGGGGCAAAAGTAGGTTGACAATTGTGAATACGCCAAACACAGAATTTATGCCTGTATTATCATTTGTCAAATATTGTACCATTTTCCGTACGAACAACTGTCAACTCACTTTTACCCCACCGTGTACCGTTTTGCAAACACCCTTAGGAATTAAAAACCTATTTTGCCCCTTTCAATGATATACAATAAGTTATTTTATGGAAAACTCGTTTTTGTTTTTTTTTTTTTAGATTGACACGTTATTGAAAGCAAATTATAAGGTTCATGTTTAATATGATCTTTAAGAACATCATGAATAAAGGCAAAGTTTGCCCTCCCCCCCTTATCAAGTAATGTCTTCTCCTCAACTTACTGTGAATGAGCTCTGAAAGCGAAGGCTCGCTTTCCTACAAAGACGTTTGAAATGACATGTCACCATCACATGGCGGCTTTGGATCCAGCTCCGCACGTCCACGGCGGCTGGCGTTGGACTCTCTCAGGCAGAGAAAGAAACAAGAAGCAAAGACGGATTTCGTGGCCCACTGCTGGGAATTCTTGTATTTTATGTTTATTTGCTTTTTTAAAATAAAAACCAACCGGCTTGTTTTTGCCATTTTCTTGCTTTGTTTCTAAATGATGAGACCTGAGAATTTTCAGGAAGTGCTTGCAATCACTTCTGCCCCAACAGCAGGGTGTGAGCGTGGAGGGTCTCGACTCCCTGTGAACAGAGGGGATGCCCCCCGCCACCCCGGGCTCAGCCTGTCTCCAGCCAGGGAATGGGCTCTGCAGGCACCTACAGCTGCCCCCCCTTCCGCTCCCCTCACCCCTATGCTCCAGCCAGATGAATGTTTGCTTGGATTCGAGTTGGAGCACTGAGATAAATGTGCAGATTTATTACCACTTGTATGTTCCTCACCAGCCAGCCTTTTAATATCAGGGTTCCTTAATGCTTCCTGCTGTAACCAACTGCCCATTATAGGGAAAAATTAAATATTTGTCCAAGGATAAAAATAATTCCAAACTGCGTAATGGTCAAAACCACCAAAGTGGCTGAGCGATGGGCTGGCCAAGGGCTGAGTCTTGGGGTGCTCTCTGATCTTCTTAAGGCTTGGCGCACTCCACCCATGTGGGTGAGGTCTACACTACGGGTTTCTAAAGGTGAGAAGACACCCCGGGTGGTGGAGGAGTGGGGTGTGGGGTGGAGTGGGAAGAGCCAGACTCAGGCCAGCCAGGCCTGGGTTCAAATCAGGACCCTGTCACCTCCTCACTGCGTGCCTCAGTTTCCCACTTGGGAAATGGTAACAAAGGATACTGTTCAAGTTGTGGGGGTCAAACGGGCATCACTTGGCCAGTGCCTGACACAGAGCAAGGGTTGGGGGAGAAACCGCCACCACTAACATCGCTTTACTGGGGAAACAGGAGCTGAGGCAAGTCAGGACTCTGGGTCCATTGCTCTCCCCGCCCCCCACCCCACACCCCCGGCCCGTGTGAGCCCCCTGAGGCCTGAGCTTAGAAGCTACCTCCTCTGGCCCCCCAGGGTTCATGGGCCTCAGGCTCGCAGCTCCGCTGTGGGCAGCGGCAGGGGCAGGGGCAGGAGGGAATGTTTGAATTCTGCTACTGGCCCCTCAGGGAGTCTCAAAACCTCAGAAACCTTGTGCTCCAACCTGCCTGTCCCTCCTCTCTGAGAGTGTCCATGCCAATCCCCCCTCAATTCATTCTGAGTCCCAGGTGCTCAAGTCCACCCTCCGGGAACTGTCCCGGTCACTCGTGTCACCCGGCCCCCGGTGGGTGCCGTCTGCCCAGCATCTTTCCCCAGGTGGGTGCCGTCTGCCTAGCATCTTTCCCCAGGTGGCGGTCAGTAGCCACGTGCTGGCACCGTGTCCACAGCTCACCCTGGAGGCAGGCAGGACCCCGTCTTGCTCTCCTGCTCCTGCCGGGCTCACGCGGGAAGCAGCGGCTCCACCGGAAATGGAGAGCCGGTTCTCACTGTGGGGTTGTGGGAAGAGGGTTCTGAGCTGGGGGACGAGGTGGGCGTTTTGGAGGCCTCGGGGCCAGCCAATTCACTGCTCTCCGCTGCCTTCCTGTGCCCACCATGGCCCTGAGGGCAGGGGGAGGGGGGATGCCAGAGGGGCAGTCTCTCAGCCTGGCCCAGGGAGCCCGTTCCTTCAGGGGGAAACCCAGGTGGGCTTCTAACCACTGGCCCGGGTCTGGAGGAAAGTGGTGTGTCGAGGGTGGTAGGGAATCCCACCCTCATTTCTGGTGGCATTTCAGACCCAATGAGTACCCCCTGCCTGGAAATGAGGAGGGGCAAAGTGCCAGGGAACTCTGGCTGGAGAGCTGGGCCACCAGGCTCCACCCAGGGCTGTGGCTACAGGCTGTGTGTCACTGGGTTCATGAAAACACCTCTCTGGGCCCTAGTTCTTATTTTATAAAAACAGCACAACCACTACTATAATAATGAATGGCACTTGACTGGCACTTTCTATGCCCGAGGCACTACTCTAAGAACACAGATCATCTGATTCCATCATGCCCACAACCCTGGGGTAGACAGCAACATTATCATCCTCACATTTCAGGCCGATGAACAGGCACAGGAGGTTAAGGGACGTGTTCCAGTCACACAGCTAGAAAGTGGAAGTTGGGAGAGGCCAGACTATTCTTTTTTTTTTTTTTCTCTCTTAATATATTTTATTGATTTTTTTTACAGAGAGGAAGGGAGAGGAATAGAAAGTCAGAAACATCGATGAGAGAGAAACATCGATCAGCTGCCTTCTGCACACCTCTCACTGGGGATGTCCCTGCAACCAAGGTACATGCCCTTGACCAGAATCAAACCAGGAACCCCTCAGTCCGCAGGCTGACGCTCTATCCACTGAGCCACACCAGTTAGGGCTGAGGCCAGGCTATTCTTCCAGCTTTGGCAGAGGTGGGGGCTCGATGGAACAATCGCTCGCTGTCTGTTGAGCTCTCACAGCGTAACATTTCTGTAATGTGAGTAATCTTTTCATGTTCTGTCTGTAGCGGCGCTGGGCTTCCAACTGACCACAGTGGGAGGGAGCAGGTTGCGGAGCCCACTCCTTTCTGAAGCCAAGCTGCTCTGTTCTCTGGGGACACAGTCACGGCCAAGGGCGAGGACCCGAGTGTCCAGGACACCCTGCCCAGTGGTGATAAACCCTCCCCACTCCTGGTCATCCAGACACACATGCTATGGGGCTTCCTGGACGGACACCCCAGCTCAGCAGCACACCTGCCTACCCAGGCGCAGCAAAAAGGTTTGTTTTAATTTCTATTTAACTTTTATTTATAATTATATGAAATATTTACATGGTTCCCAAGCCAAATCTGCCAAACAAGGGGTCCAGTGATACTCCTACCCCTCTCCTGCTCACCCCAAGAAATAACCATTTTATTGGTTTTATGGCTTATTCATCCATCCATTATTTTAAAAACTACTTTTTCTTGCTTGAGCCGGTTTGGCTCAGAGCATAGAGTACTGGTCTGCAGACTGAAGAGTCCCTGGTTCGATTCCAGTCCATGGCATATGTTTGGGTTTCAGGCTTGATCCCCAGTAACGGGAGTGCAGAAGGCAGCCCATCAACAATTCTCTCTCATCACTGATGTTTCTCTCTCTCTCTCCCTCTCCCTTCCTCTCTGAAATCAATAAAAATATATTTTCAAAAAATTATTTTTTCTTTAAGTATAGTTTGTAAACAATCTTATATTGGTTATATTAGTTTCCGATTTCTACAACACAGCGATTCAACCTGTTTGTGCCTTACCACGTGATCACGCCACCAATTCTAGTAATCAATTATCTCACTGTGTAAACTTATCACAATGTTATTGAAAATATCCCCTTTCCCTTTCCACCCCCCCTCTTTTTTTTTTGCTGGTAACCATCCTGTGGTCTCTGTTTCTCATTATCTTTAATATAATACAACTATATCTTGACATCTGTCTTTCTAGGAAGAGATGACAGCGCACTACACATGCTTTTTCCACTTTCCCTTTTTCTTTTCCAGTTAGTATTATCTAAGGTCATTGGTTTCTCTCTGCTTTTTATTTTCAGTGATGGATTTTCTTTATCCCCCCGGGGAGGGGGCAAACAGTGCCTGGAATTCCATGAGCAGCAGCCGACAAAGAATGGGTTGTCCCGGGCTTTCTTCCCGTTCTGAACGTCTAGGATCCCTGGCTCCGCGTGACAGGTCGGGGCCTTGCCGAATGCTGAAAGCATCAGGATGGGAGCTGGTGACCCAGGTTACGGCCTGGCTCTGCCAAGGTCAAATGTTTCCCCTTGGGGAACCCAATCCTGCTGCAAAATGAGAAGCCGTGGAGTGGCCGCTGCAGGTCTCCAGGAGGAGCGCGTGTGGAGGCCGTCTCGAGCCTGTTCTGGGCAAAGCCAGGGAAATGGCCAGCCCCCTTCTTGGGGGAAAGTGATAAAGGTAAGGTCCGTCATGTGACAGCCTCACATTCACCGCCGGCTTCTGTGCACCTGACGCAGGGCTGCCGGGTTCCGTGAAGCCACGTGGCGGGTCGTGGAGACGGCTGTGCCCAGGAGGCAGCAGGGAGCAGCCAGCAGCAGGGAGCAGCCGGCTGAGCAGGTACAGCGGCCAGGGGAGTGGAGCAGCAAGAGCATCGAACCCGAGGCCGGCGATCCTCTTCCTGCCCGAGGCTCAACCCAGTCACCGCCCTCCAGAGGCCTGTCTGGAGCCTGGGGGCCCCCTGGATGGATTGGTGCAGTGCTAGAAGGTTCCGGAGGCATGAGGCTTGCTTTTAATCCTTTTTCCATGGAGAGTATTGCAGATCTGGAGCCACCCATTCTATATGTTTTTCCTTCTGTCCCCACATCCCCAAACACAAATCACACATGGAGAGGCGAGAGGCCAGGAAAGAATATGCCGGAAAGAAAAACCACTGGAAGAACGAGAAAGAGCAACACTTGGAGCCGTCCCAGAGTGGCAGCTGGGCGGAGCCTGCACTGAGCATCAGACATTCCAGCCCTGAGTCCTCCCGGAGCCTCCGTCCAGCGCGGCCTTCCCTCGGTGCAGCCGGAGGCAGCGGGCCACACCCCGGGGCCCGGTGGGAGCTGCTGAGTGGCCCCGGAGCGTGCCACGAGCCCCGAGGGGCACAGGCATCCATCCAGCCCCCTCACCTTCCTACCCGGACATGAAAGACATCATCCCCAGGCTCATGAGCCACAGCCCCTCGGGGCCATCCGGGAGGCACATGGGAGGGGACTCCACTTGCTGCGCTGACCGGGGCCTGACTCAGTGTATTTTGGAAGGAAGAAGATGAGGTCTGAACGTTCCCACCCAGGGGCAGCTTGATAATTGCAGGTTTTCATAAACTCCGGGAGGAACCGTTGCTGCTGTGGGGAGAGAAGCTGGGGAAAAGGCTTCGTGGCAATGGTTCTCAGGAACAGGGCCATCCTAACCACCGGACCACCCTGGCGTGCCGCTTCCCTCGGCTCCCAGGGCCACAAGGGGCCCAGCCTCCTCCGGAGCCTCCTTTCTCCCTCCACAAGTGGGCAGAGGTTGGTTCTGTGTCTGCCCCATTCCCGGCCGGGCTCCAGGGAGGACCCGGGAGAAATGGCAGCACCCACCCCTCTCACCAGCCCTGAATGTCTCACACTCTGATCACAGCCTATTCTGATTGGGAAGTTCATCAGCAGCAAATACTCTGCAGACTCCAAGGCCGCCTTGGACACACTGGGAAACACAGTCTGTCCAGGTACCTTCTCCTGACCTCGCAGCTTCTTTCTTCCTCCAGCTTCCAACCTCCTCTCCTTGTCTCCAACATGAACTCCCCTCCCCTGCACCACCGCCCGCATGCCACGTGCCCAGGCGCCTGGTGTCCCTCTAGGGACGCCCTCTGCTAGCCTGGGCGTCTGCACACAGCGAGGCATCTGTGGCTCGGTGCCCTGGGTCTGAACTCTGCGCTGGTTTTTCAGGCCTTGGCAGGTGGCTCACCTCCTCGACATGACCCTGTCCTGGCCCCTCGGCGGCCTCTGCGGCCAGGTCAGCCGCCCTCTCTGTACGCCACATCACAGCGTCCCACCTTGGCACCTCACCTCTGCTCAGGAAGGTGCTTCCCTGCTTTCTGCCTGGCCCTGCTGAAGGGAGGATCAGTTCCTTCTCCTCCAGGAAGGCTTACTGGACACTCGGAACCTGAGAACTCTTTTCTTTCTCTGAAGTCCCAGGGCCTATGGTCTGGAATTGCGCTCTCTCTCTCTCTCTCTCTCACAGACATACACATACAGGCACACACACACACACACCTGGAATTACACTATCTCTCTCTCTCTCACACACACACATGCACACACAAGCACACACAGACACACACACACACACACACACACACTCACACACACACACATAACTGGAATTACTCTCTCTCTCTCTCTCTCTCTCTCTCTCTCACACACACACACACGCACACGCACACACACACAGGTGCATGCATATACACATGGGCATATAGAAACACATATACATCAACGCACATACCACACACATGTACACATGTGCACACACACGTATACTGATGTACAAAAGAAACACCCACCCTCCAAAAAACACACAAATGTTATTAACTGTAAATTGTCCAGTGTATCTCTTCTCTCCAGCTTGACTGCAAGCTCCTGGAACGGCAGGCACAGACCTTCACCGTGAGGACGGCTCAGGGGACGGGCGTTGCTCCCAGCAGCTGGGACCCTGAGGGGGGGGCAACACCGCCCAGTGCTCTTTGGTCTCTGAAAGCAAACTGCCTTTTCTCCCCCAGAATGATGTCTGCTCGATAAACAGGGTGCAAAGGAATCTCAATGAATCCTGGGACTCGAATGACTTTCACGCAGCGAATCTGACACCAACCTTTGACCACAGCAATGCGGGAGGGGGGCAGCCCTGACATGTTTCGGGTAGTCATTGTCTGAATAAGGGGGAGCTTTGAAGGTCTCCCCGACTCCCAGCCCCAGAGGAAGGGCGTGGGGCCTCAGGTTTCCCCTCCCACCAGGCCTCTCCCCTCCTGGATGGTCCCAGCTGGGATGTGAGCCCAACATCCCTCACGGCCTTGCAGAGAGCATTCCTACTTCAGGGGGAGATGGCTCTATCTCCAACTGCACCCTGTACGGGACTCCAAACTGCCACTGCCTCCATCCCAACTAAGACCGCCTGCCAAGTGCACGGAGGAGGCTTAGGATGGACCACTCCCTTAACAGGAAAGCTGGGCTCTGAGAGGCACGAAGAGGGGACGGGGTAGTGTGGATTTCCAGGAAAGGAGGCTGCGGGGGGTGGGGTGGGAGGAGGACAAGCGCTCCGAGGTGGGCTGAAGGCATAGCGAGCTGGCGGTATTCCCCGCGGCATGGCCCGGAAGAGACGGGATCTGCGGACTCCTCTCGAAACCCGGCTCTCACAAAACGAAAAGCCTTGGGCAGACTGAGAGGATTTCCTTCCTTCTCACCTCTCCCAGGTGCTCACTGGGGGGACGGTGTGGGTGAAACACAGGCATGTGTCCCCCTTGCGGGAAGGAATCTGGACAGTCCAGCATCTGGCCAGCTTCAGATCTGCCAAGTCTGGAGTGCGTCCTGCAGCCTCTGCACCTCACCTGCATCACTGTTATACTGGGTCTCACCTGCCTCCCAGGCCGGTGGTAGGATGCTATGGAAAAGGCTGCGTAAGACATCTTTGTTTATGCTGTTAATATTTGCATCCTTTTCTCTCCTACCCAAGGAAGCCTTCCCTGTCGATGTCTGGCAGATTCAAGTTTTTCCATATGCCTCCAATTAAAGCCCAACATTTGATAATCATGGAGAGTATACACTGAGTGGCCAGATTATTATGATCTCTGAACACATAATAATCTGGCCACACAGTGTGTGTGTGTGTGTGTGTGTGTGTGTGTGTGTGTGTTAGAGGCCCAGTGCATGAATTCATGCATGGGTGGGGTCCGGCCAGCCTAGCCAGAGGGAAGGGACATGGGTGGTTGACTGGCCTGCCTGCTAGTCAAACTCCTGGTGGAGGGGAAAATTTGCATATTAGTCTTTTATTATATAGGATATACACTGAGTGGCCAGATTATTATGTGTTCAGAGATCATAATAATCTGGCCACTCAGTGTAGAATTTAAGGTAAAATAGGAGCGTGTATGTGAGAGTGTGTGTGTGTGTGTGTGTATTTTAGAAAGTTCCCTTTTTCAGGAATTATCTGCTGGACCCTCTGGAGGACAGATATGTTCTGAAGCTCTGGTGGCAGCATCCTCTGACTTAAAACCTTCCCCAGGGAGGAACATTCTAAATTGGACTCCAATGTAGGAGGAGCCTCAGACCAATAGGATGAGCATATTAAAGGGAGGACAGGACGAGGAGAGCATCCTTGGAAAGATCTGAGTTGAACCAGAAGATAGGGTAAACACAAAAAAAAACTAAACCCACTCAAAGCTGTTGGTGGATTGCACTAGATCATTGAAAGTGGAAAAGAAAGAGCAATGATGCAGGGAAGGAACTAGAAATAGATAAAGATGGCCCTCAATGGTCCTTATACCCTCGGCATTCATACTCTTGTTCAGTCCTTTCCAACAGGGTTAGTGTGTGTGACCAACTGAATACAACAGAAGGGATGGTATGTCACTTGTGAGATTAGGTTACAAAAGTTGTGGCAGCTTCCATATCTCCTCCCTCCCCTCCCCCCGATCTAATCCCGTTATGAGCACCCTACAGAGAGACCACATTGCGAGGAAACGAAGCCTGTAGCCACCAGCCAGCGAGGAACGAAGGCCTGCCAACAGCTGCTTTGGTGAGCCCAGAGGTGAATCTCCCAGTCCACCTGAACCAAACCTTTAGATAGCTGAAATCCCACCAATGGCTTCACTGCGTCTCAAGCAGACCCTGAACCACGGCCACTGACTTCAACTCTCCCTGGGTTCCTGACCCTCAGAAACTGTGTGAGATAATACGTGTTTGTTATTTTCAGCTACTAAAAAAACTGGGGGGTGATCTGTCACACAACAAGAGTTAACTGATACAGATGTTGGCACTTGGAACTGGGGTGCTGCCCTAACAAAAATCTAAAAAGTGTGAGCGGCTTTGGGGCCGGGCAATGGGCAGGAACCGGAAGGATTCTGAGGGAAGGGAAAACCAAAAGCGCCGTGAAGGAACTGTGAGCAGGAACATGGACTTTGAGGAGGCTGCTGGAGAGAGCTTGAAGGGAAGGGAGACATACGTTCCTGGGAACTGGAAGGGGAGTCTGGTTACGTGGCTGCAGAATGTTCAGCAACACGATCTCCTGCAGTTATGTGCAAAGTACAAAGGGCACCGAATGTCTCGAATGATCTCGCTAAGAGATACCTGGCCGGAGTGCTGAAGCTGCTGCGTGGGCGTCTCTTTCTGGGTACGGTGACACGAGAGAGGGGAAACAGAAGCCAAACAAAGACTCTCACAAAAAAGGAGCCAGGACTTACTAGTTCTGAAGATTCCCAGACTTGCCAGATGGCAAACAATACTAACATTAGGAAATTACTTCTGAGCACAGATCAAATCCAGGCACTCTCAGGAAAGCATAGTCCAAAGATGAGGCCGAGGGTGTGTGACTATGAATTCCTTTGTTAAGATTTCAATCCTTTTAAGTTTGGAAGGTGGTGCCTCAGAGAACTGTTCAGTTGGACAAAAAGCTTTAAGATTTTAAATGTGTGACTCAGATCTCTGCAAACAACAGAGCTTCAAAGGAGCTTAAGGGCATTGTTCTTCAGCAAAACCCAAAGTGGAGAAGGGATGATCTTAAAGAGACTTGTGGGTGGGGCTTTATTTACTAATGGAGATCCCAATAGGATTCACAAAAGATCCACCCACTTTTTCAAAGGATTACGTCAGCAGAAACATTGACAATTTGTGCTGGAAGGGACTGAGACTGTATAAAATGAAAATATGCTGTTAGACCTCCAAAATCTACTGGCAGGGAGTTAGCTAAGAACATGACTCAGCTGTAAACGCACGCTAACATTCACAGAAAAGAATGACGTTGAGGCAGAACCAACAGCCCAGAGAATTCAATGGGCCAATATCATGAGAGACCTTGAGGGTAGAGAGCAGAGCCAAGAGCCATGTAGAATAACTCCTGGACAGGAGTAGGGCCGAACTCTAATCAAGGAACTTCCAACATTGGCTTGGCTGGATTTCAAAACTGCTATGGGACAATGTCTTCTGCATGTTTCTTGTTTCCCTCCTTCTTGAACAGGGGTGTCTATGACAGTTACCCTGTGCTTGTCCCACAACTGTATGTTAACACATGTGTGGGGTGTAGGCCCTGAGATCAAGAAGAAGCTATACTTGAGAAGCTGTATGTAAGGAATTGCACCTGAAGAGCCTCGCGTACCTAAACATGATATAGGTGATAGCATTCTAGACTTTGAGCTGATGCTATCTATGATCAAGTGAGACATTTGCATGTAGGAGGAATGTGCATCATTGGGGGCGAGAGGGTGGGTGCTGATAGCTAGCCTCTAAGATGATCCCATTGATCATGGCCTTCTGAGGTTCACATCCTCCTGTAGCCCCCTCCTGCACAGAAACGGGTCAGTCTGTGTGACCAACAGAATATGGCAACGTGATAGAATGTCACTTCCAAGATTAGGTCATAAAAAATACTGCATCTTCTTTCTTGCTGTCTGACTGTCTGGCTCTCTCTCTCTCTCTCTCTCTCTCTCTCTCTCTCTCTCTCTCTCTCTCTCTCAGATCAGACTCTGGGAGAAGCTAGCTGCTATGTCATAAGCAGCCTTATGAAGAGGTCCACCTGGTGACCAAACACTAGCGAAGAACAGACACCTGCTAACAACCTGTGGGTGAGCCTGAAAGCGGATCCTCCAACCCCAGTGGAACCTTCAGACGACTAGAGCCCCGCCAACAGCTTCAACTCAATCTCAAGACAGACCCTGAGCCAGAACCGCTCTTCTAAGCCGCCGTGGACTCCTGACCTCCAGAAACAGTGCAAGATAATAAACGCTTGTTGTTTTAAGCTCTACGTTTTGAAATAATTTGTTACACAGCAATAGAGAACCAATATGAACATCCAAGCCGAGCTCCATTTCCAGCAAACTAACACTGGAAAAGAAACTGGCAGAGCCCCTACGGCACTCAAACACAACCATAAACAGACAGGTAACAGGAACACAAACTCAGGTGCTAAGTCCTCATGTCTGTGCATCCCTTGGCATTTTACCTGATTTCAGAGCATCATCTCATTCATCTGCAAAACAGTCTTAGGAGGTAGATGTCCCCTCTCATAGATGAGAGGTGAAGGCATGCCTCTGAGGTCTCGCATCTAGCAAGGAGACCCACACCAAATCTGCACAAGTTAGCACCCCCAGGGGGCCACCTACACATCTGGCTGGCACCAGGGCCCTGCAGTGGCTCATGTGATGTGCCCTCCAGAAAATGGAGGCCAGAGCAAAGAGGATGTCTGCCCACAGTGAGGTGGTTTTAGGTTTTCAGGAGCTAAAAATCCTGCCTTCAAAAAACGCAATCCACCCATCCTCCCTCTCCACCCCCGCACGCACTGGCTTCTCAGTGGGCTGGACACTCAGGGCAGTAGGTCATTCTCTCACCTGCAGGTGGTCACTGCAGGCTCCAGTGAAAAGCAGACTGACCTGCCCTGGGTTCCCGGATTGATCAATGACACCCCGGTTCATATAATGGGATGGAAGGGTGGTCAACCTGGGCATTCAAGTTGCTGTTTGAGGGTAGTGAGAGGTAAGATGGGTGAGGAGGCAGAGATGGTTTTCCCCAACGTGGGCAGAGTAGGCACCAAAGTAAAAACATGCCAGTGCTTTGGTTAGAAAAGGGTGTCCAAGACTCCTCTGCCATCCTGAGGGCAGTGGGACGGAGCTGGCCTCCAGGGACCCTGCCTAGAGAGGCCCTACTGATCACTTCCCTATTCTACTCCTGACCAACGGTCTCCTCCCTTCTGGAACATGAGGGCAAAGTCAGAATCCTGTTCTTGGCCTGTCCCACCCTGTCCGCGCCCAGCCTCTCCAAGCCATGCCTACAGCTCACACACAGTTCAAAGGCACCGGCTTTCCTGCTCGGGGTGGCAAGGCCATGCCATCTGCTCCCTGGCACCCAGCCAGTTCAGAACGTGTGTTTGCTGTGGCCGCTCGGCCACCAGGCCAAACATGTACACAGATCCACAGAGTAATTTTCCCCCTTAAAAACATTTCTCGTGTTTTGAGTCCACACGTGTCTTTCCTGAGTTAGGTGCCAGTCCTGACAGACAGAAAGCCTAGAGCTGGAGTCTTTGTCCATGGACTCCTCCCCTTGAAGACCGCACCAGGGCAGCCGTATTCCTGGGGAGGGCCGCGCCATGGACAACGCTGGCTCAGGCGGCTGCTTCTGTTCTGGGCTCATCTGTGCACCCGGAGAGGTGACTCAGGGTATGGGGGCTCGCCCGCCCTCCCTCACATGAGTGTCACGCACGCTCTCCGGCCTCCTGCCCACCCCTGAATCCCTCGGCTGCTGCACCTGCTCCAGGTGAGCCGGGGAACTCGAGCGTGGCAGGGAGAGCTCTCTCAGTCCCTGCCAGGCCCGGCACACCCAGCAATTGTGGGAAAGGGCAGGGAAGAGCAGAGGACTAAAAAGAGCTGGGAGAGGGAAGGGTGGGACAGGCAGAACCTGTAAAAGAGAGGGCGCTCCAAGGGTAAGAGTCAGAGGGGCCAGCCACGCACAAACAGGAGTGAGGTTGGCCTGCTCAAGGGGCCGAGGGCCGGGGGGTCTGGAAGTGCAGGGAGCCGGGGCAGGAGCGAACTGGGAAAGGCAGGCTGGGCAGGCCTGTGGGGGTTGGTGGGTGAGGAACAGGTGAGGTACAGCTGGCGTCGGTAGGGGGCTCTGAAGGTCTATTTGAAAGGTTATATGCAGTCTAGTAATTCCTCCAAAACCCTCTGCAATATTAACGGGCCAGTGACTGTATGTTTTAAGCTCCCGTGAATTGCTGGTGCTCTGGCTGTCTGTCCAGGCCTACTTGGAAAGAACCGGCAAGTCCATCCATTCTGCATTAAAAACATTTTTTTGAAAATAGGTTTTTACTGATTTTAGACAAAAAGGGAGGGAGAGGAAGAGGGAGAGGGAGGGAAAGAGGGAGGAAGAGAGAGGGAGGAGGGGAACGTCAATCGGCTGCCTCATGGGACAACGCTCAACCCACTGAGCCACACTGGCCGGGGCCGTTCCGCATTTTGAAGGGCACTAAGGTGCCCTGTGTGCTCAGACAGCTGAGATGGCCACTGGGAACACCGGGGACACCTTGTCTTAATGTCCCCCCTGGGTGCTGAGCACAGACATCTCTTCCGGGGACGCCAGGGCCTGCTTCCCCGAGTAATTTTTCTCCGGTTTGCAGATGTCTTCCCTAATGGAGCCTCTGCATCCCTTCTGGAAACCTGGGGGCGCCCAAAATACTCCAGACCATAATCGAGGCCACCTTGGCCTCCCCCAAACACACGCACTGGAAGAAATGGCTAAACTGAAATTACCGGGAAGACTCAGAAATAACTTTCAGAGCTCAGGGCAAAAGCTGACTCAGGCAGGAAGACTCGCTGGTATTTTTAAAACCTGTGCTCCCGTCCCTGCTGGGAGCCCTGGGGAGGGAAGGGCACCCCCGTGCGCTGGGCTGTCCTCTGGGACGGGGTAGAGCTGGCAGCTGGAGGAAGCCCTCCTCCGCTGAGCTGCCCACCTCCCTGGGCCTCACACTGTCCTTCCTCTCATTGGTTCCCCCCCCCCCCACCCCAAATCTGGGAAATCTCTAGGCTGTTGCAGAGACTTCCGAAGTATGTCCACGCATGAATCACCCGGACCAGGGATCTTCTGGCATGACCGACCCGGTGCAGGGGTGCAGAAGGCAGAGGAAGGGCAATCCTGTCTCGCGGGTCTTTTCTGAAATCTCACCGTTCACACATGCCTCGAATCACCAGCTAATCTCCTCAATCCAGTTGGAAACAGCAGCACCCATCCTGCTCTCCGCACCCTGGCACATGCCTTCATCAGGGGGTGCATGGAGAAGGCCCAGCGTGCCAAGGAGGGGGCCGAGGACGTCTCCCAGCAGGAAACTGGGGGATGGCACGGGCTCTGAAGTCAGACTCAGGCTCAGCTACTTCACCTCTGCGTGCTGAGCCTGAGTTAGTTTCCTCCTCTGTGAAATGGGAATGAAAATAGCATCTCCTTGCCAGCGTTGTTGGGAAGATTGTAGGAGCTGATATTGGTAAAGTGCTCATTCAATGGTTGCGTGGTTTCTAGGCGGGGACTGAGGTGGGCCCGGCTTGCCCAGGGGACTGAGGACCGGAATGAATGGGATACACAACCCACCCTATGAAGAAGGTGGTCTCAGGCAGCATCCCACCTCAGGCAGCCAGGATGCTGGGAGCTGGGGGCTCAGCAAGGCATGGTTAGGTGTCCAGGGTGCAGACTGGACCAGATTTTGTCCTAAAAGATATATAAAGGAACAACAGACATGGCTTTCTAGAACTTTCTGGAGAGGGTGCATGAGCTGGGCTGAAGACACAGGGGGCACTGGTTATTTGCAACCAAAGCCCCAACTGGCCTCTGGGTTACTGGAATATTCCTGGGAGGCATGTTTCTGTTTTCCTCTCCATCTTTAGCCCTGCCCTCTCCCTAACACCTGTGAGAGCTGGAATCAGGAGCCCTATTTTGTATCTGAGAAAACCGGGGCTCCAGAAATAAGGGAAGTACCCTGGGCCACACCACCAGGATGAAGACCAACATTTACAACGCTGGTCCAGCGTTCTCTCCTCCCGGCACGCTGCCCGGGCACCGGGGTCCCAGGAGCAAACGATAGGAAGAAGAGGGGGCAGGGTCCTGTCTCTGGACTTAGAGCCAGGTGCCAGGATGGGCCTTCTCATCACCTGCCATGGCATGTCCCCCCTGGAGCCCCTGCAGATTGCAGACCCATGTCCTTCTCACTGGGGACAATGAGAAGAATGAGCTTGGCGAGGGTCCTCATTTTCTCAGAATCTGCTGGTTGGTGGGGGATGAGCCAGCCCTGAAGCCCAGTGAGCCTGGCCCGGGCTGGACTGCCCACCATGCACACTCCCTCCGAAGGCTGCCAGGCTGGTGCCCACCATGCCCACTGCCCACTGTGCTCACTGCCCACCGTGCACACTGCCCACCGTGCACACTGCCCACCGTGCACACTGCCCACCATGCACACTGCCCCCACAGGCTGCCAGGGTGAACTGCCTACCATGCACACTGCCCCTGGAGGCTGCCAGGCTGACTGCCCACCATGCACACTGCCTACCATGCACACTGCCCCTGGAGGCTGCCAAGCTGACTGCCCACCGTGCACACTGCCCACCATGCACACTGCCTCCAGGGAGTCTGGCCTGGGCTGGACTGCCCACCATACACACTGTCCACCACACACACTGCCCACCGTGCACACTGCCCACCGTGCACACTGCCCACCATGCACACTGTCCACCATGCACACTGTCCCCGCAGGCTGCCAGGGTGAACTGCCCACCATGCACACTGCCCCCAGGGAGTCTGGCCTGGGCTGGACTGCCCACCATACACACTCCACCACACACACTGCCCCCGGGAGGTGCCAGGCTGGTGCCCACCACGCACACTGCCCACCATGGTCACTGCCCCCAGAGGCCATGTAGCTGCTGCAGAGGAGCCCTCAGAGCCACCTGTTTCCGTCTGCTCCGGCAAGGGAGGCAGGGTTGGGGTTAACATTTGTGGGCCAACCTCGGAATGCCCAGCATCTCAGAAAAAAGGCACTAAGCTCTCAAGGAGGAGTAATTAAACCAACTCCCGAGGCTGGTTCCTGGGGTCCGTTCTGCTTCCGGGACCCCAGGAACCAGTGGAGACCCCGAGGAGACGGCCTTTATGTCTCCCGGGCAGCACCGCGCCCGCTCTCCTGACTAACGGGCACGTGCACCCCTGCCTCTTCCTGTCTGCGTCCCTGCCCCCCGGGTTGTCCTTTGCCACCGAGGGTTTATGAGGTCTGGGTGAAATCTCACGGCTGGGAAAAGGGGAGGAGAGGGAACAAAGAGAAGTCATGCCCCACTTCCCAGCAGTGGGCACGCACCAGGACAGCGGTCGGCAAACCGCAGCTCGCGGGCCACACGCGGCCCTTTGGCCCCTTGAGTGTTCTAACGCCACTTCTCCCAAAATAGACTCGCCCGGGCCGAACACCGACTTCTGCGCATGGGCCACGAAGTGTCAATGGCACTGTTCGTGTGGCCCGCACGTGGTGTTTTGTGGAAGAGCCACACTCGAGGGGCCAAAGAGCCGTGTGTGGCTTGTGAGCCGCCGTTTGCCGACCACTGCACTAGGAGATGCCCACTGCAGGCTGGGGAGGCCCGGCATCCGGACGTCCCACCAGAATGAACAAAAGGACCCCACGCAACGCAGGTGCTGGGTGAGGGCACGCTGGCCCTTCCCGGGGACCCTGTCTGCTCTCCTACAACGTGCGATGCTGAGAGCAGGGCCTGAGCATGAGGCACGTGCCAGGAGAGAGAGGCAGGAAGGGGTCACAGGCGAGTCATGGCTAGCCTGGGCAAGGTGGGCATTGTCCACAGGACGATCTGGCCGTCTCAACTGGCACACGGGCTGGGGTCTCCTCCAGCAGTGCCCGTGAGTCAGTCACACACGGACCTGGACATCCCTTCCAGAAAGAGCTGCTCTTCCTTCCGAGGGAGCCCGTGCGAGGTGGGCGTAGGGTGGAGGGGAGCCTAAAAATAATCCCGATCTGACTCACTCCGCTGCGAATCTGACAGGGCTGCCTGCCAGGGAGGGGGGCAGCCCGTCCCACTTTCTTATCTATCTTTAGCAGGAATTAATGAGGGCAATTTCCTCGCTGGGGTGGATAGAAAGGCAAACCGCGGGCAGCGGCAGCGTGGCTCTCTCTCCGGCCCCCGGGTGCCCGATGACAGGATGGCAGTGATGGTCACTGGCGGGCAGAGCAGCCCGGGGGCGTCAGGGATGTGCCGTCCCAGGATGGGGTAAATGAAGCAGCAGTCCCCTGCCGTGAAACCCCCGCCAGGTGACAATAGGCAGCGGAAGGGTCCCCTGCTCTAACCCTACCCCCCAATTCTGCCACCACCGCACAAACAAGATAAGTTACTCAGACCTGAGATGCCATCACTCTCATGCTCCTTGCTGTTCAGCATCTCTCTCCCCGTTTTTTAAAAATATATGTTATTGATTTTTTACAGAGAGGAAGGGAGAGGGATAGAAAGTCAGAAACATCGATGAGAGAGAAACATCGACCAGCTGCCTCTTGCACACCCCCTACTGGGGATGTGCCCGCAGCCAAGGCACATGCCCTTGACCGTAATCGAACCTGAAACCTTTCAGTCCGCAGGCCGATGCTCTACCCACTGAGCCAAACCGGTTTTGGCTCTCTCCCCGTTTTAAAGAGCGAGCACAGTCAACCCTGGCTGTTCTACAAAATCCCGAAAACACTGAATTAGTGACTGCTGGACCATGGCTCCCTGGGGCAGTCCCGGGGAGGTTCCTGTGAGCCACTGCTCCCTGCGTGTTCTCCGACTGCCGCACGCACAGCCTGTTTTACGCGCGCCGTTTCCAGACCGCGTATTTAACATACATTGTCGATTCACCGTATCAACATCGAACTCCCGGCCAACAGCACCGCGACGCAGCCCGAAGGAAACGCCTCGAACGCGCATTTTCTCGGGAAGACACATCACAGCCTGCTGGCGCCCGAGGAGCACGAGGCAGCTCTTCATCTCTCCGCTCGGGTGCCACGTTAAACAGCAAATCCCCCAACAAAAAGCACACGGGTGCGAGAAACACGGCATCACGCAGATCACTGAGAGGACGCGGTGCGCAGGGTGAGAGCTGAAACCAGGAGGCAGGGCGTCTCCTGGTCCAACCCGGGCTGGGCAGGTGGGTGCCGGGCGACTCGATTGTCCCCCCGTTCTGTCCACGGATAACCCCCAAAACACTGTGAGTAGATGGAGGGCTGTGAATGAACAGCAGAGAGCAGGTAAATTCTCAAGTGTGCGATCCATGAACAGTGAGGACTGACTGTCCTTCCAAGAGGGCTGAACAACTCATGGGCAAGAGCTGACGGAGACCCAGGCTCCACGCCCGGGTAACTCCTGCTCAGCTCCTGGTGGGCACGACCCAGGATGCCGTCGTCCTCATGGGATGCGGGTCTCCTGGAGAAGTGGTCTGAGGTGACGAGGGAGGGGCAAGCTCTAGAGTGTAACTGTGACTGAGGGATGGGGAGCAAGGAGGCACTGGCATCGCCTCCCAGAGTCCTCCGTGCCCACAGCTCAGAGGTAACGAGGAGGGGAGGACGGTGGCCCCCGGGATGATGGAAGGAGCACCAGGTGCACTGTCGGGCGCCATGGAGTGGCTTCACAAGGGTTAATGACAACTCTGAAATTGCATTTTCGTATTTGAGTGCAGATATCCTGATTGTCCCTGGAGAAAGAGTCTGGCACCCAACGGGGTGGGGGTTGACACAGGCTGGCAGAGGAAGGGAAGCAGGGAAGATATCTTACTTGATTCCACAATTAATAGGACACCATGCCACAGTTGTGGTCAATTGTAGCTGCTGGAGGACCTGCTCACCCCTGCAGCACCTCCCCAGGGACCAGGGGTGGCAAGGGTGAGCGGGGGATTTCTCCGGAGCTTTCTGGGCACCTGACCCTAGGAAAACTGCCCTGGACTAAGAGAACTCCCAGCCCAAGGTCACACCTACTCCTGAGCACTCCCCTTCCTATGACCAGCAGACATGCGGACATAAGGACCTGCCCCATTCACTCTAAAAAGTCACCCGACTTCAGAACTGCCCGTGGGGTAGAACTTCTGACCAAGAGCATGCTGCAGCTCACCTCCTCCCTCTGCCCAGTCCTGCCCTGGCCTCCCTGGACTCTATGGTCCCCAGGGCGCGCCCTGCTAAGTGTCCTGCCATTGACCTCCATCCCAGAGTGGGCTTCCCAGGGGAACACAGCCTCAGGCTGTTCTTCTCTTACCATGGAGCGTGGGTGGGGCAGGAGTAGAGCAGGCCCCACACCCGGAGGGGAGACCTCACCCCAGGCCAACCCAGGCGGTGGGTCCGTGCACAGCCAGGACCCAGCCCTGTTCCGAGGCTGCTCCTCTGCCCTGCACCCCGATGGCAGGAGACAAATGGAGTGGCCCCCCCGCCCGGTCAGCAGGTCTCCGAATTGGATGGGACGGAGCGCCAGAAGGCACCTGGCTCTTTGGGGGATGCTTGAGATACTCATTCAGCACGTTTACATCGCAAAATGCATAATTTTGTCTGGAATCAGCAAACATCTTTGACCAGTTTCCCAGAATAAACAAGTAGTTGCCAGTTGTGTAAATTTTAAGAACCATTGAGGGCCCCCTGGGAATGGACATGGGCATTTCTTTAATTATTGTCAGCTGAATCCGAGGCGGCAGGCAGAGCCACGCTTCGGATACACATCTCACCAAGAAGGCGGCGTGTTATCATTACTGACTCCTGACTTTGCCCAGGTGTCCTTGGGAGTGGGACTGTTGATATGTAAATCCAGTCTTCCAGTCTAGCACCGAGAATGAGGAAATAAGACCTGGACCCACCCAAGGCCCTTTTATGCTAAGTTTTCCAGTAAAACCCCTTTGTATTTTGGAATCTATATATATAAAAGCCCAGTGACTGACCCAAACTACCAGAAGGCCTGGTGGCTGTGACACACACTGTGGCAGCCAACCAGCCTGATCTGGTCCTGATCAGCCCCCAACACCCCGATCAGGGGCAGGGCTGGCTGCCAACCATCCTTGGACCCTCCCCCTGACTAGCCCTACACCCTATTTCCCCCTTCTGCCCCCTCTCCCCCACCCACTGATCAACCTAGCGACCTCACCTGTGCACAAATTCGTGCACCAAGCATGTAGTCCATACTAATAAAAGGGTAATATGCTATTTAGGGTGGATGTCTTCCAGTCGACTGTCTAGATGTCCTTCCTGACAAAAGCAGTGGCTGCGAGGACCAAGGGCCAGCAGCTATGGTGGCTGTGAGGGCCAGTCCAGTGCCTCGGTCCCTTTTGTAGAAGGCCATACGAGAAGGTGCCGCAGGAGAAGGCAGAAGAAAGAAGGCTGTTGCCATGGAGAGAAGGCAAAAGAGAGAAGGTGGCAGATAGGCAGTTAAAGTGATCAGGCCAGGAGGGATCAGTTAGGGGGATCAGGCCGGCAGGGGAGCAGTTAGGGGCATCA
This sequence comes from Antrozous pallidus, assembly GCA_027563665.1. NCBI lineage: Eukaryota > Metazoa > Chordata > Mammalia > Chiroptera > Vespertilionidae > Antrozous > Antrozous pallidus. Next base: position 88,275,852 of record CM050518.1, on the reverse strand, counting down.
GGCAGGCAGACAGAGGCGGTTAGGAGCCAGTGGTTCCAGATTATGAGAGGGTGCAGGCCGGGCTTAGGGACCCCACTTGTGCATGAATTTCATGCACTGGGCCTCTAGTATAAAATAATCTTGCTGCGTGGGCTCCCTGTCCCTGTCTCTCCATGAGAGAGAAGACAGCGTCCCACCCAGCACCCAGCTTTCTTCTATCCTCTCTACATTTTCCTCAATCCCCGATCGCCTCATTTTAGAACGGGTTCCATCTCTCTTTCCGTGCTGGATGCGGAAAAGGAAGATCCCCGCCATATTTGGTCCCCCCCGAGCCACATCTGGTGCCCCTGCAAAGAACAATTCTAAGGAGTAAACCTTTGCACTGTTTCGAGCTTAACCTTTATATGATGCACGAGGAAAAGATGGCCCCAGCCCCTGGGACGATCTGCAGAGCATCTCTATCGGGCCTCCTTCCCCCGCCAGAGAGGCCTCTTCTCCCTGGCCCCCACAGAGGGCAGAGCTTAGAAAGCTGATCCGGGAGGTAGAGCAATTGGTCCTGGGCACCTCGGAGGGGATGCAAGGCACAGCTCCCTGGGCTCCGGGGCAAACCCCGCACCCGAGACGAGGAGACGAGACCATCCCTCGCTGCAGACACCCACTCCACTCCCACCTCACGGCGTTCCCGAGGGCCTCGAACCCCTCTGATGCGAGGAGTGAGCTGGTGTTAAGACCGTTCCTGGAACCTTACAAGGAGTAGCTCGTGTAAGCCTCCCAATTACAGACCCATTTCACAGAGGAGAAAATGGAGCTTTCGAGGCAGAAAGTAATTTGCCCAGATCAGAGTTAGCGAGCAGAGGAGGGTTTACGTCTAGTGTCTAATTCTATAGCATGTGCCTCAGACTTCGACTCCCCCGAACACCGAGTCCACCCCGAGTTGGGAGGCGACGGGGACCCGCGGGAAGACCAGAGCCCAGTTTGTAAGTTCCTGCTCCAAGCTGTGAGCAGCTGCCCCTCGAATGTCAGACTCACACGCTCCACCCAGAGGGACTCGGGAGGCCTCTGGAGTTGGCTTCTGAGTCCAGATAAGGAGGTTCTGACTCTCTCTGGCCGCTGCTCTTCTCCTAAGCGTGCCCCGCCCGGAGACACGGGGGGGGGGGGGGGGGGTGGGGGAGGGTGGAGTGACAGACGGGTCCCTGTTCCAGACTGAATAAAGGTGGGGTGCCGAGCCGCACACACAACTTGCTCAGGGTGTGACTGCCACCTGAGTGGCAGGGCCTGACCTCTGATGGCCACGGCATTGGCTCCCTGAGTGTGTCCTCGGTCCGGCTGAGCTTCTCTCCCTTCCCACTGGTTTCCCTGGTCCGGGGCCCAGGGACCGTGGACGCAGCGGCCCCTCAGCCCTCCCTCTGCAGAAATCTCTCCCGAGTTTACGGGTGCGAGCGCCCCTCCCCTGCAGCCTCCCTGTCTCTGGCCCCGTCCATTAGCCCCTCCTCGCAGGACGCGCTTTCCATCCCTTTAATCATCTTTATTGCCGGGCTTTGGCCTCGGTCCCGGGCCCACATCCTTTGCGAGGTGTGCTGACCTAACTGGGCGTCTGTTAACACGGGGCGGCCCAGCGGAAGGGCAGCTTCTAGGACCTCGTGTCACGCTCTCTTCCTACATTCCTGGGTCACGCCGCTGCCTTCCGGAGGCCTGTGCGGGCCAGGGGACTCCCGCGGAGCCGGGCGACCGGGCCCCAGTGGAGGTGGGGACCTGGACGCGGAGCCAGGGGAAGCAGGTCAGAGGGTGCCTCTCACTCGGAAGCCTGGGGCCGCCCCCACTTCCAGACAGGCTCTCTGGGGACCATGGGGCAGGGGAGGAGGGATGCCAAGCCTCTGCACTCCCCAGCACCACCCCTGTGAGCCCCAGTCCCCCTTTAGGGAGGTGCTCCCCACATCTTCCGTCTGCCAGGAACCCAGAAACCAGGAATTAGCCTCCCTGAAGCTGCACAGCAAGGAGGGAGCACACAGCACAATAACCAGGGGCAGGGCTTAATCCAGCGCTCCGGGCCCAGGCCTCCCTCCCCCCCCCCCCCCCATGTCACTGCGGAAAAGCGCCCAGGGCTCCTCATCTCTAAGCCGGGCTGCCCTTCTCCCCGCGCAGACCCGCTACACCCGTCAGCCGATGCCGATGACCAGGCTTTCGGGTGCCCGGTCCTCTACCCTCTCCTCGCTCCTCGTTCAGAGCCGAGCGTGGAAGGAGGACGGGGACCTTGGTCAGCCCAGTGCTGATGTCCGGAGCTGCTCGAGACCAGGCCCTTCTGGTTCTCGGAGCAGGGTGTCGGCTGGGCTGCCGCTTGGCTCTGAGAATGTTCTCTGTTCATTCAAGGTAAACCCACCAGCCGCGCCTTTCTCTGGGAAGAAACTCCCTCTAGAGGAACACCTCGTTTTAATTCCGCAGGCCGGCCTCCTTCCTTCCTTCCCCCGCCTTTCCTTTTTAATATTTCCATTCAGAAGTCACTTACATGCATGTTCAAGGAAAAAAAAAAATCCCCCAATACCTCTTTTGCACAAATGGCCACACGCTGCAGACGGCGCTGCACCAGGGCTGCACGGGGGCTTCCCCGTCTGGAAACGAACCTGGGAGGCCGTGCCCTGTCTGAACGCCTCGAAGGAAACAAAGGCAGGCCTCCCGGGTGCCGGGCCAGCCTCGGCTGCTTGCTCCCTCCCAGGGCGCTGTTCTGGCCCCTGCATCGCCCGAGCTCTGGGGGGCTGGGGGCTGGACGCCAGGGAGGTCCTGGTTCACGCTGCACTTCATGCTCTGCAGGCATCCGAGAGCAGCAGCATGCCCAGGGTCCGAGTGTGGGCCGCCCGCCACAGCAGAGCAGAGCAGAGCTGAGCTGAGCATGGGGCGGAGGAAGGACACACACCCCGGAACTGTGATCCCCGGAGCCTCCTGGAGGCCATGTCTCAGAGCGCCGCGGCTGCTCCTGGCCCCCGGGCTGCTCCTGGCTCCCGGGCTGCTCCTGGCTCCCGGGCTGCTCCTGGCTCCCGGGCTGCTCCTGGCCCCCGGGCTGCTGCTGCTGTGCAGTCAGTGGAAAGAGCGTTTCTCCTCCCGGACTGCACAGAGGCCTCCTGGACTCGGGGAGCAGCCTTTCCGGGGCCCACCGGGGGAACCCCGGCTGCCGCTGCCCGACGGGTTACCTACCAGCCCGCGTGCCGGGCTCATGGGTATCACAGCACGGCCAGGAGTGACGGAGCTACGGGCGGGCGACGGGAAAGTAAGAGCAGAGGCTCGAGGTGCGGTCTCGCCTACCTTCGGTCATTCCTTCTCCTCCGGAACAGCTTCTTGGTGTGCGCGATGTCCACCTCGTGGGGCATCGGGTGGTAGCCCTGCGTGTGGGGAGGAGGGGCAGCGTTAGCAACTTCCGAAAGAGCAAGTAGGAACTTCTGGGACCAAACTAACCATCAGGATGTCTGGGGCAGCAGGAGACGGAGCGCTTGGAAAGACCGGTCTCCAACCACCAAAGCCAGAGGGAGACGTGGGAAGCACCAGAGCGAGAGGACTCCCCACAGGCGCCGATGCTGGGATCACAGAATCAGAGGCAGCAGGGGCACACAGCGGGGCTCGGCATTCACCGTCCCCAGGCACGCAGACGGCGCGTGAGCGTGCTCGGGTCCAGGGGTGAAGGCGCGGTTGGAGGTCGTGCAGAGTCGGCCACGGGGCCGGGACCACATCCTGGACTCATAGGCCGTCCCACGGACCAGTCACCTCTCTCACAAGCTCCCCAGCACAGCAGGAATGTCAGCATCTTCCTCTCTGAGTGACAGACGGGTGACAGGGCCAAGGAGAGGAGCCCCCTGCAAACCCTGAGCCTCGTGCCAAGGGGACGTGCTCGAACCCAGGTCCCTCACCCTCGTCCCGGGCGCCGGTGCAATTTTACCCAAGACCCTCCCTCCTTACCCTCCCGAGGAGCCGTGAGAGGGAACGTGCCCAGGGAAACCCTAAGGGTGGTCTCTTCCGTATCACCATCACGACAACCACGTCTGTGCGTTTACTTCCCGACTGGACAGACGCTTTCCTTGCTTGTTACGTGGGGCTGATCCCAGAAACGCAGGCCCCAGGCGGGACTGTGTGCAGCGGCTGGGCTGATGGGCAGCTCTGTGCTTACCCCCGCCCTCGGCTCAGCAGAGAAGTGTGATCCGATGGAACTGGGGAGAGTGCTGCTGATCCATTATGGACAACCTGGGGCCAGGGGTGGTGGTGTCTAGGCCTGGAGGGCTGGGGCGAGGGGGCGGGATGGCTTGAGTCTGGGAGACCTGGGGACAGGCTGACTCAGTCCACAGGACCTTGGCCACACTCAGGGTGACAGAGGGAGTGACAGGGCCCAGTGTTTTGGAATGGTCCACTGCCCCAAACCCTACTCTACAGTCAGGGAGACTGAGGCCCAGAGAGCTTATGCAACGAATGAGAGAGAGATGGTTCTACGGGGCTGGCAGCCCAGGCCCTTGGGGCTCAGGGCTCAGCCCCTGATCGAGGTGGGGAGAGAGTGGATGCATAATGGCAGCTCTGGCTGTGCCAGGACTGGCCAGTCTCGGGGAGCCTCCAGGGGAGGCACTGGAAGGGCAACAGGCTCAGGAGGCCACAGGGACCCTGGTCTCAGGCCAGACTCCTACTGAGTTAGAGAGAATGACACGTCTCAAAATATGTTTGAATAACAGCCTCTCCCGGCCTGGCCGGCGCGGCTCAGTTGTTCGAACCTCAAACTGTGCCCGAAAGGCTGCCCACCAAACCCCGGGCAGGGCACAAGCTCAGGCTGCAGATCCGCTCCCCTGTCGCGGTGCGCATGGGAGGCAGGTCATCGATGTCACATCAATCTCTCTCTCTCTCTCTCTCTCTCTCTCTCTCTCTCTCTCTCCTCCCACTCTAAAATCAATACAAACATATTAAAAATAATAACAGCCTCTCCTTCCCACCCTGTCTTGCCTTGGACAATGCAGTCAAAAAGGCTTGAATGAATTCCGGGCTCCAGGCAGCCACAATGGTCCCCGTGGCTTTCGGATATGCTTTGTTGAATGGTTTTCTCAAAGGACATTATTTGCTTTCTTTAACACAAAACACAAACAAGGAAAAGCACCAAGTCTTCCCCCTCTCATTTCCCTTCTCCCACCCCGAGCAGCCCCGCGGCCCCCTCCCTCCCTCCCTCGCTCCGGCCTCGGGTCACTGCGGAGCACAGGGGTGTGCCGGACGCGGACAATGGGAGGAAGCGGAGGCTCCCTGGCAGCCGGGTCCCCCCATCTCAGCTCGGGGCCCAGGCAGAGGGAGCTGTCCACGACTCTGGGCCCTCCAGGAGCCTTAGAAGGTGCCAGCCGCCCCGTCTGGGCCTCCGAGTCCTGGGCCCAGACCTGCATGCGGCCTCCTCCCTGCCCCCTCCCTGCCCGCAATGGCCAAAGCAGGAGGGAGCCATCCTGGGGCCCAACCTCATGGAGCCCTGACCCCAGGTGGCCCGGTGGGCGTGTGGGACCGCCTCCTAAACAAGCCGCAGCGAGAGCTCTGGGGGCGCCCACCCATCCCCCAAATGAACACATGTGCATGTGCGTGTATAAAACAGTGTAACAGCTGAAAGAATGGGTCTGGAGCTGAACTTGACATTCAGACTGGCTCTGCCTCTTGATGGCCGTGTGACTTTGCATAAAGGACCTAACCTCTCTGTGACTCAGTTTCCACCCCTGTAAAATGGAGGGATAATAGCATCAGCCTCCTAGGGTCTGTATGAGGATTAAAGGAGTTGGCAAACGTGTGAAGAACATAGAGTAGTATTTGTAATGTTGCTTTCCCCCTCCCCCTCCCTCTCCCCCTCCTCTCTCCCAGATCCGGAGCTTGCTCAGTCTGAGTGTGCCAGGACAAGCAGGGCTGTTGGTCCCTGTCCTCATGCGCTCCCAGTCCTGGCAGAGAGAGTCCAGCAGAGGTGTGTGCAGGGGAGGGTGGGGGGGGGGGGTGTGCGGGAAGCCCAGGTCAGGGAAGGCGAAGGGAATCAGCCCAGAGCCTGGGGCCCATATGGTGCGCTGGGGAAGGACAGGGAACTCTGCCCACACGGCCTTCCCCAGGTGGCAGGCCAACAGGAGGCCCCGATCAGCTGAACAACGTGACACAGGTGACAGACAAAGCCTGGCCTCTCTGAGGCCCGCCCTCCCCAGGGACAATCCAGGCCGTAGAGGACTGGTTCCACCCACGGGCTGCCTGTGGCCCCGGCCTATTGGTGAGCACGTGAATAAGCCCTGCCTCCTTGGGCACTGACCTAGGCCTTTCTGGCCCGCGGCGTACAATGGGGTGCACTGTCTCCACACCCTTCGCTGCAGAACCCTCTCCAGCCAGCCCCTTTGTCCTCAGGCTCAAGCTGGTGGCTGGTACCAAGTGACGCTCATACTTTGCGATGCTGCCCACACTCCCCCAAACCAGGGCATCTCGGTGTCCCCGGGGTAAGTGAGGCCACCAGGAGGAGGGAGGACACCTGTGCTTAGCCACCTGCTGCCACAGACCGCCGCTGACCCAGACTACCAGGTGTTTTTTTTAAATACATAGTATTTATTTCTCTTTTCAAGTGTTTATCCCAGTTATTTCCCACCCTCTCTCTCTCTCTCTCTCTCTCTCTCTCACACACACACACACACACACACACACACACACACACACACATCTTTTATTGATTTCAGGGAGGAAGGAAGAGAACTAGAGAGCTAGAAACATCGATGATGGGAGAGAATCACTAATCGGCTGCCTCCTGCACGTCCCCCACTGGGGGGAGACCACGCCCACAACCTGGGCATGTGGCTTTGGCCGGAATCGAACCTGGGACCCTTTAGTCCACAAGCTGACGCTCTATCCACTGAGCCAAACCGGGTAGGACTAGGCTGCCAGGTTTTGAAAGTCGTCGGTGAGAGGTAAGACATGCAGACACAAGGTCATAGCGGCATTATTTGTAATCGCCCCAAATGAAAATGCCCCAAATGGCCGAAGCCGGTTTGGCTCAGTGGATAGAGGGTCGGCCTGCGGACTGAAAGGTCCCAGGTTCGATTCCGGTCAAGGGCATGTACCGTGGCTGCGGGCACATCCCCAGCAGGGGGTGTGCAAGAGTCAGCTGATTGATGTTTCTCTCTCATCAATGTTTCTGACTTTCTATCCCTCTCTCTTCCCCTCTGTGAAAAATCAATAAAATATATTAAAAAAAAAAAAAAGAAAATGCCTCAAATGTCCATTAGCTGATGGCTGGATACGTGTGGTATGCCCTTACGGTGGAATACGATCTGACAAGAAAGAGGAAGTGCATGCTACAACATGGCTGAACCTTGAAAACATGCTCAGGGAAAGAAAGGAGTCACCAATACCACGTACTGGTGATTTATTTTAATGAACTGTCTAGAGCAGGCGAACCTGCAGAGACAAAAAGATTAGTAGTTGTCAGGGGCTGAGGAGAGGGAAAAAATGGGGAGTCACTGCTAATGAATTCTGGAATTAGAGAGTGGTAATGGTGGTACAACCTTGTGAATTATATTAAAAACCATTTAACTGTAGACTTTAAAAGGGCAAATTTTATGGGATATAAATTATATCTCAATTTAAAAAGGTGGAAAAAATATCTCTGAGCAGCATATTCCGGGTAGAGGAACAGCAAGTGTTGCCAGGGGTGGGAGTGGGAGTGGGGGAGAGAAGAGGAAGAGCAGAAGGAAGAGCAGGAGAAAGACCAGGAGGAAGAGGAGGAAAAGGAAGAGGAAGGGGAGGTGGGAGAGGAGGAAAAGGAAGACTCAGCCATAACGAAAAGTGTGGCTCTCTCCGCCAATTACTCTCTAGGAAGCAGCTGCCCTAAAACACTGTCACAAGATAGAGCTGACTGGGTGGCATGCCCCAGGCAAGGAGCACACAAGGACAGAAGTGACACAGAATCTAGAAAAAAAAAATTGGCATCTCCAGGCCTGGCGGGGGCGGTGGTGTCCAGCTTTCAACCAGAGACCCCTCCCTGCTTTTCAGAGGGGATGTATCCCTCCAGCGGAGAAGATGGACGGACCAGCTTGTCAGAATGATCCTGTAGGTGTAAGTGGCCTCAGCGAGAATTCTCTGCCCAACAAAGCCCTCGCTCCCGGCATGCTCTGAAAGCTGCATGGAGACATCAGTCCGGGTCATGCCAGGGCAGGTAGGAGCCCCTGTCCCCTGCCATAAGCGACAGCCCAGACTTCTGGCTGACCGGCTGGTGTGTGTGTTACATCAGTGGAGTCAGGTGCCTCGGAGGCACCACCCAGGGCGTCTCCTCAGGGAACCTTCTCCCTCTGCCTGGGAGACCTGGCCGCAGCTCCCCGCTGCCTAACCTCTGACCACTTTCAGTAACTAAATGGGCCTGGGAGACAAGTAGATTATATAAACCAAGTCTCTCCAGGGAGGGAGGGAAGATAACACTCCTGCGTGCAGCCCTGGCAGAGCGTGCGCGCATACACACACACACACACACACACACACACACACACACTCCCCGAGGTTAGCGCTGTGTAAGATGCTATTGCTCTAGTTGCAGAAACATCTTATGTAACCCCTCTTCCCCCACTCCAGGGCAGAGTTGCTGGCCCCAGGCTAGGGGTGCAAGAGCCTTGCCCTGAGAGGACCCAAGAAACAAATCTTGGGTCTGAACATGAGGGCAGAGGAAGGGAGGGCTGGGCAAGCGCACTGCGCCAGGAGAGTGTGTGTGCCAGGTGCTCTGAGGCCAGTAGACTCTGTGAAAAGACACTCACTCCCACTGGGCCACAGGCGGCCCCCCCCCCCCCGCCCATGCACCCACCCACCCTTCCATTCATCCACCCAGCCTATAAATATTGTTGTTACAGGCACTGCAGACACAGTAGTGAAAAAAAAAATAGGCAAAATGCTTGTTCTTACAGGGCATCCATTTTAGTGAAAGGAGACACACAAATGAGTAGATAATATGATAAATGATGAAAAATGCTACAAAGCAACATGAGGCAGACACAGGGTGGGGTGGGTCAGGGAAGACTTACTTCTCTGTTACTTGACATCTACCCATCAATCCATCCACCCATCTGTCCACCCATCTGGCTTCTTCCTCACCCAACCAGCCCTGAAGGCCTACTAGGTGCCATGTGCAGCAGATGGAGAATCCCAGAATAACAGAGCCAGTCACAGCCCTAGGAACTCAGGGGGACAGGCGCGAGTAGGCCGACCAGATGCCTCCGGCAGCCCTGAGGAAGGCATGAGGGCTTCTGCTTGGGAGAAGGTCAGAGAAGCTTTGCTGAGAAGGTGGTACCTGAGCTTCATCTCAAGGGTTGGACAGGGGCTTGAGAGAAAAGGCATGTTACCACCTAACCTGCTGGCCTCTGATGCCAGTGTCACGCGGAGTGTGCGGCTATGTGGCCGGCCCTATGGGAGGTAACAGAGGCCCCGGGCTCTCTGATGGCCGGCGCTGGTCCTCCTGATCATGTGCCTGGCTGGTGCCGGCTGTAGAGTCCTCTTCACCCGACACAGTGGGTAGAACGTGTGCCCCCAGAAAACCAGTTGCACTCCTAACCCTGTGGACCTGTGAGCATGACCTTACTTGGAAACAGGGTCTTTGCAGAGGTGATCAAGGTAAGATGAGGTCAGACTGAATCAGGATAGAAGCTGAATTCAAGAACTGGTGTCATTATATAAAGAGCATGATGGGAAAGGTGGGGTCATGCCACCAAAAGCCAAGAGGCTACCGGAAGCCAGAAGAGAGGCCAGGAACAGGTCCTTCCCTGGCACCTGCAGAGGGACTGTGGCCAGCCACCACCTTGATCTTGGACTTCCAGACTCCAGAACTGTGAGACAATACTTTCCTGTTATGTAAGCCCCCGACTGCGGCACTCTGTTACGGCGGCCCCAGAAAACCAGTACAGGTAGGAGAGTGGGCAAAATCGTCTGTGCTTCAAACCGGTGGTTTTCCTCACAGGATAGCCTTTGCCGAAACAGTTTCATTTGCGTAAGTTACGGGCTCAGCAGCCAGTTCCGTTGTGTTGTGGAGGAAGAAGAGGGTGACTAGTAAGGTCAAGGAAGTTGCCCAAGGCCACCCAAGCAGCTGGCAGCAGCCCGTGTCCGCGTCTCCATGGCTCCCGCTCCCAACTCTGATGTCACTTGGCTGCCAATATCAGGGCAGAGATGTGGAGGCTGAACCCCTGGGGGCGTCAGACAGCTCTCTCTCTCTCTCTCTCTCTCTCTCTCTCTCTCGCTCTCGCTCTCGCTCTCGCTCTCTCTCTCTCTCTCCTGCCCTACTCTGAACCCACAGTGCCCAGCCATGCACTCTTGGTCCCCAAAAGTGAGGAGGAGAGGCCGACAGCAAGCCCTGATCTATGCTGGGGCCCTCGCTGGGCAGCCCCATTTCTGACCACACCGCCTCCCACTGGCCTGAGGATAAAGAACTGGTGTCACTGGGTACAGCTTCCAATGCCCTCCCCACATCTGCCCTGCAGAGCGCCCTCTGTGTCCCCTGAGATGCTCATGGCCATGGCTATGGCCCAGTGGGCAGGCCTCTGCTCTTCTCTTATAGAAGGGGTGCCACCAAGGTCGCTCAGCCCTTCACTCACAGGTGGAGTGGGGGGGCCCTGGTTGCTGCTGTGCCTCATTCCCTCCCTGTCTGGCTGCACCCACAGAGCTCAGTGCTGTGGCTTGCAGCTTCATGGAACCCCATACCCACTTCCCCCTCAAGGGAGAGTTTCCTGATATTCCTGTGCCCCTTGACCTCTGGTCACTGAACTTGGACCTGGACCTATCAGAAACCACCCAGGCCTAACTGTCTCACAGGTCTGTTTCCTTTGTCCCTGACACCCAAGCTCTTTGCAGAGGGAGAGAGCATTATACACAAATATGAAAGCTTTTACCTATTGGGTGAAGGACCTCCAGGCTTTGGGATTCGGACAAACAGCACCAACCCTGTAGCCTGTAGCAGCAGGTGGCACAGCTGTGAAGGGCCCAGCTGGAAAGGCAGGCCGAGCCTCTGGCCCAGGTGAGGCAGCGACGGGAAGTCTCAAATGGGGAGGGGTCCCCCCAGACTCCTGACAGGTAAGTCCTGTCTCCTCAGCTGTGCCAGGATAGCGACTCTGCCCTGGCCTCCTGCAAACCACCATCCTCCTCCTCTTGTTCATGCGCTCACATACGGTCCCCACCAGACTCCCATCACTCTCAAGAATCCTATTTAAATACATGGAAACTAATGGCTCCCTCTTCCCAGAAAATTCCAGGTGACCCCGAGCAGAGGGCCCCATGCATCGCCTGGCTCAGAACGGGAGCCTCAGGAGGCAGGACAGACCCTGGGCACAAAGCCAGCTGGGACTCTCCGACTCCCCATCTCCCCAGAGCAAACGGCACAAGGGAACCATAGCACCTGGCAGCTTCCAGGGCCACAAAAATACCAAGTTCAGCTTCTCTGACAATGAACTTGTCTCCGTGGTGGAGCCTTCCTGCTTCTGGGGGTCATGCCTGTTCATAGCTTCTAAGAAGTTATCCTACCACTCGCTCCACGTGGGCAGGATGTGTGGGTCACGTCCAAGCTGAAACAAACAGGTAATGTTCCTGGAATTCCTGGAATCTTGAGGCTGTACATCTATTCAGAGGAGCCGCCCTGTTTCAGAAAGGTGAAGGGTGGGCTGCCTCGCCATGCTTAAAGGCAAGGTTTTCTAACTTTTTAAAAAAAATCTATTTTATTGATTTTTTACAGAGAGGAAGGGAGAGGGATAGAAAGTCAGAAACATCGATGAGAGAGAAACATCAATCAGCTGTCTCTTGCACACCCCCTACTGGGGATGTGCTTGCAACCAAGGGACATGCCCTTGACGGGAATCGAACCCGGGACCTTTCAGTCTGCAGGACGACGCTCTATCCCCTGAGCCAAACTGGTTTCGGCAAGGTTTTCTAACTTCTAATGTATTTTATTAAATCAGCAGAGACCTTTTTAAAAACAACACCTTTGTTGTAGTCTCCATGTAAAAACACAGATACACATGGACAGGGGGGAAACTGACCTCTGCTTCTGGCTTAGCCCAGTCCCTGTCTGGTTACCCCCACTCGCACCCTGGATCAGGAACCTACACTCTGTCCACCCTGAGCAGCTCTGCTCCAGACACCCTCCTGGATGCCGGCTGCACAAGAACTGGACTTTTTTCTAGAAAGGGAGCTTGCCCTGGGCTCTCTGAACTGGTCTTCTGGTGCCTCTGACCTCCTGACCTCCCTGAGTGCACATGAATCCTTGCCTGGGGCGGGGGTGAGCGCCCATTTATCTGACTCCCAGGGGTCTGTGCCTGCAGGGACTGAGGACAGAGGCTAGTTCCTGGGCGTTGCTGGCGCGTGGAGGCCTTGCTTGGTTGACGCCAATAAAACCCATCCCTCCTTTTCTGGTTCAAGCTGGGCTTCTCCTGGTAACAGCCAACAGCCTTGACTCATAAGCCGCACACCCCCATTAGGCAACCTGGGTCCCAGCTCCGTAGCTACACTTGGAGACCCCCGGGCAGTTATCTCTTCTAGCCCTCTCCTCCTTCATGTGGAAAATAAGGAAGGACATCTGTGTCCCTGCCACCTCCTTCGACATGGCTACATAAGCCTGCCTTTCCTGGGGCCCTAGATTCCCCTTTGTGTCTTCAAACTATTTTGAGGGGGGTTTCTAACATTTGCAACCGAAAAAGTCTTAAATAATGCGGCAGGGCACAACTTTAGGTGTTGCGGGTGAATGCATCACATCCAGGGAGTCCCGGACGGCAAACATGCCCCTCCCCGTCACTCCCACTGGAAGCCACATCAGGAAGAATCACAAACGACAAACAGTGACAGTCACTCGATATTTCTGAATAAACAGAATAGGTGAGGACATTGATGCAAAGGACAGGGACGAAGACCCAACAGAAAAATGTTTAAAAACTGTTCCACCCCAGCCGGTCTGCCTCAGTGGGTAGAATGTCGGCCTGCGGATGGAAGGGTTTGGGGTTCGATTCTCGTTAAGGGCACGTACTTCGGTTGCAGGTTCCATCCCCAGCCCTGGCTGACATGTGTGTGGGAGGCAATCAGTCGGTGTGTTTCTCTCACATGGATGTTTCTGTCTCTTCCCCTTCCTTCCACTCTAAAAATAAATGGGAAAATATCCTCCAGTGAGGATTAGCAACAACAATAAAATGTTTCTACTTTATATGGTATAAGATGCAAAGGAAACAATTACTAAGGTGCTGCTTTTTCAACTACTGTTATCGGTTTCTTATTTTGCAACAAGGGCAGTTGGGTGAAGGATGTGTGTGTGTGTGTGTGTGTGTGTGTGTGTGTGTGTGTGTTTGTGTGCGCGCGTGCGCGAGCGCAGGGAGGGTGTTGGAGGGATGACTACGTGGTTATGACTCTCTTTGTGTCAAAGACCAAACGAGACCAAGTGGCTCTTGCCCGTGTCCAGGTGACAGGCCCAGCACCAAGAGCCGAGAAGCAGCCCTGGACGCAGGGTGGGGTCCCTGCTGCCCGCCGACACAGGCACAGCCACATTTCCTGTGCGTCTGTAGGCCCCATGGTGCCCGGAGTCCTGCCACCTCCCTCAGCTGCGTGTTGCATGAAGAGCTAGGCTGACTGACAACCCGGATGGGCCGGAGCTGGGCCCTCCCTGACCCATCCCCTGTGAACCAACAGCCCTTGCAGATGACCCAGGGGCCCAGGACATTGCCTCACACGGGCAATATCTCCGGTGCTGTAAGAAGACAGGATGCCCGCTGGCCTCGGCGGCTCTCAACGTGCCACCATGAGGGCCAGGGCTTATGCCTGTACCTCTCCTTCAGTTCAGTGCAGAATATGATGAAGACCTGGGTCCCCCATCCTCAGGAGAAGAGTGTCGGGGCTTACACAAGTGACGTGGCCAAGGAGGTGAGACCGAAGTTCCACCTGCCGAGGAAGAGGGGTGGATGGCTTGGACACATGGGAAAAGGCTGCCCTGTACACTCCTGAGCTGTTTGCAACAGATTTTACTGGCTACCTGCTAGGCCACCCAAGGGTGGCAAGTGAGGGCACTCTTGAGCTGATCCCATGCGGACATACTAGCCCAGTGATGGGGGGAGGGGGGAGCTGACCTGCGCAGTCTTCCTCCTCCCCGTTCCCCCTATCCCCCACAGGCCTGCCTCGTAAATATGCTCCCTTCCACTGCGTGAGCAATTCTTTTTCCTGGAAGGTATTCAACAAAAGTCTCCTTACCATAGAAGGAACTAAACTATGTCCGCAGGATTCTGAGCTATGACAATGGTAATAACAGTGTCTGCCACTTACTGAGGCAGGCGCAGAGCTAAGAGTTTTATAGGAATTACCTAACTTAAACCTCCCAACAACCCTGAGAGAGGTTCTACTACTCTCCATGCTCTACAGGAGAGGAAAAGGATGGCTGTTACTGAAAGCTCATTCAATAACAGACCTAAGGAGACGTAGCAAGTGTGTGGTGGAACTGGGACTCAGAGGTTCAGGATGGGACCCTAGCAACACCCACAAGAGCTGGAGATTTAAGATCAGCGCCGGCCACTGCAGGCACAACCCAGAAGCCAGTGGGAGTGCATTTCTCAGGCAAGAGACACCCCCCCGCCCCGGTCCTATCACAATGGACTCTGCTCAGCACCATCATAGTGGATACTCAACAAGCATTTGTTGTTGGAATGAGAAAACGAATGAATGAATATGACCAGTTTTCAACAAGGCATGAAAAGGCTTAGCCCACTCATGGTTTTCCTTGGATTCACTCTGTAGGCAATTTAAATCCACAGGGTTGTTGTCATTGGTCTATGCTGGGGGTACCTGGCTGGCTTCTTCCCTCTCCTTCCTTCCAAATCATCACTAATAGCTGTCCTGCCAAGCTAGATATTCATATGATCCGTATCATGCAAACTAATGGACTTCCCTGACAAGCGTGTCAGCAAAAGTGAAAAACAAAACAAAACAGGGTCTCATGAAGATTTCCAATTAGGAAGCAAACAAAGCAGTGGAGATGAGGTCCTAAAAATTGCCTTGCATGCAAAAGAATTTCTGTATGGAACTGTGTTTTAACTGTTTGCAAGAAGCTAGGGAATTATAAGTGCAACTGCAAACATCTTTTGGTATAAGAAATAATGGCCTCCAACTTATTAATTTTTTAAGTGAGTACTTTAAGGACACGGTCCACCTCTCTCTGACTACAGGAAATGTACCATTTCAGAAATTCAATTACTTGTTCCATTCCCAGAAAGCAGGGCCGACCGTCTGTGGTGTGGATGCGAGCCATTAAGGATTCTCTCCCACATAAAAGAGTCTTTATGGGTTGTCTTAAATTGGGCAGCCATCGGTTCCGGAGGCTCACTAGGCCCCAGCAGCTCTGATGACCTACTTGGTATCTATCTCCCTCCATGTCTCCGAGGCAGACAGTGATTTGACCTACTTTCAGGGCACAGTGATGGCTCAAGAAGGAACGGAGAGGAATACGGACACAGGGCTTGGAAGGGCGGGCTGCAGGCCCCTCCTGGCCGCCCCGCTCTCTGATGAAGCACAGCTCTCGTCTCCCACTTCCTCTTTCCATCTCCAAAGCGGCTTCCTCCTGCAGCCCCTCAACATGACTCACCCTCCTTGGTCAGGAAAGGAGCGCATTCCTAGCCCAGTCTGTCCGACCTCTTAAAGCTGTCAGATTTCCATGTGGGGCCTCCTAACCATCCACCTCAGAGCCGTAGGGTGGGCTGTGACATCGGTACAGCCCACCAGAGGGACCCGAAGTGGCTGCTTGCGGCCTGAGGGCAGCAGGCCATAGCACCGGCCACCCCAGGCTGAGTGAGGACAGCCGGTCCCCGCCCAGCCAGGACCTATTCTCAGACTCCTATCAGGACAGTCCACTCTGGCTGAATGGCAACTAAAAGATTACAAAGGGTTTAAGAAGTGGTTTTGAAAACTCTGAGCATCTGCGGCTGATGCATGAACTGCAGCTAGGAAGGAAGGCAGGGCCAGTTCTCCAGAGCAGGGGTCGGCAAACCCTTGCTGTAAAAAGCCAGGTGGTAAACAGTTAGGCTCTGCAGGCCACATAGTCTGTCTCTGTCACAGCTGTTCGCCTCTCTGGTTCTATAGCAAAAGCAGCCATAGCAGGCCATAGCACAGAAGCAGGGCTGTGCTCCAATAAAACTTTATTTATAAAAAATTGGTGCGAGGCCCTTTGCTCGCTGGGCTCCAGAGGCCAGGTGCATGTTGCAGCATTTGGGCTCCACTCTCTGAGCACCCCCTAGTGGTGACTTTTTGCAGTTGATAGGTGCCCAGCATCCTCACATCCCCTCCACTCTGCCCTCCACTGCTGTTCGAACTTGCTTTCCGGGAAGGACCAGACCAACTCAATCCACTAAGAGAAGGATAAAAGGATTATATCTACATTTCAAACAATAAAAACCTTAGTTCTGAGCCCTCGGTCCAGGCTGCTCACTGACGGCCCCTGTGGAGCTTTCTCACATCCCCATGCCCAGCTCCCAGCCCAGAAGCTCTGACTGGAGTGGTCTGGGGCTCTCCAGGTGACTCTAAATGAAGGTCAAGTTGAGAGCCTTTAGACCAGGGCTGGCAAACTCAGTCAACAGAGCCAAATACCAACAGTAGAGCGATTGCAATTTCTTTTCAGAGACAATTTTTTAAAACTTAAACTATATAGGTAGGTTCATTGTTATTAACTTAGGGTACTCCTAAGCTGGCTTTGCTAAAAACTCAAGGGGCCAAAGAGCTGCATGTGGCTCACGAGCTGCGGTTTGCCGACCACTGCTCTAGACCAAAAGGGAAAAACAAAAATATCAGTGACAGTGGCTCTGGAATAAGTGTGCCAGCGAGGTAGATTTATTCCCCCCTCTGGGAAGGGGAGGGGAGACGAAACACACCCAGGACCCTTGGAACCCCGCCCTCGGGCAGTCCCGTCAGCCAAGGCTGGTCCTGTGCACTCGGCCCCGTGCTCTGGCAAGATCCAGGACCTTCTCATTTTTGTTTTCCTCTTGACATCTAGTATGGTTTCCTACGGGCTAGATGCATCCTCTAGTAAGACTTGTTAATCATCAGAAAAGCTCCTAATGGTATAATACTCAATCATCAGCCAGCCAGCCAGCCAATCAATCAATCCTCCAAAATAAAAGTCCTGCCTTCAGAAGGCTTGTCGTCTATGCAGAGAGACAAGGAAAGCCCAGATGAAACACACAATAGGCTTAGCCATAGCCACACCATAGGAGGCAGTGACTCCCACTTTACTGCACACTACGACCACCTGGGCAGATTAAAAAAACCGCCATGCCTGGGTGGCACCCCATGCCAATAAACTCAGAAGGTCTGAGGATGGAAGACTGGCATGTTCTCTTTTAACACTCCCCAAGGAACCACAGTAATAAGGTCCTGCTACTTAAAGTGTGGCCCATGGACCAGCAGCACCAGCATCACCAGCATCACCAGGGAGCTGGTCAGGAAGGCGGGGGGGGGGGGGGGGTTGCGCCCCATCCCATTGCATCAGCATGTGCCCGTGAGCGGGATCTGCAGGCAGACAGAGGCACGCAGGAAACCAGGAATCCGGCCTTTACTCACGGGGAGACAGAAAGCAATTTAAAACGTGACTTTTACACAAGTAGAAAATTCAGTCACGTAGCCACACAATTAACAAGCTCAGGGCTTGGGAAAGGAAAAAATGACAATGGCAGGAAAACAGGGTGGTCCTAGAAAATGGGGCGACGGGGTGGTGGGTGATGAGAATGGATAGGTCCAGAGAGAGGATTCCAGGGACTGTGCACGCTTCAGATGTTGTCACGTGGGTCAGCGAGGAGCTACGTGTTGCCTCGAGTCAGAGAGAGAGAGGGGATGGGATGGGGACTAGGCCAAGGTGCTCAGCTTCCTTCAGGAGGAAAGATTGGCAGGAGGAGGGGCAGAGGCGGGGAGACCAGAGGAGGGTGTGACCCGGGCCGGGGGAGATGAGTACCTGGGAAGGTCGGAAAATAGAGCATCAAGAATGACCTTTCAGCCTGGTCGGTGCTTGAGCGTCAACCTATGAACCAGGAGGTCACGGTTCGATTCCCAGTCAAGAAACATGCCCGGGTGGTAGGGTCGAGCCCCAGTGTGGGGCGTACAGGAGTCAGCTGATCAGTAAGTCTCTCTCATCACTGATGTTTCTTTCTCTCTCCCTCTCCCCTCCTCTCTGAAATCAACAAAAATATATATATTAAAAAAAAAAAAAAGACCTTTCAAAGGAGAGGACTGATTATATCTGGACGAGAAAGTCACTGACCATTCTGAGCTCTAGAATCTGGGATGGAGGGAAACCAGAACCTCAAGTCTTGTCACATAAATTCCTTTGGTAATGACCCCCCCCCCCCCAAGTCACCTATGGGGAAACAGACGGTCTCCGGCAAACGTGACCCCCGAGGGGAAGTGGGGAGGGAGAGCGCCACCGCACACGGCCCGGGCCTGTCGACGGCTCCGGCGGCCGTGAGCGCGCTCTCTTTGTCTCCGGGCCTCTGGAAGTCGAGCCGATTCCCAGCTGAGCTGGAGACGCCGGAGCCTGTTCCCGTGTTGCAATAAACTGGAACAATAACTGCAGAGTGGATGTTACCACAATTGTTTCCACTGGAGTTATTTTGGGGGAGGTTAGGAAGATTGTCTATTCCAAGACGTTTCCTTCACTCGATTCCTTTCATAAAGCCACCGAGGGAAGAAGCCGGCGTCGCCACCAACGTGCCTGCCCTGCTCGCAAGCACGTGCGCAGGGGTGGTCCCTGGCCAGTGCTCCCCGCGGGCCCCGTGAGCGGCCGTATGCGACCCCCCATTGACGGATGCCCTCCCCGAAGCCCCGGGATTGACTGATGCCTCTCTGTTTCCCAAGCACTCCCTCAGGGGTTGCCTTGCTCGATTCTCATGACAAACTCCTGAGATGGTGGCAGGCAGGGGGTGGATTTCCTCTCCCCCGTTCCAGAGGGGAGGAAACGGAGACGTAAAGGTACTCTGGTCAAGGTCATTGGCTCGGCGTGGACAGGGCCTGTGCCGATGCCTAGAGGATGACTTTGGGTCTCGAGCGTGTTGTGCTGTGTACCCGGGCAAGCTGTGAGTGTCCACTCCCTGTTCGTGGTCTGTCATCACCACAGCCAAGCCCCAGGCCAGGGACCGGCTTGTAACAGCGCAGCCACGTGAGGGCTCCCGTGTGGCGGCTACAGAGGGTGCGTGATGGGGGAAATGCGGGGCCCAAGGCTGAAGGAGGGCTGGGCTACACTGGGGAGGTCTCGCGTGCCAGAAGCCTGGTCCTCCGTGGGGTGGAGAGGCAGGAAAAGCCGACGCCTGTTAGGAAAACAGCTGGGTTTGCAGACTTTGTAGATCAGGCTGGGGTGACGTGGAGGATGGATGTAAGGGATGTAAGCCAAACGCAGGGCAGACTAGTGAGGGCAAGAGTCAAGACAGGGATGGCTAATGCAGGAACTGAGGAAGTGGCGGAGGGAGGCAGGGAGAGTGCAGACACATTTGGGAAACGGACGGACGGGTTTTGGAGATGGGGATGGGGGTAGAGCACCATCTGTGAGAGATACCATGGCAAATACGACTCAGTCCCCGCTCTGAAGGAATCCTACGTCTTTGTTGTTGCAGTTAATCCTCACTCAAGGATAGTTCTTCCAGTGAGTGGAGGGGGAAGGAGAGGCAGAGGATCATGGATATGAGACCCACTGAATGGTTGCTTCCTGCACATGCTCCAACCAGGGCCGCGGAGTGAACCCACAGCCCAGGGACCTGCCCTTGCCTGGGAATCGAACCCGCAACCCTTTGGGGTGCAGGTCAACACTCTAACCACGGAATACACCAGCCACGGCAGGAATCCCACATCATTATAGGGCGGATAGAAAGTCAATGAGTATTGGGCAAGGCTGAGTATAATCAATACCAAGAAGACTGAGGTGCCTGCACTCGTGTTTTATAAATTTGGATTAAGTGCTTGCTCACCCCTTGCTTTTCTTTTCTTTTCTTATCTTTTTAAAAAATATATTTTTACTGATTTCAGAGAGGAAGGGAGAGGGAGAGACAGAAACATCAATGATGAAAGAGAATCATTGATCGGCTGCCTCCTGCATGTCCCCTTACTGGGGATCAAACCCACAACCCAGGCATAGGCCCCTGACCTGAATTGAACCTGAGGCCCTTTTAGTCCCCAGGGTGACGCTCTATCCACTGAGCCAAACCAGCTGGGGCACCCCTTGCTTTTCTATATGCAAACACCTTACATGCTGGGATACATTCTTAATGCTTTAGAGCAGAGGGCCTCAGCCCCGGCTGCCCGCTAGATTTGCCCGGGAAGCAGTAAAAATAACTAACGGATGCTCAGGACCCGGCACCAGGAGGTTCTGATTTGCTTGGGGTGGGGGCCGGGCATGGGTATCTTCTAAAGAGCTCCCCAGCTGACTTTAACATGCAGCAAGGATGAGGGGCGGGGCCATCTGTCTGGGCCTCAAGCTCCCCACCCCAGAAGGAAAGGCGCTGGGTAGACGCCCTTGAGGGTCTTGTCAGGACGAACATTGCATCCGCCTGTAACACTTCAGCCACGGCACTTGACTGCAGAGACGGAAACCAGGGCTTGTGGGCTTCACAGAGCAGCCGAGCCTCACACCACGTTGCTGGTGGGACTGACGGAAGATGTTGTGCGTCACTGACTTTGGACCTGGACCTGCCCTGGGGTCTTCAGACCTTCTCTTCCCGCAGCATGGACAGTGCCGCTGCCAGTGCCCAGTGCCCCCGGCGACCCAGCAAGGTCTGCAGGGCTGGCTGGTCTGACCCTGTATCTCCCACCAATCTGGTTTCCTCGTCCAGCCCACGGACATCCTGCGCCGCTGCCCAACCTGGGAGCCGGCCTGGCCCACGCGGCCGTCCTGGGGCTGCCGCCCGCTCGAGTGACCCGAGAGGACCTCGCTGAGGGCGTGATGCGTTTCCTTGACCACACGCCAGCCTGCGCCAGCCTCCGGAACAATGCGCCTTTTCTTGCTGCCAGGAAAGGCCGCGCGAAGGAACATCTTCTCTCCGCTTGCCGCACAGATGTTTCTCATTTGACCGGGAGGGCACACCGTGGGGAACACCGTGCGTGCGCGCTCCTGTGTGTGCACGCGGATGCTGGGACCGGTGGAAGAGGGACCACCGCCGTGGGGAGCGGCCCCTGAGCGGCCACCATGCCCAGCCTGGCCCGGGGGGAAAAGGGGGTGAGGGCCACGCTATGGAGGTTCTGCGGACCGAATGCCTGCTTCTCAGGGCCGACTTTGCTGGGATCTCTGCAATGAATTCCCCCAAATGCGCTCCACACTGCTCAGGGGCCTTACCAAACGTCCCGGCCACGTCCACGGGAGCGTCTACGCGCTAAGCGGACGGCCTTTCTCCGAACAGGTGAGCGAGGTCACGCGCCAGCGTCTCTGAAGACTTCGGAAATGTGGCAGCGGTGTTTCTCTTCTCCAACTGCCCCTGAGCGTGGGCCTCCGACCACAGCCGCCCGCAGAGTCCGGCTCACCGCCTGTCCCGGGGCCGAGCAGGGCCATCTGTCCGGGCCCCGAGCTCCCCGCCCAGGAGGAAAGGCGCTGGGCAGACGTCCCTGAGAGTCAGGACGGGTCCCGGGGCCGAGCAGGGCCATCTGTCCGGGCCCTGAGCTCCCCGCCCAGGAGGAAAGGCGCTGGGCAGACGTCCCTGAGAGTCAGGACGGACACTGCATCTGCCTGGAACTCGGCAGCCTTGCGGCGCCTTCCTCTCGAAGACGCAGAGCCGGCACCCGCCTCGTCGGCCGTCAGCTCTTCCTCCCCGGGCGGGCGGCTCTCTCCAGCTCCAGATGCTCCCGGGTTCCGTGCCTCTCGGTGGTCACAGACTCGGGCCACTTGGACCCGGTCGGCCGCGGCGGCCGAGTGTCTGAGGAAGGAGCGGCTTTTTCCTAACGCGCACAGAGCGGCCCCGCCGGCCGGGGGCAGGGTGGGCCCAGGGACTGGAACGCTTCCCGAAAAGCCTTCTTCAGGGGCCCAGAAAGGCCTCCCCGGCCTGCCCGCAGCTCGGCATCGCAACATGGACGGGCGAGGCTGGGGCGTCGCTGCCGAGGGCGGAGTGCAGATGACAGGGCGGGAGGCCCTCCCCACCCTGACCTCCCCGCCTCTTTCTGGACTGCGGGTGCCGGGGTTAAGGAGGGGTCTCGGCTGCCTGCTATTCTGTTCGTGTGGGAGGTGGGGTCAGAGATGGAGAGGCCGCTCTGGCTGGGATTTTTCTTCTTTTCCCCCCAATTATCTGTCTACCGTCTTTTACATGCAGACACTTCAGTGACGAAGCCTTTCCCAAGACACCCACTGCTGCCGATCCCTAGTGAGATTATTCCAGGGCCCGTCATCAGAATTCTTCGTAAAGACAACTGCAGGATGTGTGGGGGGAGCAGCCGTCCGGGCATCCTGGGCCCCGATCTGGCGCGGGATTGGCCGAGGGTCGCAGGGTACCGGCCTTTCCCATGGAAGGGGCCTGGGTTTCCCCTCGGACCATGATGTGTTGAGAATGCTTCCCTGGTGGTTTAGGAGGTGGGCAGGTGGTCGCCAAGAGGACAGCTGGGGAGATTTCAGCTCTTGCTCCGTCGCCTGATGCTGGCCATGCCTCACCCCTGCCCCAGGCGCGGAAGCAGCCAAGGGGTGTATTCTCTCCAGCCAGTCTAGGTGTCCACTCTCAGGCCTCCTACGCCTGGGCCCACCCTCATCTGCCCCTCTCCCCTCAGCAGCACCCCTCGGCTGCATCCTGCATGTGGGGCCTGAGCACAGTGTGTCCACGGGCGAATCCATGCAGGTGATCGGCCGGAAACAGGGCATTTCCAGGTAGTAGGCGGTTCCCACGGCCTGTGCCCTCCGGGAGTCTGTGTTCCAGAGACGAGCCGGAGACAGGAGCCGCTGATGGCGCTGCGCAGACCGGCTTCCACCACCCTCCACTGGCTCTCGGGGCCGCCGCCCTTTAGCACAGGGTGTAATGCCCACGCCAGCAACAGTGCCCTGCCCGCCCTGCGGGGCACACTTGCTTCTTGCAACATTTCCAGAAACGCACAGGAACTCCCAGACAGGGAAGTTCAGAGCTACCAGCAGTCCCACACAGACGGTTTTCAGGAACTGCAGAAGGTGTGGATTGTTGAAATGCAAATTGGCAAAAGGCAGGGACAGCTTGTCCCTCATTCGAGGCCTTTTGGAGCCAGACTACCACTAGGGAGGGTGGGGCCGGTTTCTCAGGAATGCCCAAGGAGAGAGTCCCTGCACCCGACCTGGCACCCGGGAACCCTGCAGGTTTTCAGGGGCGACTGTAAGAGGTGCGTGACCCTGCCCTTTGCACATACCGGCTCACTCATTTGCTCTGTCATTTTAGTGGCTATCTATGGGTCTGTGGTTTGCTGAGCTCCTACCGTGTGCCAGCCCTGTCCCAGGCTCGGTGCTGGACAACAGCCCTGCTCCCAGCCCCTGGAGGCTTGCAGGGGGTGCTTTCCCACCAGAGGGGCGAAGTGTGGAGCGAGGCAGGGTATGACTGTGTTAAACGTGGGGCAATAAAGCCCTGTCCCCAGCACATCTCCTTCATGTGGGAGCGAGCTTCTCTGTGAGGTCTGAATCCAAGCAGGTTTCCACAGGGTCCCTCAGACAGCTGGTGTGTGCGTGTGTGAGTGTGTGTGTGTGTGTGTGCGCGCGCGTGTGCGCGCATCTTAGCGGTCTCTGAACAACAGGCGAGAAAAGGACCTTTCTGTTAGCATTCAGGTACATCCTGCTGCCCCCTTTGTATGGGAACCCAGGGACAGCATGTCAGGTCTCAGCCACATGCCTGGATCGCTTCACCCTCTATTCCCATATGCAAACATCTGCTCCCACTGCTACTCCCCGCAAGCACGACCAGCTCAGGGTCACACTCACACTCTCCCTGTTTCCCTCATCACCCAAATCAGACGCCCGCCTCTACCCGGTGGAGGAGCCACACGTGCTTATTTCAGCTGTCCCCCCTTGTCAGTGAAAAAGGTTATGAACCCACAAAAGCACCCGGACCAAGAAAAAAAGATTTCGACAAATCTAAGGAAGACAGGAAGTGAGTGGAGGAGTAGCAGGTAACTTAGCAGAGGGATTCTGATGAGCAATGTGCCGACTGAGGCTGCAAACCTGCCCGGAGCTCAGAGCTCAGGGGCTCAGGTACCATGAAGATGAGGTTGGGGGCTGGAGGAAATGGCAGAACTGGATGAAAGTCCAAGAGCGGGACTCCCCATGTCTCCCCGGGCCCCTCCCCACCCCGCACAGCCCTGGGAGGACTCTTCAAGTCCCCGCCCAGGACACAGGTCTGTTTTCTGGATCGGGTGAATAGGAGACACGGGACACGGGCTCAGGAGAGGGTCAGGCACACAGGGGGACTCAGGAGCAACACGCACACCTACACGTGGATCTGGGTTTCCAAACACCATCACCGGCAAGCGCCAGGGCTCCCTGGACATGGGTGGAGAGTCCCCAGAGGCCAGAACAACTTCTGGTGCCAGCAGGCAAGGCAGTGCTCAAATAACGAGGGCATTTCAAAACCAGACATGATGGCGATGGGGGTTAGAGGGTAAGGGGGAGGACCCACTGGTCAAATGTGGGCCAATCGGAGCGTCAAAATAAATAATAAGAGTCGTGGGTTACAGCTCTTAGAATGAAGTGACAGTCGGTAAGCCAAGACATGAACAGTAAGTAGATAAAATGCACCTGGAATTAGAAACGTCTCCATCTGCCAACCAGCGGACGACACTGGGGGCAGGAACCATCGAGAGCGCTGAACCGGAGGGCAAGCCCTCCGGGGACGGAGCAGTCAGTCTCATCACATAGCTCCCGCAAGACGCTTGTAAATGACAGAGGGCAGCGGGGCAACTGTGGTGGCGGGGCCTGGGAGCCACCACCTGAACAGGTGGCCGAAGCCGCGTCACGCCACACCGTGCGCTCCCCGAAGCCACGCACTGAGGCAGGTGCCTCCGTGGCATTCTTTCCAAAACCGCGCAAGATCCATCACGAGGAAGCATCAAACCCAAAACAACTGGCCTGCACGGACTCTTCAAAAAGTCAAGGTCTTGAGAGACCAAGGAAGTCCAAGGGGACTAACGGGACGTGATGACTCAAGACCAAGTGTGATCACCTAAACCAGAGAACAGAACAGTGTCAGGGCTAAAGGGTCTTCGTGGGACAACAGGGAACATGGGAACGAGGCCCGCGGGTTAGATCAGACCACCCACCAGTGTTCACGTCCCAATCTGATCATGAAGCTGGGTATGCCAGAGAACGTCCCCGCCTTTAGGAAAACACACCGAGTCATACAGGGTTGAAGTAGCATTCTTTTCTGCAATCGATCCTTCAAACGATCAAGGAAAAAAAACAACTGTGCAGAGAATGCTGAGCAAGCATGGCAAACAGCACGGGGGTAGGGGTGGGGGTTCTGGGTGGAGGGTACATAGCAATTCTCTGTATTGTCTTGGCAACTTTTCTGTACGTTGATTTCTTTTTTTTCTTTTCAAAATAAAAAATTAGATTCAGTAACGAGGGAATCATCTGACTAAAAATGTCACATAATTGTAGTGAGAAGAGAAAGACGGGAACAAAATTCTTATCTACCATATTAGGAAGTCAGCAGACAACATCTGATATCGATAGAATTGTAAAGAAACAGCTTAAAAGAACAGTTTGTGAAAATTAGAAATAATAGACATTAGGTATGCTAGAAATATGGTGGCACGCCAGAAAAAAGGTGACGGCATTTCCTTTGAGGAATGGAGCCAGCAGACCGAGGAGCAACGGGAAAGGCCTGGCTATGTTCTGCTGGAGGCCTTTTCGTATTACCGAACTTGTGGTATTCTGAACTATCGTTTCATTATTTTGTATTATTTAATTTAATTACTTCATGTTATTTAATTCTTGGTGCTTTTAAAGTGTGTTTAATTCGTATGAACTCCAGTAGGTACTACTTTTAGAAAAACTGGGTTGGCAGATGGACCTAAATCTTTAGGGCCCAGCTCCCCACGGAGGGGTGAACGCAGCTTACCTTTAGAAATCCCACTGGCAACAAGGGCACCTTGCCGTGCCCACAAGTCTGAGTGAACCGTTACTCAGAGCCACAGAACGCACGCGGTGGCAGCGGCTCCGGGGCCATCTGCTCTCACACACTCACTCGGAGACCTGGGCCATGGGCAGAGGGTGAAATCCAAGTCCGCTCCGGGCTGACAGCCCCATCCCAGAATCCTCAGCGAGGCAGCCCCAGCACCAGGCGCTAGTCCTCACAGAGCGTGAGGCCACCCTTACCTCTCCCTCCCTAGGTCCCTGCCAGGCAGGCAGACCTCTGGGACCCAAAAGTAACACGCGCCAAGACACAAGCAGAAAAACACTGAATTAAATTCCCCATCAGCACTGAAAACGCTCTTCCTGCTCTGTATGCTCTGGGGGCCAGAGAAGCCTGGGAGCCGAAACCGGTTTGGCTCAGCGGATAGAGCGTCAGCCTGCGGACTGAAAGGTCCCAGGTTCCATTCCAGTCAAGGGCATGTGCCTTGGTTGCAGACACATCCCCAGTAGGGGGTGTGCAGGAGGCAGTTCATCGATGTTTCTCTCTCATCGATGTTTCTATCCCTCTCCCTTCCTCTCTGTGAAAAATCAATAAAATATATTTTAAAAAGAAGAAGAGAGAAGCCTGGGAGGGGAACAGAGGTGCCTATGCCCCATAGGCACCTTCCTGGACCCTCCGGGCGGGCGCCCAGAGGAAAGGCGGGGTCTCTGGAAAACACAGGACAGCTGATGCTCTAGGAACCCAGCAAGGTCTTCCCTCTGGAACAGGGGTGGGAACGCCCGGCCCCGCCGAGGCCCTGGGGGCGAGTTGATAAGTCTGACCGAACAGAGCGGGCTGATTTTAAAGTTGATGCTGTTGTATGGCCCACGAAGGAGGTTACCGATATCCAAACGGCCCTTAGGAGGAAACAGGCCGCCCGTCCTGCTCCCGAAGCACCCCCACGGGTGGGTGGAGGGTTCGGGGCTGGCGGCAGAGCCTCGGCTGCCCTCTCGCTGCGGGAAGGCGAGGCTGAGAGCAGGACACAATCACCAGCCTGTCTGCCTCAGCCCTCGGCTCAGGAGCCAGAGCCGGACCCTGGACCCTGGAGGGAAAGGCCAGCACTGTCTTCCTCGTGACGGCAATGTCTGCCCTTTCCACGGTCTGGTTAGCTGGGCTGGCCACCACATCGCTGTTATTATTTGTAGTCTGTTTAATGTCAACTTCTGATGATTCCCTTTGAGGGCAGAAGTCGGTGTTTGTTGTTTCATCCCAGCTCGGCTTCCTCCTGTCACCACGTACGCGCCAGGACCGCGGCCCGCTGCCCGTGGAAGCTCTGAGCGCGGGGACAGACGCCCTCCCCGCCGGTTGCCGGCCAGTGACGAGGACGGTTAAATCTGCACGCAGAAGGGCTACGATCCGAAGAGAGGAGCCAGCACGGTCAGCCCGGGGGGGTGGCTCTGGCCACCCGCAAACACGCGGGGTCCCCAGGGGCTCCCCTGAGGTTTCTACCTTGGATGGGCAGGGAGGTGGCGAGCTCCCCGGGAACCCTAATCCTCAAGGGGCTCAGCCAGGGCTGCCAGGGTGACCGGGCCATCTGGGGCTGGGCCAGGCCAGGAACAGGCACCGGAGTCTGTGGGCTGTGTTGCTCCTGAATCACTCAACCCTTTGCCAGTCCACAGCCCTGGCTGTCAAACGGGGCCCGGTTCTTTGTCCTTCATGTGAGCAGAGCAATCGTAAGAGAACCAACAATAAAACATGTTGGCAGCAACTAGAAGGGTCTAGGCGCTGTCAATCACTCAATAAATTATTAAGACAGATAACAGACCTGTCTCAGAAACATTACATTTGCTAAGAGACTAGACCTTAATGGTTACCAACACAGGAGAAATGACAACTGTGTGACAATGGGTGTCAGCTGGTGCTGCAATGGCAATTGTACTGCCATATACATGTATCAAATCAGCCAAAACCAGTTTGGCTCAATGGATAGAGCATTGGCCTGCAAACTGAAAGGTCCCGGGTTTGATTCTGGTCAAGGCCATGTACCTTGGTTGCGGGCACATCCCCAGTAGAGGGTGTGCAAGAGGCAGCTGATTGATGTTTCTCTCTCATCGATGTTTCTGACTTTCTATCCCTTTCCCTTCCTTTCTATAGACTATCAATAAAATATAATAAAAATGTATCAAATCAATAGACTGTACACCTTAAACCTTTACAAGGTTGTTTGTCAAATATGTATCTCAACAACAACAAAATGATAAAGAAAAAAGAGAGGAATGAGAAGGTGATTACAAGCTCTCAAACCTGGAGGGCAGAGTCGCCCGAGGGCTTGCTGCAGGCACAGCCCTCGGCCCCCTCCGCCCCCTCCGCCCCCTCCGCTCCGACTCTGATTCCGTAGGAGGAAAGGTCAGTCCCAGCATCTGCACGTCTAACAAGCTCCCCGCTGAACCCTGAGGACAACACGGAGAAGCCCCGTCTCAAAGGCTGCAAAGGTGAGTGTGTCCTGCCCCGAGGATTTGGAGTGTGTCGTGGGGGAAGGTGCGTGTGTGGGGAAGAGACACACAGACACACGGATGACGTGAGGGGCAGCCCTTCTACAGATAGATCCTGAATGCAGCAGGAGTCCAGAGGACACAACGGGAAGCGGGTTGTCAGGGAGGGCTGCACAGAGGAGGTGAGCCTCGGGCAATCTGCAGAGCACAGGCCTGCGGCTGGCCAGCCCTGGAGCAGGAGGGACGCAGAAGGCAGGGACCGGTGCTGCTGGATCCAGGGTCTGTTAGTTACCCCAGTGGGGAGTCACAGGAGAGAAGCCAGGCGGGTCCTGGGGGTCAAGGCAAGTTCGGGCATTTCCTCTGGGCCTCGGGCATCAACACAGACTTTTAACACGGCGGTAAGAACCTTCGCCTCTCCGGGGCTCGGTTTCCTTGTCTGTCACGGGTGACGGGCAGAAGGCTGGGGTAGGCCTTTCCAGCCCTGACTGACAGCTATGGTTCAGTGGGGCCGGGGCAGGGAGCGGTGTCACCCAGCCAGTGGCCTGCCCAAAGGGTGAGGGGACGCTATGGCCACATACACAGGCCTGGTCAGTCTGTCCATCCGCTGCCTCCAGAACCCTGGCCCAGGCCGGGCAGGGGAGGCAGACCTGAGGTGCCGCACACATTGTTAACCTCTCCTCCGGCTCCCCCGTCCCCCCTTTCCAGGCTGCGTCGAGCCCGCGGCCTGGGATTGTGTGGCGCTCACAATGGAAGGAAGAGGGTGTAGGAGGGAGGTCCCCGGGCTGACCCTGGTATTGTTCTTGGGCCAGAAGAAAGCTTCCTCCTGCCTGGCCTCGCAGAGCCAGAAACAACGGTGTCCAGCCAGTGAGAGTCGGCGCGCCCGGGGGGGCCCGGGAGCCGGGGCCCATTCACAAACGCCTGCCGCCGAGCACGTAGGCCCGTCCGCCCCTGCCCCCGCCGCGGTGCCGCCGCCGGCTGTTCCCAGTGAGGGAGGCCGGGGCGAACGAAAATAACCGCCTCTCCGCCCCCGGCCTCCCCGCCGCCAGGAAGGAGAGCGTGACCAGAAATGGCATGCTGGCTAATAAAGGAATAATGGATGCTTCACACCCTTAGCAACACCTCCCTCTTCCCCTGCCTCGGCGGCCCCTCCGCTGACCGGGGGCACAGGAGAAAAGGTGCCAGACCAGGATGCAGGCTTGTCTAAGCAGGCCCGGCCCGGTTAGCAGGCCCGGGTGTCAACCAGCCCTGGAAGCGGCTCTAGGGACGGATGGATGGACGGACGGACGGACGGACAGTGGGCTCCGGGCCTCTCCTGCAGGGGCTGTTCACCCGCTGGGGGTGAGCGTGTGCAGGAGGGGGGCCTGCCTGCTCCCAGCCCTGTGCCCTGGCACCTAGCTGACCCGCCACCCTGCGCCAGGGGCCCTCCGGAGCGGGGCCGGGAGGGAGCGCTGGTTCTCGATGAGATGACCTTTGTGCAGCCAAGGCCGAGTCAGACGCAGACGTCAGTCTGGCCTCGCTTGGGCCCGTTACTCCCCTCGCCCCGAGCACGCCGCCCTTCCCCGCCGCTGTCTGACTAATCCAGCCTTTGGCCCGGAGCAGAGGATTCTGGGGATGGTCAGGCCCAGAGCAGGGCATGAAGCAGATAACCCCTTCATGGGGCAAGCTGTGTTTTAAGGACCCCGGCCTGTCCCTAATGGATTTCCTCCCCTGGCCGCCGTGGGAAGATGTGTGTGCCCCCTAGGAGTTCCCCCAAGGGTGCCAGCAGCAGGACAGGCCCGCCCGGGCCCGAACCCCCCGCTGCCCGAATGCCCCCTCCGTCATGTGGTCCCTGGCTCACGAACACGTGGTCGGGTCCCTGTTTGGTCAACTGTTTGCTGCTTATGGAAACGTCCCTTCCGGACTCTGGGACCCCGTTCTCCACAGCCCTTTTCTTCGGAGCCTCTGCTTGCTCACGCCGGCCGCCCTCGGGGCCAGGCCTTCTCTTTTCCCCCACATTCTCCCCCTCCCCCAACGGCCCAGGGCCAGGTCTGCCCATCCAGGAAGTACAGACACACACAGCAGCAGGAAACAGACAACCTCCAGACTGGCCTGGAATCAAGTCCCCCAAATGCCCCCAATCTCTGGGGGGGGGGGGGGTCTGATTCATCCAGGAGGGCTTCGCGGAGGAGGTAAAATCTGAACAGGGCCATAAGAGGGGGGACATCGCGGGGAGGGCGAGGTCAGGACACACAGGGGTGAGGAATGTGAGCAAGTCCAGGGGCCAAACACAGTGGGGGAGGCAGGGCTTCCCTCAGCCTAAGGTGGACACAGGCAGATGGTAATTTCTTCAGTCCGAGAAGGACCTGGGGGAACGCAGCAGAATCTCCACCCTCTACTCCCCACGCCCCCCCTCCCCCCAACCGTCACCCCACAGGCGGGACCTGCTGGGCGGCTCCCAAGCACATTCCCGTGGGTCAAGCTCACAGCCTGGTGCTGGCTTCCAGGTAACCAGACCCCGCCCCTCTGCAGCGTGTTCTGGCCGACAAACGGCCGTCCCTCCCGGACCTGGTCTGCGGGACCCCCAGCCCCGCCTGGCGATGCAGGTCACACGGGACTGGATCACGGAAGGACGGAGACCGCAGAGAGTGGTCACGAGGAACCGCACCGAGCCGTGTGTGGAGCTGCGGGGCTCGCCCGGGGGAGGGCACCCGCGCTGGTGCCACCTGCCTCAGCTCTCGGGGCCTTTCTCTGGATGTTCTCCCCCAGCGTTCGGCGAACGTCTCCTGCGCCGGGCCCGGGAGGAAGTGTGTGCGGCGCTGCTGGGGGTCAGGGTCCATGTCACCCATCCCCAGCGCTGCCCGGTGGCACAAACGGCCCCGGACAGCGAGCAGATGAGTGCTGTCGCCTCTGTGCTCCCCGAATGGCGTCTGTGTGCCCCCGACATCGCCTGTGCGCCCCTAACCGCAGAAACAGGCTGCAGAGCTGTGCTTGGCCGGTGGCGCACGTGCTGCCGACCCGTCTAAGGCCCTTGCTGCGTTCCGGGCGCGTGAGTCTGGCCTGCGAGAGAGGAGGGTGTTTTCTGGACCCGGAGCCAGAACGCACCTGCCACCTGCCGTCCAGCTGCTGGCAATCCGCCCGCCCCAGGCCCTGTGACAACCCAGTCCTCACAGCCTGTTGCCTGGAAATGTTCCTAGTTGTCACCAACAGAGTCCCTCCCCGCCCCCCCTGCCCCGGTAATAATGTCTTGTAAAGAGACTCATAAATGACAAAAACACAAACAGGCTGCCTCAGAGCACGCTGCCTGTCCCCGGGGGCCGGGCTACCTGGCCGCTCAGACAGGAAGCCGGGCTGCTGCGAAGAGCTGTGTCCTTTGTTGCAGGGGTGCCTATTTTTGTCCTGAGGAGGAAGCATGGGGGGCGGGGGGAGGCTGAAGGCAGAGGGGCTCTCCCAGGTAAGCACGCCTCCTGGGGAGCTGAGGACGAGTCTCCGTCACAGGGATGACAAAGAAGCCACTGGGAACCTTTCCCATTGGGAAAACAATAAATAAAAAAGGAAAAGGCTGCCTCTCCCTCTCCCAGGGTCAGCAGGGAGCTCTCCCTCTCCGTCCCTCTCCGTCTCTCTCTCCATTTTCAGTGCCTTCAGAAGAAGAGAAAAAAAAAATCCCCTTTCTTGTTCCCGTTCGTTAGGGAAATGCCGTTCCCCACTAACCGGGCTGTGCGCGACTACGGCGCCGAGAACAAGAACGGGTTTCGAGCTCTTCCTCCGTCCACCGAGGCCGCGGCCGAAGTCCACCCCCCACGCCCCACTGATGAGCCAGTGACTGGGGGCGAGGCGTCTGGTCCCATTTCCTCCTGTGAGACGTCAGCGAAGCCGGACCTCTGCCCCACGGGCATCCAGAGACGAGGTGCCCGCACGCAGCCCAGACAGGACTGGATCCCTGGGGACCCGAGGGGGAGGCACGGCGAACGGCCTGGGGGGCTGGGACCAAGTCCCCCCGGGGCCGGGGCCGGTCAGGGTGCACGCAGTCGCCCCTGTAGGCCCCTGTAGGCACCGTGCGCGGCTGATTTCCGGGGGAGGACGCGGACCCCGACATAAACAGAGCGCAGGCGTGAGGAAGGCCACGCAGGACACGTGGGGCGGGGAGGGGTGTTCCAGGCCCCCCAGGAAGGTGACCGCTGAGCAGAGCCGAGCCGAGCTCTCCGGGAGAGGAGCTGGGTCACCGCTTGCGCGGCACGGGGAAGGCCTGAGGGTGAGCGAGCGAGAAAGGGCACTCGGGCACAGTCCCCGGAGCACAGGCGGGATGCAGGCCCCGGGGGGTGCTGGGAGGGGGGGGGGCGGTGGGAGTATGCACGTCCTGTCCTCGGGAAAGGCGGGGCCCCTGCGTTTTAACTCAGTCCGACTCGGCCAAGCTCGCGTCTGGCTCCCGGGAGGCTGCTCGGGCAGCCCTGGCGGACCCGTCGGACGGGGGCAGACTGGACCCTCCGTGGGACCAAGAAGCGACCGGAAGCGGCACTCTGGGGAGAAGGTGGGGAGGAGAGGGCCTTGGGGAAGGAGGGCTTTTCACATGATTTCCACATTTTTAACAAACCCCAGCGTCTCAGGATAGGCTAATAACCCTAGCCTGTGAGCTAGCGACCCTGGACGTTTCCAGAAGACTTGGCCACGGAGCTGGCATAGCTCTGGGGGACAATAAAGGCACTCCTTCCCATCTGGAAGGCTGGGAATCCGGCTCCAGCAGCTTCCATCCAGCGTCCAGCAGCCCCATTTCCAAACGGCACCAGCGCCCCCTGCTGGAAGGAGAAGGCAGCTCCTGCCTCAGCCCCCACTGTTAGTAGGTGGCGAGGGGGGAGTCCTGGCCATCATTCCGGCCCGCAGTGATTTCCACTCTGAAAGCTTGGTGACCCCTCAGGTTCCTCAGGCATGTGCCCGTGTGCGCCTGTGTGTGCATGCGCAGGTGTGGGGTGGTTCTCGTCTTATTACTTGGGGCCACGCATGGGAACGGATGTTTAACCCTACGTCTCACTTCTCCCCCTCCAGCCGGTCCCCTGTCCTCTCTCGGGGTCCTGTGTGGAGAGAGTGCCTTGGGCACAGTTTCCTGAGGTCAGAAACCCCGAGTCACCTTCCCCGCGTCTCCTGGGCACGTCCAGGAGCCCAGAAATGCCACCCGGCGCGGGTATGTTTCCGCTCAGCGCGCGTGCCGTGCCCACCTCACACGGGACTCACACACATCATACATGACGAACCTGGGTCACTCACCAGAGATCAGCCTGACAGACACAGAACTCGGTTTCAACACTTCCTAACGGGAAGGCAGAAAGGGAAATAAGCTGGACTATGCAGTTCCTATTGTCCGAAAAAAACACACAAAACAAAACAAGACAGAACGTTTGTCTGACAGAGAAGTCAGAAAAAATGATCGAAAAGTCTCCTTTCAGAAAGCGTGGGCCAGACCCGGGCCAGTTCAACAGCAATGGCTCTCGCTGGGGGTTTGCAAAAGAGAAGCACGCG
Source organism: Antrozous pallidus (assembly GCA_027563665.1). NCBI lineage: Eukaryota > Metazoa > Chordata > Mammalia > Chiroptera > Vespertilionidae > Antrozous > Antrozous pallidus. The sequence continues at coordinate 88,241,882 of CM050518.1, read as the reverse complement.
GTGGGGGAGGGAAGCAGCGTTTCCGCGGGGGCCTGAGGCCTGGGCCCCAGGAACCACCGGCCAGAGGGGAGGGGTGCAGATTCGGTTTTCCACGTTCACAGTGAGCTTCGTGGAGCATAACCTGGCTTGGATTCGGAGCGCCATCCCCCCCCCCCCCCCCAGGCTGCCAGTGCCTGTCCGCCAGAGGCCAACATGCGGTGACTCCCAGGCCCCGCAGGCCCAGGCGAAGCCGTCCGGGTGGGGACTGCCACCAGCACCCCTCACTTGGTGGGCAAGCACCCTCCTGGTCTGTGAAGCGGATAGTGGCTTAAACGGTGTGGCCTCCTGGGAGCCTCCACGTGGTCCCAGGGTCTCAGGAGTGAGTGTGGGGCGTACTCCGAGGAGGGATGTCAGGCCTCGCACAGCAGGGGACATTTTGGCCAAACAGGTGCGTCCTTGCACCTTTGTGTGGCTGCCTCCTCTGCTACCTCATCCGCCCCCTGGTGCAGGGCAGGAAGGGCCGGAGTGTTGCTTTGGGTCATTTTGGGGGCCATGTACGAGTTGAGCACTAAGGCAAGAATACCTTTGGCTGCTGGGAACTAGGGACCTCCCACTGCAAATGTCAGACTGAGAAGCCTCTGGAGTGGTGCGCTGGCGCCCTCTAGTGGGAGCTGATTGCGGTGCAGCCGACTGTCCTAGCCTCTGCACCAGGTACACCTGACCCTGGGCCACAATGGGAGCAGGACTACAAATGATGGGGGCAGAAGGTCCCCATCTCAGTCAACACGGCGGGACAGCCAACCCCTCCCACCCCACATGCAGTTCACAGCAGAGGTACCAAAAATGCAGGAGGGGCCCCTAAAACCCCTTTCTAAGCCCAGCTGCTTGGGTTTTAGCTTCTACCCTGCTGTATGGCTTCACAGCCTGGAACCATGACTGATGTTCCCCCCAGAAACCACGTCACCACGCTCAGAGCCTCCAGTTTCCCACCAAGATCGGAGATCCTGGGAGCAGACCTGGCTAGCCTCAGCGCCCCTGAAGCTGCCCATGGATTGTGGGCGGTAAAATCTAGCTGCTGGCGATCACTCCCCCAGCTCACATGACCCTCACCCTCTGCTGCCATTACGAGGAACATCAGCCCTTACTGACCAACTAGGTGCTGTTCCTGGGTGGAGAACTATGCTGGGAAAATGGGGGAACCTGCTGTCTGCCTTGCTGCTGAGATCCAGAGATGGGGGTCCCTGAGGGATAGCGCTGTGTGACTCACTCCCTGTGCAAGTACAACCAGGGGGGGACCATCAGGATAGGGGGTCCTTGGCTTTGGCTGGAGAGGGGTTGGATGGGCACCCACGTGTTAGCATCTGAGCTCTGACGAGGCCCTCCCTCTAGGAGGTGACGTGCACCCCATGTGTGACTCCCAGTGAGAGAGAAGCCAGAGCTCCCTGGAGATAAGCAACAGGCGTTAAGTCTGAGGGCCACTGGGCCCTCTGCACACATCACAGTGGGACCCTCGGGACGGGGAGGCAGGCGCCTGTGCCCACACATGTACATCCGGTGATGCTTTGTTGGAGGGAGGGGCCAGCAGAGGGGCCCAGGCCCAGGCCCAGGATTGGGACCGGGGAGAAGGGGAGTGTGTGAGACTCCGCCCCGTGCCTACCTGCCAGGCTGGGAGAACCTTCTCGATGTCATTCAGGTTGATCCCATCCCCATCTTCCAGCTTCCCCTTTCCACACCTGGAGCAGAAAAGACAAAGACGCTGAAAGGATGGCACCTGCCTGTGTCCTGCCCCGCCTGGCAAACAGGAAGGGCTGGGTCCATCGGGCGACACCTGGCCCTGCCCTCCCCCCAGGCCTGCAGCACCAGCCTCCTGCCAGGAGGAAATGCCCTGGAGCCCCTGGAGATGTCGTCTGCCCGCCCGCCCCCACTGGCTACACAGCCTTCATGGAGGACAAAGGACTCATGCCAGTGGGGTGCTGAGACCAGCCTGAGGGTGGAGCACAGAAGCACTCTAAACTCCTTGCCGATAACCCCCCACACCTGTCACAGCTCTGCAAAAGCCCAGCATCTTGACCAGGACCCCGAGGAGAAATGAATGGAGAGAGAGCAGCTTCCTCAAGGTCACACAGGCCCAGTGGGGCTTCCTTCTTCGTTGGCCTGACCTTGGGCCAGCCTGCCAGCCCACTCAGATACCGACGCTCTGTCTCCATGTCCTCTGTGGCCAGGTGACCCTTCAGGCCAAAGACACACACACACCCTGGCTCACTGCCAAAGGCCCACGGCTCCTGCACGGCGAAGGTGCGGGCGTCGGCACCGGACTCCAGCGGTTGGAACCCCAGCCGCTTCTCTTACTAACTGGGTGAGCCCGTGCAAGCCACTTAACCTCTGCATCCGTGTCCTCGGTGGAAAAACGGGATAACCAATAATGTCTGACATGAAAAGGTGAGTGGAGGACTAAATGAATGTACTGAAGTGCTTAGAACTTGCCAGGAGCATGGGTTCACACACGATATACCATATTTCACGGTAAATATAGGAGGCAGTTAAATAAAATGACAATGAAATAAATAAGGCAAATGTACTGCTATTAGTCGTACGACCTCTACTCCTACTGTGATTACTGTGGTTATTGTTATGGGGGAAGAACAGCAGCACAGTGACCAAGGACATACATCAATGGTGGAGCCAGCACAGCCTCATCCCAGTGACTCATGGGGGAAGGGTGTCTCCTAGCTTCCCCGTCTGTCAAGTGAAGAGAGTAACAGCTCCTACTTGGCCAGGTGTGGAGGGTTTACAGAATCTGAGGCAAGCACTGAGGACGGTTGCCGGAAACCGATCATTGTTTTGATGGTGGAGAGCTGTGGACAGGGAGTGTGGAGGGCTGGTCAACCTTGACTGCTCTGAGGGGTCGGAGCTGGTTACTGGGATGTTGGTGGTTGAAGCAGCCCCCACCTGTTAGTCCTAAGAAGATCTACTGATTGGCTTTTACTGGTGTTTCCTGGCTGGGGGAGACGGGTATATCTTATGATTTTAATCTTAATAAAAGGAATAGTGAAGCCAGAGCGAGTAGTAGTTCTCCCACTAGAGTTAGATTACTGCCTGGCCCCCATTTCCCAAATTAATATTTTTCTAAGTCTCTTTATTCATTTGTTTGTGGTCTTCTCCAGAAACCCGAACCCTGAACGGGGACCCTGAATCATGCGGGACGTGAAAGGGGTTCCCACAGACAGTACTCACCTGCCCTGTGCGCAGTACTCGCTACTACTCCTGTGACGCTATCATTCGTGACCCATTAGCTGCCCAGGAGCTGGGCCGGCGCTTTCTAGCTGCAGTTAATGCAACTTGTAAGCTTCAGAGTAACTGTTTCGCGGCTCAGCATTGCCAAGCATCGCTTATGTTTTGGGCCCTGCCAGTCTCCCTTGGAGTCATGGGCAATGGACCCACCGCGGCCCTGCCCTCGGCCCGCTCACAGCTCTTAGGAACCAAGTCCTCATCTCAGTGGATGGGGCGGTACGCCTGAGCACCAGTAGGGGGCAGCATGAGATCAGTGTCAAGAAACTCCTATGGCCTGGGGGACCCTGGAACCTTGAGGACGAGAAACCAACCAGGTGGCTGCAGAAAGGAGCAAAGGCCGGGAGGAAGAGAGCAGGGGATGGGACCCAAGCCGCATTTCACAAGAGCCTTTGCCTGGGTTCCGGCTCCGGCCGGCCCCGAGGTAAACAGTGCCCAGGCTGGGCCCTCGGCCACAGCAGGGTTGGTCAGGGGTACAAGAGGGCGCTACGGGAACCCAGAAGAGCAGGGTCTACAACAGTCTGAGCAGAGGGAGGGAGGTGGGCCGGAGGCTGGCCAAGCAGAGAATCTGGGAGAATGTCCGGGCAGAGGGAGGGAGGGCAGCAGGGAGGGCAGCGGCCCAAAGCTAAATGCAGCCTGATGCCAGCACATATCAGCGTTCGTGGGCTGGAGGAGAGGAGGGGGTGCCAGGGGTGGGTACCAGAGGATCTGGAGGGCCAGGCTGGAAGGATACGGGGGTCCGGCAGGCGCAGCCGGGGCAGGAGGGGTGACGGAGGGAAAAGAGGACGAGTCCTTGCCCCTCAGCCCCCAGCTCTGGCCTTGGGACGTGCTGGGCTGCAGATGAGGAGAAGAAAGCTCTAGAAACAGCCTGACCAGTGTGGCTCGGTGGCTGAGTGTCGACCTATGAACCCGGAAGTTACGGTTCAGTTCCTGGTCAGGACCCAGGCAGCGGTTGTCTGCTCAGCTCCCAGCAGGGGCCGTGCAGGCGGCAGCCCATCAACAGTTCTCTCTCATCACCGATGTTTCTATTACTCTCCCTCTCTCTCCTCCTCTCTGAAATCAAGAAAGGTCTAGAAGCAGCCAACCGCCTTTTCACTAACACATCTGCCTGGTAGAGACAGGCTGGCCTGTAAAGCTGCCAGCGGCTTGTTGTCACTTCTGCTTCATCTGTGCCAGGGAAAGGGGAGGGAGAGGCCTGCAGACTTGGCCGACATCGGTCCTCTAAGTCACGTGTGTGTGTACCCCTCTGGTCCAGCACGTGCAGGCCCCAGCCTAGCACAGCACAGGCCTGGCCTTCCATTCTCCCGCCACAGCCCCAGGGTCGGTAGTGGGTGGTGTTTGTGTGTGTGTGTGTGTGTGTGTGTGTGTGTGTGTGCGCAGCGGGGTGGATGCTGTGTTCCCCTGGCCCTAGACCCACCCAGTCCTGGGCTCACACCCCCTGGATGACTGCAGACTGAGTGCAGAAGGTTGATGGAGACCAGCTAACTCACTGTTGCCAACAGGGTTTCCAAGGCAACAGCTGTTTCCAATTTCTGTCCCTCCGTGGATACTTGGGAAGCCTTGGCAACGAAGTGGTGCCTGCTGCTGAGATGCTGCAGTGGCTGGACGCTGCCCGACTCCCTGGGAGTGGGATGAGACAGAATCTGGCCAGAACCGGGTGACTACGAGAGCCCCGGCCGACTGTCAGCTTGGAGGCTCCCGTGAGCCGGTGAGCCTGGCCTGCAGCTGGTGAGGAGCTGTGGCCGGTCCCTCTGGCTGCAGAGGGGACATGGACCTCAGCCAGGAACTCCTCCTCCCGAGTCATCTGTGGCCACCGCCAGCCAGGGTTCGTTATGTTCACCTGTGGGGACTGGTGAGACCCTCGGAAAGCCTGACTGTGACACGCGTTCCCATCAGACACCCTCGGTCCTCAGGGCCTGCTTCCCCTCTGGGTTCACCATCCACGCGCTCCCAGGGGACACGGGAGACATGGGAGCTTCCCAGGGATGTGCTGCGTCTCTCTCATGAAGCCGTTCCCAGACAGGTCCTCCTCCCAAAGCACTCTCCCCTCCAACCCCTTCACAGTCTCGCCTGGCCCTAGACCCACCCATTTCACAGGGCGCGTTCCCTAAATGTCTACACTGCACACCGAGCCTTATTTCCCTGCACGGGCTCAGTCATGAATAGGTGCATGTTTCCTTCTCATAGGCACTGGTCCTGCTGGGCAGGGGGCTGCGTTTTATGGAGAGAAAGAGAGAGAGAGAGAGAGAGAGAGAGATCCCCATAGTACCCAGCACCATGTGGGGGCCTGGTGACTGGGCTTCAGAAATGCCACATGCTGTAGCCATGGCACCCCCCACACTCAACCTCACCCACAACAAGGCAGATGGGAGCAGCCCCTCGGCTGAAAACCCACTCCTGAACGTGGGAAGTCAGCTTCCCTACACTCAGCCATGTGAGTTCAGCCTTGCTCAGCAGCAACTCAAGAGGAAACGGGCAGCTACTGCTGAATGAGGGGCTGAGCAGGCAGACAGCGTGAGGCAGGGCCAGGGGTGCCTTGGGCCAGGCCTCTGCTCTATCGCTTTCTAATAGGGTGCTCCATGCTCAAGGCCATCTTCCCCCTCGACTCCCCCCCAAAAAAACAACCCCAGAAGTTCTGATGGAACCCGCACATGCTCACACCCCAAACAGGACAATGAAAAAAAAAGGGTGTGGTGAGAGGCTCCGTCCCAGGGGAGAGGCGGACATGTGTGACATACCTCTCCCTAGAAATATGCGTGTGCATACAATTTTGCATCATGTTTTAAAAGGGTAAGCCGATTCAGGGACACACTGGATGGCACCAGAGGCCTTAAATCATGGCTTCGCCTCTTGGGCAAGCAGTCTCTCTGAGTTTAGTCCCTCTCATCTCCGAAAGCAGCAGGGGAACACCCTCCAGGTTCACTGCCCGCTACCCTGTGGTGAGACCAGTGCTGCCAGAGAAGGTGCGGGAGGGACGGAAAGTGCAGCAGGAGGCCAGGTGAGAGGCAGGCGACGTATGCTCAGACCTAAAGCGACCGGGAGACAGGAGACGGGAGCGGGCAGGGAAGGCTCGGAAGGAAGAAGAAAAGCCACGAGTACAATTTAAAAAAGAAAACTACAAATGTCCACGAGGAGGTGGAGAAATCAGAACCCTTGTGTGTTGCAGGTGGGAAGGAGAAATATCCATCACTCGTGGAAAACACTGGCAGTTCCTCAGAAAGTTAAAACACAGAATTAGCACGCGTAATGTTGTAATCTATAATAATAAAAGCGTAATATGCTAATTAGACCAGACATCCTTCCGGGCGAAGCCGGGGCCGCGAGGTAAGCCCGGGTCCCGGGTGCCAGAGGGAAGCCGGTGCCGGAAGCCGGTGCCGGAAGCCGGGGGGAAGAAAGGCCTGCTCTTGCACGAATTTTGTGAACCGGGCCTCTAGTTTATAATAAGAGATATTTGCTCTTCCTTCCCAGTCCCGTCACAGAGCTCCCAAATCCTGGGGTTTCCTAAAGGATGGAGGGGTTTTGTTGTGTTAATGAGGCGACTGTAGAAAGTCCCTAGGCAACCTGAGGATGGGGCTGGTTGCCAGGGGAACTGACCCAGGGAAGAAGGGTTAGAACTTCCAGTCCCATCCCCTGACCGCTGGGGAGGGGAGAGGGCATAAGATCGAATTCATCGCCAGTGGCCAATGATGAAGCCATAAAAACCCAAGAGAACAGGGCTCTTTAAAAGGGGAAGGCAACAGTGATGCACGAAGTAAGCGGAGGGTGAGACATCCCAGTGTAAAAGCAGCCATTACACCAGTGGTTCTCAAAGTGGGGCCCCACAACCAGCAACAGCCCCGGGGATCTGTTAGAAATGCACTCACTCACACCCCACCCCAGACCTCCAGACTCAGGGGGTGGAGGCAGGGATCTGTTTTAACAAGCCCCCGGGGGGTTCTGGTCACGTGTGAGACCCACGCACTAGGCTCCCGACGTGCAGAGTCAGGAAGGGAGCGGGCAGTGCGGCTGCAGGGGGCTGGGCAGTGCGGCTGAGGGATGCAGGAGGCCAGGGAACCTGGAGCTCTGAGGCCATGACTCATCCGTGTGTCCCTAAAGCAGCAGGACTGCCTTCCCATCCAGGGAAAGGCCCCTCTCAGCTCTGGTATAGCCACAGCTGCTTTCTCCCCACCCTCCCCCTCTGTCCGAGCCCCCTCCACACCCCGGCCACCTGCCCCTTACCCTTCACGGTCGATGTGTGCCAGGGGTTGCTTGGGCGTGTGCCGGAGCCTCCGGTGGAACTGGGTGAAGTCCAGCTTTTCAGGCTGCAGGTCCCAGGTGGCACCGCTAGAGGGCGAGGGAGGGCAACAAATGAGAGACGAGCAGGAGGCTACAAGCCCAGCCAAGAATGGAGCCTAATGGAGCCTGTGGTGTCTGCTCCCGGGCACTGCCCAGTGGGTGTGTCTGGAACCTCAGAGCCAGGCAGAGTGGAGCGAAAGGGCCATGCCACCCAGGGCAGGAGCCCATCAGCAGCCCCTTCACGGGCACTGCCCCCTCCTCCTAAAGGAACCCTGGCCAACACCTGTGCTTCCAACCTGGTCCATCAGGAACCTTCTAGAGTCTGAGCCACTGAAAACTTCCTTCCTCCAGATTTCCCTGCTGCCAGCCCCACCAGCTGTGACCTGTGGGGGTGGGGGGCAAGGTCCCCACCCACAGCTCTGTCCCAACCCACTCCAGGCTGCCAGACACCCTGGAGCCACCTCCTCCACTTCTCTCCGTCCTCCCTCAGCTCCCTCTCCCCCCTCTTTCTTTTACCCTTGGATACTCTCTTCCCTCTCCTTCCTCAGTCTCCTTCTCTCCTCTCCTTCTCTTCTTGCTCTTCAGCCTCACGCTGTGAGCTATCTCACGCCCTCTGAGTTCTCCCACTTCTTCATCAGTGAACTCTCAACATGCCCCCAGCCCCCAAAGACCCCACGGGACACCAGGACACGTGAGCTGTGGTCCCAGACAGAGCCACACACCACCCAGAAGACAGGAGCGCACCTGAAGGAGTCGAAGGTGTTGGCAGCCCAGATGTCTGTGCCCAGCATGTCCAGAGAGTTATCCTTGCTGCCGTTCTAGAAGGGGGCAGGGAGGGAAGGAAGGGGCAACTTTATTGCTTGGCCAGGACACCGAGAACAAGTGGGCAAAGGCCGCCCCAAAGCCCAATCCCAGAGGGGGCTGCAGACGTCTCCCTGCACTCCCCCTCGGCTGGTCACCGTGGGCAGCCGGGAGGACTCGGGTGGATGCCTAGCCTCCGCCCAGGCATGGCTGTCACCATGATGGTGTTTCTGGAGCCGTGCCATCAGGCACAGAGACGGCTTGGGTCTCACTGCCCCGGCCCATGGCTCTCTGCTCCGAGCCTCCACATGGACCAGCTGCCACCAGGCACACTGGAGGGTCCCCGTTGGGGTTGTCTTCCTACTCCCTGAAATCAGGCAGCACCGAGAAGTCCTCACTGGCTCAGGCTATGCCAGCAACTGGATGTGTCACTCAGCTCCCGTCTTCACACTCAGAGAGCTCCTGTGTGGCCCCAGCCACAGACGGAAACTGTGATATGGCTTCTGTGGCCGTACCTCCCTCGTTAGCCCTGCTGTCTGCTAGCCATCCTCTCACTCTTTTTAAAAAAACAATATTTTATTGGTTTTTTTTTACAGAGAGGGAAGGTTTTTTACAGAGAGTTAGAAATACCAATGAGAGAGAAACATCGATCAGCTGCCTCTTACACACCCCCTGCTGGGAATGTGCCGGCAACCAAGGTACATGCCCTTGACCGGAATCGAACCTGGGGCCCTTCAGTCTGCAGGCCGATGCTCTATCCACTGAGCCACACCAGTTAGGGCCACCCTCTCCACTCTTTAAAGGCAGAACTCCCACCTCTGCTCAGGCTGAACGTGTACAGGCCTCGCGACCCAGGCCTGTGCTCCCAGGTGTGCACACACCCAAACGTGGGCAGACATTCACCGACAGCATGCAGCGCAGAGGAGAGCACGGGAGCCCGCCGACTGGCCACGCAGATCCGGGTGGTGTGTTCATTGGACTGTTACACAGCCGTGAGGACCAATGAAAACAGCCCAGAACGGCATCAGTGCATCCCACAGGAGTGAAACCAAGGAAGCCACAGCTCATCCATGACCCCCGGTAAATGTTAAGCTCCTCAACGGCCACCTTCTCTTCTGGTGCCCCCAGGGGCCCAGTGAGGCACACAGTATGTCCACCTCAGGCGCCTGCCAACCGAGTGAACAGATTCTACCCAGTCTGGAGCAGGCGCCGGCCAGCAGCCTGTGTGTCTGAAAGACTGACTCACAGGTTAGGATGTCGGGAGCAATGTTCTCTCCTAGGGCATCAGATCCAATCAAAGCCCTGGAAACTGGAGCAGTGCCTGGAGAGTCCCCCTTCTTGAGTTCTGGACATCAACCCTCTAAGTCTACAGTTTCCCCCCCCCCAACACACACATGCACATGCATGCACACAACACCTGTTCCCCAAACCCTGGTGGTGCCCACAAAAAATCAGAAAAGCTAGAGGGGCAGGAGGAGCCTGGGGACAGATGGACCCACACACTGGCAGACAGCAACTGATTTCTGGACTCAGCAGGAGCCAGATCCACCTCACCCTCCAAACTACCCTGCGCCCGCTCCCACCAAGGACCCCCACAGAGGATAGGACAGGCTGTGGACAGGGTAGAAGGTGCCCAGGGCTGGCTTGGCTCCAGCCCCCCATCTCCTCCAGCCTCTGTTTGTGGCTGCAGAGGCCTGGCTCCCTCCTGAGCACACAGGTAACCCTGTGTCGGTGTGCGGCTCGCACGCAGGCCCGCCTGCGAAGGGCCCTAAGGCCACACACAGCTGCCGAAGCCATGTGGCCTTCCTGGATTCAGAGGAAAAAGCAAGTTTCTTTCCACCCTTGCCCCCAGGCTTCTGTTAGGATCCAGCTGAAGACGCTTTGTTCCTTATTCTGCACTTTCCTGACGCTTGTGCCCCACGAATCCACAGCATGTACCCCAGTGGCACCCTTCCTGACCGTTCCACTGCAGAGCTCCCCACTGGTGTTCTAGCAACACTGATCCGCAGGCCCTCAAGGGTCAGAGTGCATCCAAATCTCCCAGGGAGGGGAGTGCTGGTGGTTTAAATTGTGTGCATGGGCCATGCTTTTGCAAACAATGGATATTAAAAAGAGTTTCATGGGGAGAAAGAAGTAAAAAAAGGCTCCCTGAATTTTATTTTTTAAAAATATATTTTATTGATTTTTTACAGAGAGGAAGGGGGAGGGATAGAAAGTCAGAAACATTGATGAGAGAGAAACATTGATCAGCTGCCTCTTGCACACCCCCTCCTGGGGATGTGCCCACAACCAAGGTACATGTCCTTGACCAGAATTGAACCTGGGACCTTTCAGTCCACAAGCTGACACTCTATCCACTGAGCCAAACTGGTTTTGGCAAGGCACCCTGGATTTTAGAGAGGGAAGGAACCAAGATGGTGGCATAGGTAAATACCTATCTTAATGCCCAACACAACAATTTCAAAACTACAACTTAACAACAGAACGAACATCATCCAGAATCACCAGAAAGCTGAGTGGAAATTCCACAAATAAAAGTAAAGATATGACACTGTGACTCAGAGGAGCGGCAGAGGGCAGAGTTGAGGGTACGTGTGGAGTCAGAGGTTTGGAGCCGTGCGTACACGAGCGGATAGGGCAGGTGGCTGCAAACCCGGCTGGTTTTCTCGAACGGGGAGGGAGACAAAGGCATCCCACTGCACTGATTCCCCAGTTCCGGGCAAGGTCCGGGGAATCCACACTCATACGAGGTGAAACTGGACAGTAAGGAGGAAGCATGCTGAAACTCGGGCACTGCAGAGGTCTGCGAGCTTGTGGAGAGGGCGCGTAAACTTGGGAACAGCAGAAGTGCGCGACCTCGAAGAGAGGACTCATGACTTGCTCTCTTGTTTGGGAAACCACTGGACTGCATTGTTTTGCAACCCTGGGTGAGACTTTGGGTGTGCAGACTCATTTGGGGAGAGGCTGAATTGTCCGGCAGTGGGCAGAGCTCGGCAGCTGCTTTCTCTCAAAGGTGTGTGTAGCCATTACCACCAGGCACAGAGACCCAGGTACTGCATAGGGTGGAGCTGACAGAAATCAAGGCTTCCTGCTGAGCCCAAAGACTCCGTCCATCTAACCTGAGCACAGCTGATCCTCACAGCCAATTGGCCTAAAGGTCAAACCCTCCTAGTGCTAACAACAATAATCTAGGCTTAACTTCAACAAGACTGTGCAGCCCATAAAGGGCTGCAGCAAGAGTATCCACCTCAGGTAACCGGGAAAGCTGAGCCATGGTCCCCTAGAGAACATCTACCACACAAAGCTAATCGACCCACTCAGGGAAGCAGCCACAACGCATGGAAAGAAATCAGATGTGAAAGAAATGGAGGGGAAAAAAAGACTGGACACAGAGTTCAAAACCATGGTTATAAGGTTTTTCAAGAGGCTCCTAGAAAAGGCCGATGAATTTATGAGACCTTCGAGGATATGAAGGAGACCTTTGAGGATATGAAAAAGGACCAACTAGAAATTAAGCATACACTGACTGAAATAAAAAATATTATACAAAGACCTACAAGCAGTCTAGAGGACCGCAAGAACCAAGTCAAAGATCTGAAATACAAAGAGGCAAAATCTACTCAGCTGGAAAAGCAAGAAGCCAAAAGAATCCAAAAAAATTGAAGATAGTATAAGAGGCCTCTGGGACAACCTCAAGCATACCAACATCCGATTTATAGGGGTGCCAGAAAAAGAGAGAGAGCAAGATAATGAAAACCTATTTGAAGAAATAGTGATGGAGAACTTCCCCCACCTGGTGAAAGAAATTGACTTAAAAGTCCAAGAAGCACACAGAACCCAAAACTATTGGGATCCAAAGAGGACCACACCAAGACACCTGATAATTAAAATGCCAAGAGCAAAAGACAAAGAGAGAATATTAAAAGCAGCAAGAGAGAAACAGTTGGTTACCTATAAGGGAGCACCCATACGATTGTCAGTGGATTTCTCAATAGAAACCATGCAGGCCAGACGGGAGTGGCAAGAAATATTCAAAGTGATGAATAGTAAGAATCTACAACCAAGATTACTCTACCCAGCAAAACTATCATTCAGAATTGAAGGTCAGATAAAGTGCTTCACAGATAAGAAAAAGCTAAAGGAGTTCATCACTGCCAAACCAATATTATATGAAATGCTGAAATATATTCTTTAAGAAGAGGAAGAAGAAAAAGGTAAAAATAAAAATTATGAACAACAAATACACATCTATCAACAAATGAATCTAAAAATCAAGTGAATTAAAAATCTGATGAATGGGATAAACTGGTGTATATTACAGAATCATGGGCATAGAAAGGGAATGGATTGACAATTCTTGGGGAGCAAAGGGGTGTGGGAGGTGCAGCAAGAGACTGGACAAAAATCATGCACCTATGGGAGAGGACAGTCGGGGGGAGGTGAGGGCAGAGGGTGGGATGGGTACTGGGTGAAGGGAGCTATAGGGAGAAAAAAAGGGGAACAATCTAATTAATAAACTGAACAATAAAGATTAATATATATATAAAGTAAAAATTAAGTATTTTAAAATGTTAAACTTTTTGAAGACTCTGTATAAGTCCACATGTATGGCTAATAGAAAAACTATTTCATTACCCCATTTTATATATTTTGAATGTATAGTCTGTTTATTGTCCATCTTGTCTCACTGGAATAAAAGCCCCATAAGGTCAAAAAAAAAAAAAAAAGGCTCCCTAGTCAAATGTGTGGGACATGAGATCATGAAATAAATTATTTAATTGCAGAACTACTCAGTGCCTTCATTGGCTTTCCATGGATACTGACTCTTCAAATGGGTGGCAGGATAGTATGCAGAATTTCCCAAACTCTTTTGGCCAGAAATCTACCCCATCCTTCCTCTTTATTTCACAGAGCACGTTGCAGGACTAGGGTTCCATGGAACCCTGTTTAGGAAACAGTGATCAATGCTCTCTCTGTTAGCTCTCTTCTCCAGTTAGTCTGCCATTTTGTCAAAGGTAGAAACCCTGGCTTGGGCCTAGCTGGCATGGCTCAGTGGTTGAGTATTGACTTATGAACTAGGGGGTCACAGTTCGAGTTCCGGTTGGGGCATATGCGTGGGTTGTGGGCTTGATCCCCAGTACAGGGTGTGTAAGAGGCAGCTGGTCAGTGATTGTCTCTCATTATAGATGTTTCTGTCTCTCTCTTCCTCTACCTTTCTCTCTGAAATCAATATCTATATCTATATCTAATCTATATCTATATCTATATCTATATCTATATCTATATCTATATCTATATCTATGTCTATATCTATCTATCTATATTAAACCATGGCTCCGCTTTTTTATTGTACCTGCCTGCCCACACTCCCCGCCCCCCACCCCATCCTAACCTTAGGACCCAGCATCCTCCATGAACTATTATTTATCAAGGACTCAGAGGCCAGGCTCTCCATGAAGCCCCCCCTGCCTTCTTCAAGGACACTCTCCCGTCTGCAGTTCCGGGCTGGCCCTGTGAGCACAGCTGGTCTCTGAGCCCACCCTGCCCTGGCCCCGTGGTCCCGGCCCTGTTCCCCAGGTTGCTGCAATGCCCAGGCTTCGAGAAGCCCATCATAAACAAGCACCCTTTTCACAGGATCATTGCTAGCACTTAAACGCAGCTGCACTCTTCACAACGGCCCGTTACTGGCAATTAGGGGCCCCATGCCAGGACGTAGCATGCTGCTCTCAGTGGGACCACAGAGGGCTAATGAGCACTTTAAAACGTGTGGAAGGAGAAATGGAAACGGCCTGCCCACAGGCAGGGAGACTGAAGCTGCCCTGAGAGGCCCCCGTAGGAGCTCAGCTACCCCAGCTCAGGGCAAGACAGACCCCAGGGGATGACAACAGCCGACGAGGCAGCACTCACGAGGCCAGGCACCATCTGAGCACCTCTGTTACAGCCCTAGGAAGTCAGTGTTATCACCCCCATTTCACTGAGGAGAAAAGAGACTCGGAGAACTTGTCCATGTTCATAGAGCAAGTTCCAGAGAGGCCCTGAGTTTATGCTCTTAACCACTGCAGTGTGCCATTATTCAGACAAATTCTGACCCCACTGTAGATTTCCATAATGCAGTCACATATCCATCCCCCACCAATGTTTGGGTCCTCCACGTCCATCACTTTGGGAGGGCAGTGCTGGTGGAGAGGGTAAATCTGCTACAGTGAAGTTAAGAGGGAATATGGGGAGTGAACTGAGTGAATGAAACAAGGTGGGAGTTAGCAGAAATACATGTTAAGTCAGTGTGACGGAGGGAAAAGAACCCTCTTCTATGCTGCTTTCTTTTCTTTATTATCACAACTAAGAATGAATTTTGTTTGTGCAAGTGTGTGTGTGTGTGTGTGTGTGTGTGTGTGTGTTCACATGCACGCACGTTGACAATTCCAGCTCACAAGGGCTTAGAAACTAGACAGAACCTGGTCAAAACAGATACTTCATACAGGCTGGGTCTAAAGCTGATCTCAGGCTCAAACGAAATGAGACTTTAGGGTGACTTGGGTTTGCTTCAGCAAAAAGAAATAAGAAGCCGCCAAACCGGTTTGGCTCAGTGGATAGAGCGTCGGCCTGCGGACTGAAAGGTCCCAGGTTCGATTCCGGTCAAGGGCATGTACCTTGGCTGCGGGCACATCCCCAGTTGGAGGTGTGCAGGAGGCAGCTGATCGATGTTTCTCTCCCATCGATGTTTCTGGACTTCCTATCCTCTCCCTTCTCTCTGTGAAAAATCAATAAAATATATATTTAAAAAAAAAAAAAAAAGAAAAGAAATAAGAAGCCAAGTGCAGAGGAAGGTGGGAAGGGCAGTGCTGTTCAAGGATAAACAGTCGTGTCGTGTGCATGTACGTGTGTTCATTCAGCACCAAGGACAGCATCCAATGCACGTGGGCAAGCCTATGGTGGGTCCCCAACAATTTAACCCCCTTACAGTAAGAGGGCCCCTGAGACGGGAGCATGGCAGAGCAGAGCCAGCAGAGAGGACCTCCAGGGAGGCGCCAGCGCTGAGTTCAGGAGCAGGGAAGGCCATTCCTTTCACTCTGGAACTTCTGTGTCTCTGTCCATTCCGTCCCTTCCTCTCTATCCTCACGGTCTTCGAATTAAGACCCAAAAAGACCAGGGAGAGGTGGGAGATAATGACTGTAGCTTATGGCCAAGCCTATCTCCCCTGAGTCAAGGTCACTTCCAGAATACTGACATTGATACAGGCAAGATGCAGAACTGGGTCTTTGCCAGTGTGCTCAGAGGTTGAGAGTTGACCTATGAACCAGGAGGTCACAGTTTGATCCCCAGACAGGGCACATGCCTGGATTTCAGGCTCAATCCTCAGTGGAAGTTGTGTGGGAGGCAGCCCATCAAGGTTTCTCTCTCATCATGGATGTTTCCCTCTCTCCCTCTCCCTTCCTCTCTGAAATCAATAAAAAATATTTTTAAAAGATGCAAAACATTTCCACCAGCATAAGAATCCCCCTGGCTGCCCTTTAATACCCACACCTACTTATTTCTTGGCTCCCCTCCTTCCCTAGCCTTAGCAACAGCTAACGGGTTCCCCATTCCCATAATTCTGTCACTTCAACAATGTTATCTAAATGGAATTGAAGAGTATGTAACTCTGGGGACTGGCTTTTCTCTCCCCCCCACCCCTCAGCACCATTCCCTGAAGGCTGTGAGTGGCAGAATTCGGCTCCTCTCCATGGCCGAGTGCCACAGCTTGTCCCACAGTCACGTGCTGAAGGACATGTGGGCTGTTGCCAGTTTGGGCTATTATCACTAAAGCTGCTATAAACATTTGAGTACAGGTTCCTGTGTGAACATAAGTTTTCATTCCTCAGGGATAAACAGCCAGGAATGCAATGGCTGGATCATATGGTTCTTGCATGTTGAGTTTTTGAAGAATCTACCCAGCTGTTTTCCAGAGGGCGGTACATCTCCGCCAGCAGTGGGTGTATGAGTGACCCGGCCGCCCTGCGCCCTCACCAGCGCTTGGCGTTCATTACAGATGATCTGACGGGGTGTACTGAGGTTCCCTCTAGCTAATGGCGCTGAACATCTTTTTGTGTGCTTATTTGCTCTCTGTACATCCTTTTCGGTGAAATACGTGTATTTCGGTGCCTTCGTGTATTTTGTCCGTTTCTAGGTTGGATGGTTTTTAATGTGGATTTTCGAGAGTTCTTTACATATTCTAGATACTAGTCCGACTTCACATCTCAATGTTGACATCTTGGATTGTCCTCTCTTCATTCAGTACGAACTCTTCCCCGTTCTTTGTATGACAGGTGACTTTTATTGCACTCAGGACACTTTTGTGACATGTTATGAGATTCTGACTCTCACTGAAATCTGTGTTAACTGGTTTTTCGGTTACCACCCTGGCAGGGGAAATGGGTCACAGACACAATATAAGCAGCCCAAAGGGTGGCACTGTCATTATAGCTGGTGGAGGTGAAGTTACAGGTCCCCATATGGTCCCCAATGACCCTGCCCTGGAGATGGCCTTCTTACCATTGGGCAACATAAGTCCTAGTTCTCATTAGCCCCCCGCTGACACATCCCAGCAGGGAGGGGGAGTGCCTCACTACTGCCGGGTGGGGTGGAAGTCCAGCTCCCCTACCTGGTCTCCAATAATACCATGGGGAACATAGGGCCCTTTTACAAGCCAGCAGGGGGGCAAGTTGCATCTTCCTACTTGGTTTTCTCTAACACCACCCCAATGGGGGAGGTTGAGGCACTGTCCCAGCTGGGCGAAGGTGAAAGTCCAGGCTCCCACTGGGGTTTTGCTGGCGTGGGGTGGGAGGGGCCACAGTGTTTCCCGTGCTGTTTGACTGGAGTAGAGCAGCTATTGTCTGAAAGTTTTCTATCCTGCGAGGTACCTGCCATCTCCTGGCTCAGTGTCAATGTTGGCACCTAGGGTTTACCTAGCCTGCAGATTGGCATAGGATTTAGAGTGAGTGGGGCAACCAGCAGAGAAATCTGGAAAATCCAGACCTCCTTTTGCTCTGAGCAGCTGTTTGGGTCCAGTGGTTATTTTCCTGGAGATAGAGAATGTAAACAATGAAATACATTCCAGAGAGGCTCGGAGGTCTGTGTAGCCCAACGCCTCGTTTTGGGGAAGAGACACAGGACGGCGAGCCACACCTGGGTCGGCCTCTGTTCTCCTGACCTTTGGGACACCCTCCTGATGCTTCCTGTTGCTATTGGGCATCATGATGGACCAGGGAAGTGCCCTCTCGCGCCCCTGGGAGTGTGGGATCACAAGCTGCCGCCAGGACTCCCAGACACCATTTCTGACACGCCCCCACCTTTCCCAGGGCTCTGAAGGGACCGGCCTGATAAGGAGGTGCGCTCATTAGATTCCCAGCACGGTTTCATCACCTGGCTCCGCAGCCAACACGGCCAGCCAAGCCCTTCAGTCAGGAAGTCCTTCCAAGGTCTAATCATAGGCCCTGCCTCTGTCGTGAACATTCATTTTCTCTCCTTGGCTCCTCCGTGCAGACGGAGAAGAGCTGCTCCCTCCTGACCCCATCCAACCTTCGTACGCCTACAGCTTTCTTCCCTGAATGCTAAACCCCATACTGAGACCTTGAAATGTTCTCATGATTTCCTCTAAATCATCTTCATGCAGCCTTAACCGGTTTGGCTCAGTGGATAGAGCATCAGCCTGTGGACTGGAGGGTCCTGGGTTCAATTCCAGTCAAGGGCATGCACCTCGGCTGCAGGCTCAACCCCCAGCTCTGGTTGTGGCAATTGTGGGAGGCAACCAATCCAATGTGTCTCTCTCACATCAATGTTTCTCTCTCTCTCTGTCTCCCCCCTCTCTTCTACTCTCTCTTAAAAAAAAAATCAATGGAAAAAATACCCCCAGGTGAGGATTAACAACAACAAAAAATAACACATCATCTCCATGCATTTCCACCAACATGATGAAAAGGTGAAAACTGTATCTATTCCTCTTAAATAAATGACGAGGTGATGGACAAGTTCTCATGGAAAGAGGCTGCCAGGATGCCAGAGTCCTCCATACAGCTGGCCCCCAATTGCTGCAGCTGGAGAGGCCTTCTTGGGACTACGTGGCCCATTTTTTTATCTGAGCCTCCTTCCTCCCATCTTGTGGGACTCAGCCTACTCTAGGCTGCTCCTACTTGGTGCCTCGAAAAGGCTGCAGAGGAGGTAAAGGGGTTTTGTTCGTTTGTTTTCTTTCATATTAGTTGGAATAAAATAAGTAAGCCCAGGGCATGACTAATCTCTGGACGGGGCTTGCACCTGGGCCCCGCCATGGTCTGTGACCCATTACACAGAGCTTTCTGGGCAGAATGTAGCACCTTCGCATCCTCTGGCCACCATCTTTCCTGGGCACATGGGGCCAAGGTAACGAGTCAGGGGCAGTGTCAGAGCAGCCCGACACCCCAGTCTCAATTAGTTTCCCTCTGAAACTAATTCTCCCCCATGGGCAACTGTGGGGAAGTAAACTGCCCTATCATCCCAGTGACCTCCGAAAGCTCAGCAAGGTCTATGTGGCCAGAGGCATAGGGCCCACTAGGGGGTGGCTGCATGGACTAGATATGGGCTAACACCAGCATCATTATGAGCACTTACTGTGTGCAAGGCCCTGGACCAGGGGCAAGTCAGGGAAGCAGAGCCAGCCCTAGCTCCCATCTTTAGGTTGACCAGCTGGCTGAGGGCACAGGTAGATGCACATGTAAGAGTCTGATCACATCATGAAACTGCCTGGATGAGAGGCCAGTGGGTGGGCTTGTGGGGCGGGCAGCTGTCCCTGAGAGCTGGTTCTGTGCTCCGACATCTAGTGGACCAGGTCCAAGTGGGCCCTGAACCATGGACAGGCCAGCAGCATCCCATCGGAGCTGCACTCAGCAAACGCACTCTTCAATGGGCAGTTCTCCCCTCCATCAGGGAGCCACTCCATGTGGGCAGAGACAGCTGGTGAAACAGAAACCCTGACCAGCTCTGATTCCTCCACCCGAGACCCAGGGTGGTGCTCCCACTGGAACGTGAGCCGTCGTGGACCATGGGGAGAAAGGCAGCCCCCTAGATAGCACAGAATGAGAAGCAAGGAACTGGTCCCGACACCATTGAGCTGAGCACCCACCCAGGTTGTACTGAGAGAGAAAGAAGCTTCCCGCTGGTTTACATGGCTCTAGTGTTGGTACCCTAATTAACTGAGTCACTCAAGTCTAAATATCAGGCCTTTCGTCACAGAGCCACAGTTCTCCTGACCTCAGGAGACCCCGTTCCAATCCAGCTGCTGCCTCTCGTGCAGTGTGGTGTGCAGCACACGGGTCCCAACCACAGCCTTCCACCCAGGGTCTGACTCAGGCCGCCTCCTCCGCTGCGCCTGCCCAGGCTTCCTAACTCTGGGCTGCCTGAGGTCTGGGCCACCTTTGGAAACTTGCATCTCCTGCCCTGCACCGGGCACGCACTCCTTCACACATCCTTTTGTCCTTCTAAATAGCAAGGCTCCTGAAGGCAAGGGGTGTCCCTCAGGTCTACCGGGGCTTAGCACCAGGCCTCTGCACTCCTTAGCTGAGGAATATACAGGCAATCCTTTTGCAGACACCTTCAGCTCTTTGTCCTGCTGAGCTGGGCTCGGCTCTGGGCAGCTTCACACAGCACTGGGGGTGTGGCCATACCAAGACTCAGGCCACGCAGCCGTCCCTCTGACCCCAGTCAGCTCTCTGAAGTTAGAAGCAAGCTATTGCAAGAGCCCTTCAAGGCTCCCTCATCTCTCTGGACAGATGCAGTGTGAGGCTGGGCTAGGGGTGGGGGTGGGATGGTAATAAATGTGTGTGTTTTGTCAGCCTAGGGGTCACCAGGGATGACTCTGGAATATTTGCTGCCTCCCGCTCTCCTGGCCCCACAACGCACATAGGGCTTGGTATCCTTGTCCCAGGACAGCTGGCTGCTCTGGGAAATGACCAGGTCTCTGACACCTCACCCACCAGTCTGCCCCTCCAGGTCTTCCGCAAACCTAGAGCAGAATCTCCAAGTGCCCCACTGGCACCAACCCCCCAGGAGTCCTGCTGTTTGTGGGACCCACCATAGTGAATGTGTGGGCCTCCAGTTCACTTTCCTGCTGAGTAATATTCCACGGGGAGCATATATCATATACCACTTTCCCTCCTCCTCTCAGTGGACATGTGGTTGTGTGCAGATGTTTGTTATAATACACTAGAGGCCCAACACACGAAATCGTGCACAGGCAGGACCCCTAGGCCTGGCCTGTGATCAGGGCCATCTGCTGCCTGCGCGCCAGTCTCCGATCCCACCCCGCCAGCACCACCCACCCGGGTTCCCCATGGGTCCCCGTTCACCATCTGGCGATTGGAGCCTGTGGGCCAGTGGGGGTGGGGGGAGGGACTGAAAGATGGTCAATGCACCTCATAGCGACTGGTCGAATGGTCATTACACCAATATGGTCACTGGGCTTTTACTATACTAGAGGCCTGGTGCATGGAATTTGTGCAGGGGGAGAGGAGGGAATGTCCCTTAGCCCAGCCTGTACCCTCTCCAATCTGAGACCCCTCGAGGGCAGTCGGACATTCTTCTCACAATCCAGGACTGCAGGCTCCAAACTGCTCACCTGCCTGCCTCCCTGATTGCCCCTAACGGCTTCTGCCTGCCAGCCTGATTACCCCCTAACCATTAACCTGCCAACTTAATTGATGTCTAACTGCTCCCCTGCCAGCCTGTTTGCCCCCAACTTCCCTCCTCTGCCAGCCTAATCACTCCTAACTGCCCTCCCCTGCAGGCTTGATCACCCCCAACTGCCCTCCTTTGCAGGCCTGGTCCCTCCCAAATGCCCTCCCCTGCTGGCCTGATCACCCACAACTGCCCTCCCTTGCAGAGCCTGGAACCTCCCAACGGCCCTCCCCTGCTGGCCATCTTGTGGTAGCCATCTTGTGTCCACATGGGGGCAGGATCTTTGACCACATGGGGGCAGCCCTCTTGTGTGTTGGAGTGACGGTCAATCTGCAAATTAGTCTTTTATTAGATAAGATAGAGGCCTGGTGCATGGGTGGGGGCCAGCTGGTTTGCCCTGAAGAGTGTCCCAGATCAGATCAGGGTGGAGGTTCCCTTGGGGTGAGGGGTGGCATGGGCAAGGGGCCTGTGGATGTTTGCAGGTTGGCCACACACCCTCTCCCCCCCTGCCCCCCAGCAACCCAAGCGGAGGCCCTGGTATCTGGGATTAATCTATGTCTACAATTGAAACTTTGTAGCCTGGAGTGGAGCTTGCTCTGGGACAGCAGCCATTTCTGTTTAAAACTTAGTAGCCTAGAGTGGAGACCTAGGCTGGCAATAGCAGGTGGAAAGCTTGGCTTCCTCTGTTGCCAAGGAAACCCAAGCCTACTTCTTGCTCTCAGTGGCAGCAGCCATCTTGGTTGGGGTTTATTTGCATAATCTGCTCCTGATTGGCTGATGGGTGTGGCTGTGGCATATTACTCTTTTATTAGAAAGGATAGGACAATGCTGCTACTAAAAAGAAATCCTATGAATCTCTGTGTTCTTAGGAAGGGGTGCCTCACTGTGGGCTGGGTATTCAGGGAGAACTTTCCAGACGGCAGTTGGCACCCATCCTCTTCCACTTCCTGTGTGCTCCACTCTCCACTCCTCAGGAGAACCCTGCTTTTCTGGCCTTCAATCCACTGTCGCCCGCAGGCAGGGAGGAGGCATCGGAAAGAGCAGCTGGACCACCAGAGGGCGTACGGGGGACCTGCAGGGTCACCAGTGATGACCATCACGGGCCAGCCCAGAAACCCAGACGGACAAAACACACGATGACCCCCGATGGGGCAGAGCTCTTCCCTACCTGCTGCGGGGGGCCTCGCCCTCGGGAGAAGGGACAGCTGCTGTCCAGCTGCCGGCTGCAGTCCGCTGTCCACTGCAGGGGAGAAAGGAGGGGTCAGTGATGGTAGGACATGCAGGCTCAGCCTCTCTCAGCCTCCCTCAGCCTGGGCCCCCCAAGACATGGCCCTGTCCTCCTGCCGCAGAGACAGCAGAGAATCCTGCTCAGCCATTTCAACAGCAAATCCCTCCGACCAGCAGGCCCAGGTTGGCATCTCTGAGTTCCATGGGGAGGTGAGCCTTTAGTACACATGGGGAAGGTAACCTGGAGTCCCTTCCCCTAAGCCTACCGAAGTGGTGAAGATCCAGCCACACTCCAAAGTCAACCAGCTGTGACACAGGGTCACTGTGAGTTTTGAACAACGGGCACCATGTTTGCCCATCTGACCACCTCTAATCACTCTAAGCCCTCTGCAATGTCAAGGCCAGAGCTGGAGGTGAGGGTTGTGTGTGTGGATCTTCCCGTATGCCCAGCTCCAAAGGACGACGGAGCTATGGACCGACAGGACAGCCTGGCCTTGGGGAAGAGCCCCAGACTGGCCAGCAGAGCCCAGACCCACAACCTCCTGCTGAGAGCTTAGAGGCCTGATGTGCCCCAAAGGGTGCCCCACCTTGACCGTCCCAAAGCCTGCCCCACTAGGGTCCCTGGACCCCACTCTCCACCCAGTGAATCAGACTTTGTGAGGGCAGGGCCTAGGCATCAGCGTTTTGACAAGCTCCCGAGTGAGGCACCAGGAGTTTCAGAGCCACTGATGCCCATGTGACCTCCCAGGCTTCAATGCGTCATCTACACAATGGGACAGCCAGGCTGGGCGGCTCTGCAGGCTGCGATGAGGACGTTTGTGAACCATAAAACGCTGGAGATACGGAGCAGGAGTAACAGTGAGGCCCTTCCTGTGTGCTACAGAGCTCCTGGGTGGTGTTATTGTGTTAAATGTTCGCTGGCCTCACAGGCTAAGGTTGCGGGACATGGACCTTGATCTACACCCTCACAGGGAAAGCAGTCTCCCTCTGCCTGACACACTGGCAGTGAGTGGGATGGCTCAAGGCCTAGTTTGGTAAACCTTGGCTGGACACACCTTCCTGGCTGCGGGCCAAGGGCTCGACCTCTGTGCGGGAAAGATGGCTTATTACAACGCGGACGACACGGCCAGAGCAGTGTGCTCTAGAGCAGTGCTCTCAGCAGACACAGGGTGAGAGCCACACACAGAGCCGCAGATGTCACTGTAAATGACCCAGTAGCCACGTGTTAAAAAGGCCAAATTAAGCGCAATACTCCATTTTATCTCAACATAGTTAAGATCGGTAATTAACATAAAATGCATTAATGAGATATTTTATATTCTTCTGCTTCACATTAAGTTTTTGAAACCCACTTAGAGCCCATGTCAATTTGGACCGGCCACATCGCAAGTGCTTGCGAGCCACATGGGATGGCTGCCCTATGGGACAGCCCAGCTGGAGGGAAATGGCAAAGGTGGCGTCCCAGTCCCTGGGGAGTCCCAGCCCTCACATCCACTTCTTGCCCATCCCGGCTCTGCACTGCAGAGGAGCTGATCCCTGCCTCCTGTGACTCCTGCCTCCTGTGTCAGCTGATTTGGCCAATGGGAGACAGGAAGAAGGGAGGAGTCAGTCAGCTGGTTTGGACAATAGGAGACAGGAAGAAGGGAGGAGTCAGTCAGCTGGTTTGGCCAATGGGAGACAGGAAGAAGGGAGGAGTCAGGGCATCAGCTCCCGCCTCCTCCCACCTCAGGTGGCATTACCAGCAGTGACAAGGTCTCCCATGGCTCCAGCCCTCAGCAGGCAGCCTTCTGTGCATGACCCTGACAACACCTGTGCCCTAGGTGTAGAGGTGTAAGGCTTCCTGCAGTTAAATCTTGGGTAATTTCGCTGCTCAGCTGTTTTCATCATCTCCATACATTAAATTCCCTCTGTCTCGATATCTGCAGTCTCAAAGCATCTCCCCAAGACATTTATTAATTATAGGGGAAAAGGGAAAAAAGAGAAATCCATCAGATGCCTGTTATCGAGGATAACACTGCTTGTGATAAACTCTATCAACATCCTGGACTCCCCAATACAATGGATACTTCTGAGGTGTTCTTGCCGAAAATACAAAATATCAGGCAATTCATATTGGGGAACTTTCTCCAACCTAAGAGATCAGTACTTTTCAAAAGCATCAAGGTCCCCTGACCGGTGTGGCTCAGTGGCTGAGCATCGACCTATGAACCAGGAAGGTCGAGGTTTGATTCCCAGTCAGGGCACATGCTGGGTTGTGAGCTCGATCCCCAGTGTGGGATGTGCAGACAGCCGACTGATGATTCTCTCTCATCACTGATGTTTTTATCTCTCTCCCTCTCCCTCTCTCCCTTCCTCTCCGAAAGCAATAAAAATATATGTTTTTTAAAAAGTGTCAAGGTTGTGGAAGATAAGACCATGAGAGTTTCACAGATTGAAGGGAAATAAGGAGACACAACAATGACATGCAAATTTGGATCCTGGAATTGAACAAGGGTATTAGTGAAACAACTGGTAAAATCCTGAATAAGGCCCCACTGGACCCATGTTAATTTCCTAGTTCTGATCACTGCGCTGTAGTTATGTAAGACGCTCAGATTAGAGGATGCTGGGTGACAGGTTCAAAGGAACATCTTGCACTATTTTTTGCACCTTTACTATAAGCCTAAAATAATTTCAAAATAAAAAGTATACATACATAATATATATACATACAGGGGGGGGGGGCAAAAGTAGATTAACAGTTGTTCACATGGAAAATAATATAGGAATTAGTAAGTAATAATACAAGAATAATCTGTGTTTCACACTCACAACTGCAAACCTACTTCTGCCCCACCCTGTATAATAAGAATCGGATCAGCCAAAACCAGTTTGGCTCAGTGGATAGAGCGTCGGCCTGTGGACTGAAAGGTCCCAGGTTTGATTCCGGTCAAGGGCATGTCCCTTGGTTGCAAGCAAATCCCCGCAGCTGATGGATGTTTCTCTTTCATTGATGTTTCTGACTTTCTATCCCTCTCCCTTCCTCTCTGTGAAAAATCAATAAAAAGAATCTGCTCATCTCTCGCCACCTCAGTAG
This sequence comes from Antrozous pallidus, assembly GCA_027563665.1. Taxonomy (NCBI): domain Eukaryota; kingdom Metazoa; phylum Chordata; class Mammalia; order Chiroptera; family Vespertilionidae; genus Antrozous; species Antrozous pallidus. The sequence goes on along the minus strand of CM050518.1, from coordinate 88,216,552 downwards.
TCAGTGGCCATGCTGCTCCAAGCCACCATCACCTCTCGCCTGGACCACCTAAACGGCTTCCTAGTCTGTAATCAGTCAAACCAAAACCCTCTGCTCAAAACCCTCCCGTGTCTTCCTGTCTCGCCAGAGAAAAGGCCAGAGTCCTCTCCAGGGCCAAAAGGCCCTGCAGACCTGGCTCTTCTACAACATTCCACTTGCTCACTCTGCTCCCAGGAGACTGGACCCAAAGCTGTTCCTCACAGCAGGACGTGATCTGTGCCCTTGACATTCCCTCGGCCTGGAATACGCATTCCCAAGTGGCCGCCCTCTCGTATCTTCTCCAAATCTTTGCTCAAAAATCCTCTTCTAAGTAAGCCTTAGGGACACCGCAGCTCTCACACCCCTGACTGCGCCTCACTCGTGTGTATATAACCTTTTAACAGTCTAGTTCTTTGCCTATCATCCGTCTTTCCCTACCAGCAAGTAAGAGCGAGGGGGAAAGGGACTAGACTATATGGTCCATTCTGTTAGTCGCTCTGTCCCAGAGCCTAGAACAGGGCCTGATAAATAAATGTTAGCTCTAATGATATTTCATTATGTAGCCAAGAGTAACTGGTAGGAAAAGGGCAGATTTAAACAATTTTGCTTTATGTCCAAAACCACCAAGCAATGTGTAGGAGCTCATGCTAAATAAAGAAGCAAGCTAAAAACGACATGGATGCTAGAATCCCAGCTTTTTAAAAGGTATATAAAGAAAGAAAGAATTTCACACCAGAAATTATTAGTATGTTAGCCTCTGGCATAAAATTATGCTGAACTTCTTTCTCTGTTTTCTGATTGTTTTCCCAAATGTTGCTTTAGAGTAAAATAAAAATTTAACCCTTTAAAAAATAACTGGTAATCATATCAAAAAGAAATCAAGAAAATGCACATTAGATGACAAGAGACAATTGACCCAATACACTGGTGGCAGTGTGAATAATGGACAGTCATTTTGGAGAGCAATAGGGCAAAGGCTATTGAAACGGATTCCATTTCTCAGCATCTGCCTGAAGAAAAGCTTTTGTATGTGCAGGTGGAGGCCTGTCCAACAGTCTTCACTGAAGCAGCTTGTGTTTCCAGAGGGAAATTTGGAAATGACCTGAATGCCCATCAAAGGTGAAAGGCAAAGCTATGGGACAGCCACACGCTGCTCCTGTGCGGCCATTAAACAGAACACAGCAGATGTACACGCTTGGAAGTCTCCCTAGGACATACAGCTTGGGGAAAATGCCAGTTATTGAACAACATAGTTACTGGCCACAATCTATGATTTTGAAATAATACATTTCTATATGTCATATTATATAGGAAGTCGCTAAGGGAGATACTATTGACAATATTTGAATTCTTGTGTACCATGAGAATGTATGGCTTTAGTGCTTATAAATGTAAAGAATGAGTCCCCCATGGTCAAACACCCCACAGCTCCCCTCAAACTCACTTCGTCTGTTAAGACTTTCATGGGTGGTCCGCCATTGAGTGCTTCCTCCTACGAGCAAAGGTGTGGGGGTTGGAGGTTCGAAGGCAGGGTGAAATGAAGGGATGGGATGAAAGGGGGATGAGGGAATAGGGAACAGGGAAGGCAGAATGAAACAACAACAAAAACATGAAGAAAAAGAGAAGAAAAACATCGTGAAAGAGAGACCTCAGGCCAAACTGCATACTCGCATCCCAGCCTACCTACGGGCATCACCAGCAGTGCAGTCTGGCTAGTTCCCGTCTGTGTGTCTCAGTTGTTTCTTCTGCGGAATGGAACTATAACCCCTTTACTCTCAAGCACAGGGAGAGGACAAGTTTCAGGATATGACTTTGGGGACTTGGAATCCAATGAAGGTAGGCACTCTTGAAATGTATGCGTGTGAGGTTTTGATTTAAAATATGGTGTCCTGAAAGTGTTGGGAAACTTGGGGTGTATACTAGTATTCTCTTGATTCCTCATCTAAAGAAATGGAAGTTCACTTTCTCCTCCCCCTCCTCCTCCTCCTCCTCCTTCTCCTCCTCCTCCCCCTCCTCCTCCTCCTCCTCCTCCTCCTTTTCCTCCTCCTCCTCTTCCTCCTCCTCCCGCCTTCTCTCCCCTTCCCTCTCCTCCCCTCCCCTCTTCTCTCCTCCCCTCCTCTTCCTTCTGTCTATCCACTATCCATCCATCTTTCCAGCTGGTGCTGGAGGGGGCCGGGGAGAATAAGCATCGTAAGGCATTTTCCTCCCAAGTGTCAACTGTCATCTCTCAGATCCTAAGAAAATGGCCCCACCAACTCGAGGACAACATTCTTCCCCATCCCCTCCTGCTTTCTCAAGGTTTCCAAGATGCTTAACAATTTTCCTCTCCCAGGAACATTAAAGCCCCACCACAGACAGGCAGACGGGGACATTCTCTGCGGTTATTTTTGTTCTTTGTTTTTGGATTCCATCTAAAATAGTCATCAAATTAAATAAAAACAATCAAACGCGCTTTAGCAGAAAGATTTCCCATAAGGCTGTGTCAACAGAAGCGTGTTATGTAGACACTTCTAAGCCCGGCCTTGTCCACAGTGCATCCCCCTCTGGAGCCTGTACCCCAACTGTGTCTGTGGGGCGCCTGTGGGTCAGGGTGGGGTGGGATCAAGATGGAAATGTCCTTCCTTGACCAGCAATGCACAGCGGAGCTGCCCAGCGCTCATTCTTCCAGGGAACGTCATGAAATGCAGGACGTTTAAGGAAAGCATCCAGATGTTACCAGGGGCATGTTGTCCACGCTCTGCCTTGCAACCAACATCTATTTTTGTTGTTGTTGAATTTTATTTATTTATTTATTTTTTTACTGATGTGTTAGAGAGAGGAAGGGAGAGAATGAGGAACATTGACCGGTTGCCTCCCACAGGTGCCCCAATGGGGGACTGACTGAACCTGGAATCTAGGTATGTGCCTGACCAGGAATCAAACCCCCAATCTTTTGGTGGGTGGAACAACGCTGCAACCGACTAAGCCACCCGGCCAGGGCAACAAGCATCTGTTCAAAGCCCCTCCAGATGTGGATCCTGGCACGTGGTCCAGCCCAAACTATCCCAGGAGCAGGAACTGGCAGTGCAGGGCTCAGAGAGAGAGGGCACCCCTCTCTACCTGCTGTCCTCTGAGAGCCCAGCAGTCACCACAGGAAAATCAAAGCCACTGGCAGGCCCCGCCTTCCAAGATTCTCTCCCCAGGGCCTGCTTTGGAGACAGAAATCCACAAAGCATTCCTCTCGGGCAGTGGTTGCCAAACTGTGGCTTGTGAGCTACGGCCTGGGCGAGTCTATTTTGAAGAAGTGGCGTTAGAAGAAGTTTAAGTTTAAAAAATTTGGCTCTCCAAAGAAATTTCAATCATTGTACTGTTGATATTTGGCTCTGTTGACTAATGACTTTGCTGACCACTGTCATATGCTACCCTTTACCTCTTTGCACACAATATGCCACTATTGCCTAACCCTCACAGCTTCCAACTACATGGTAACATTTAGTCTAGTCCAGTGGTCGGCAAACTCATTAGTCAACAGAGTTGGCTTGGGAGCCGCGGTTTGCCGACCACTGCTCTAGGGTGAAGCTTCATGGCTTCCTTGGACCTTCCTCTTGTAAGAACCCAGTTCACCTGGAAGAACCTTTGAAAGAAGCCCTGCTGGAGCCACCAGAGTCCACATGGTGGCGGGGACAGGCAGCTCCCACCAGGCTGGCCCCACCGGCCCCGCCCACCTGTCCATGGGCCAGCTCCTGGGGGAGACGGCTCCCAGATACTTACGGGAGGTGGCAAGGGTGCTTCCTCCCCACCCCAATCTTGGCCCACAGTTTTTCATCCAAGTCCACCTTCCACCCAAGACCAGGGCTGCCACAGACTGGCCAGGAGGGGGCAAGAACAGCCTGAGATCCTGGTCAGAATGCCTGAAGGGCCTCACTAAGTCTGACAGAGTCCTGAGGGATTGCCAGAGAGACCCAATTCTGTGGCTGCCCACAACAGAGAAAATATTCACAAGTCACAGCCTTCTCATGGTGTACATTCTGGATAAGCTGCAACCCCCAGATCTCTTCCAGAACATAAGCTTACAGAGGACAGGGAACAAATAGGGCGGAACACATAGTAGGTGCTCAATATATCTGTGTTGTTAATCATGCGTTGGCCCAACAGGGTGGGACAGAGCAGAGGCGGGTCAGAAGGTCTGAGAGGGGCTTCCTGAAGGGGTCCCACGCTCTGTGAGTGGGACCATCCACATTTCAGCACTCGAGGGCCAGGCGATTGAATTTAGGCTCCCCTTATCACACCCTCTGAGTTTTCCCTGGCCCTGTGCCTGCCCAGGCCCCAGCCCCTCTCCTCCTCCCTGGGGCGATGCTCACCTGGGAGATGTGGGACTGCGTTTTCTCGCTCTCACCGTCACCCTCCGTCTTGTCGGCCAGCAGCCCCTGCACCTGGTACTCGAGCACGTAGCTGTCAATGAACCGCTCGAGCTCCTCGATCTCCTGCGAGCGGCTGCTCCCAGCCTCGGAGGAGGCAGATGCCGCAGAGGAGTTCTCCATGCCTCCAGCGCGGGCCTGCGACAAGGCTGCAGGGGAGAGAGAGAGGAGGCTCCGTGAGACAAAGCTGGAGGCAGAGGCAATGCCCTCGTGAGCGTGAGCTAGATGCAGCACTCTCCTGTGTGCAAAGGGAAACTGAGGCCCACACAGGACAGGTAACACGCCTCGCTGACCAACAAAGGAATGTGTGCGATGTTTGGGATTAGTCCATACCTAGGCCTTGCCATCTGGGAAAAAGCAGGAAACAGGCCGGACGACCACCCAAGCCCCATTTCCCAATGTGGAGTTAAGAAACGCTGCCATAAAGCAGAATAAACTAGACCACAGGTTTTGGGTCTCTGACCTAACCATTAGGATGTATCAGGGATCCTCAGACACAAACCCTCCGAGGAAATGCCTCCTTCTAAAGAGATGTCTTGCCAAAACTGGTTTGGCTCAGTGGATAGAGCGTTGGCTTGTGAACTGAAAGGTCCCGGGTTCAATTCCAGTCAAGGGCATGTTCCTTGGTAGCGGGCACATCCCCAGTAAGGGGGGGAGGTGGGGTGTGCAAGAGGCAGCTGATCGATGTTTCTATCCCTCTCCCTTCCTCTCTGTAAAAAAATCAATATATTTAATTTTTTAAAAAATCAATAAAATATATTTAATTTAAAAAAAGAGAGATGTCTTCTCTTTGTACCAGACTCTCCCTACACTGGCTGAAGCCTGCAGGCCTGAAGTTATAAGCACAATTCTGCAGCCTTGTGATGGTGCGGCTCCGGGGACCCATGCTGGGTTCAGTCTGTAGGAATGTGACCTGCTTTTAATGACAGAGGTGAAAGGCCTGGTGGGTGGTTTGGGAGGGCATGGCCTCACCATGGAGGCTGCCTGACCACCCTGCATATCCTGGTTATCCCTTGGGCCTTCTCTCAGATGTGGCCTGGCATACCCTGGGTGGCATTCCAGGGACACTGCTGAAATCCAACAATAGAACTGCTGCCTCTTCCCGGGTGGACTGGGTACACCCAGCTGCTGTAGGGGCCCCAGCCTGCTGGGCCACCTCCACGTTCCTCTCCCACCCCTTGCCCACAGCCCCCACCTGACCACCTGGAAGTGGAAAGAGCTAGAATCTTTCTCACCTCTAGTTTCCCTACAAGAGACCCTCCCCCTTTCCTGACAGGTTCTAAGCCAGATGGGAAGGGGCGACAAAGTTTGTCTGGTGTCCCTTTCATCGTCTGGACATTGCTGCTCTCGAAGGGGAGTCCCCTCAGCTAGAGGATGCATGCAGGTTTCACCAGGAGAATGCCATCTACCAACCCACTGCCACTGGGCACACAGAGGACCTGCACGTACGTCCGGAGATCCAAGACTCAAAGGATGGCATGCACTTGCCTGGGCTGTGACTGTTCATAACAAAGACAAGGTCCTGCTATGTTTCCAGGAATATGTGCATTTCAAAACCTTGGGTTCCTGAGAACCTTCTTAGAACGTAGGTATTCGCTAGTGATCAACAGGACAAGGCACGGCCCACTGGGTTCCAGAAATCCACCAAGTTCATGAACGCCGACTCCCACACCCCAGCTGGCCTGCTCAGAGGTTGGGTTGTGATGGTGAACACACACCTTCTGACCCCGATTTTTGGGTTTTCGCTGCTGCAAGGAGCCCAGCCTCCCTTGGCCCCTGCTGCAGGGGAGTGGATGATACTAGAAGGAGCTAGCTCTGGGCTCCTGAGCTCAGTGGCCTTGGGGTTTGGAGCCTGCTCCATTCCAGAGGGAATGGCCCTAGGTTTCAGGCCCAGGAGCCCTTATCAGAGTAGGGAACCCAGGTGTGGAGACTCAGGGGACAGTGGGTCTGAAGGGAGTCATTTCCGATTGGAATACGCATGCCTAGTGGTGCAAGGCCACGGTCAGAGGCCACCTGCCATTCAAGGCCTACAGTGACCTTCCATCCCTCCCACCACCAATACCCACCTTATCCTTTCTGCTCCAACAGCTGCCCATGACCCCCTGCACCCCCCTATCTACTATACTGCTTGCCCCAGGCATATGTCTGTGTGCTAGGCAGAACCATGAGAGTGTCCTGCGTGTATACTTCATCTCAATGAAATACTGAAGGGATCTTGCAAATATAATTAAACTCCAAATCAGCAGGCTTGAATATAGGGAGACTATGCAGGAGGGCCTAATTACATAAATCTCTTAAATCTGGGCCTGGAACTGGAAACAACAATTCAAAGCACAAGAAAGACAGGACACACCACTGCTGGCGAGAAGGAGGGGGCACCTGCAAGGAACGGAGCAGCCTCTGGGAATCTCTGGTCCACGGCAGAAAGGGGAAGGGCACCTTAGCCTGCAAGCGCAGGGAAGTCAATTCTGCCAAATCCAATGCTCTTGGAAGCAGACTTTGCTTCCCTGTGCCTCCAGACATGAACCCAGCCCAGTGAGCCTTGACTTCAGCCTCGTGATACACCGAGTGTGACTCACTTCCGGAACCAGGAGGTGGTATGCGACACTGCTGTACGACACTGAGTTTGCAGCGATGTGCTATGCAGCAAAAGAAGACCGACACGCAAGGCTCTTCCTGCCTCTGGTTTGCTCACACTGTGCCCCTCATCCCGAAGCACTCTCCCATTCCCTCCACCCAGGAGTCCAGAGGTCCTCTCACTCATGGAATGTAGAATAGCACCTTAGAGGCCACTGGGCAACAGCCCAATCCCCAGATTTAATGGTGGCCAGTGGGAAAAGGATTCACTCGGCTCTGACCTATGGGCATGAGCACTGTGCCTTCTAATAACAGGAATGGCTAACGTGCACTGAGCCCAGATCATGTGCCAGGCATTCTTCTCAGCACTTGATATGCCATCACCCACTTACCCCTCACAGCCACTCTATGAGATCAGTATCATTATGCTACTTAGAAAGCAGAGGTTCAGAGAGGTTAGGTAACTTGCCCAAGTGAGCACAGCAGAGCTCCAGGTCCTCCTCCCCCTCACTGCCTCTTCACCCCCTCTCCTGGCAGCTTGCTCTGGCCCTCAAGACATCTCCCACTTCCCCAGCCCCACTGTGAATTCAGTGCTGCAATGGGATTCAGGCTCCAGAGGGCTGGGCCTGTGCCCAGCTGCCCGTCCCAGCCAGATGGCATGATAAGATTGATGTCCAGAGAGGCTGAAAGGAGCCGTCTGCAGGAAGAGGTAGTGCCTAAGGCCATACCCATTATCCCTCGAAGACTTCAGATCTTATCGAGGGCTTCCTGGCGCCCACGCAGGCACAGGTGCAGACCTGGTTTCTGCAGCCACTGGCTTGGAGCTTTCCAGGAGGATGGGTGCCTGGCTCTGCCTGCAGCAGTGGCCTCCAGGACGCTCCTGGCCTCCCCTGGGCATACCCTAGTCCTGTCCTGTGGGGAGCCCCCCCGCCCCAGGCTCACTGAGGAAAAGGACAGGCATTGAGACCCACTCCTACCTTGCAGAACATTGCTGCCTGGAGGGAAAGGAGGATGCTGGGATGCCTCCTGAGGCACATCCTCGCAGCTGCCCTCCCTTCTCCTCCAGTCACTGCTGCTCTATCAGGTGCATGCAGTGTAGCCGACAGCACCTGACCTCTGCTCTTGGGTGCCCTCTGCCCGGGCACACCTGCAGTATCCCAGCTGGCACCATGGAAGTGCCAGGAGCTAACATGCCTGGGCACACACCCCCTTTTTGGTCTCCCAGATGACAGTTCTGAGGTGCTGTCAACACAGTCCCTCAATGCGTCCTAGGGGATGGAGCCCCAGTGGCCCACAGCGGTGACCACATCCATATACTACTCTGTCTGGCTCTCCCCTTCCATGTCACTCCCCGCCCAGGGACTCCTGCTCCTGGGTGCTTCCAGGAACTCTGCTTTCTGAGGGAAACCAGGCTAACCTGTCACTTGGGCTCCCTTCTTCCTTTCAGAATGAATCCCGACCAGGAAGCCAGAAGCCCTCACTCAGCACAAAAGCGAAGCTTTATCTCTGTATACGAGAAGAGGTGGGAGGGAGAGAAAGAGTGCTGTCTCCATGGTCCATCCTCCCAGCTATGGGGCTGGAAGTTCAGTCACTCATACCCACCCCCAAATATATATATATGTATGTATATACACACACACACACACACATATGTATACATATATATACACACATATACACATATACATATATATACATATATATGTATATACACATATACATATATAGATATATAGATACATAATATACACATATATACACACATATACACATATACATATATATATACACATATATGTATATACACATATACGTATATAGATATATAGATACATATATCTATATATGTGTAAAGGGAAAGTGAGAGATAGGAACATCAATGATGAGATCCTCATTGCACGCCTCACGCTGGGGATCGAGCCTGCAACCCAGGCATGTGCCCTGACCAGGAATCAAATCGTGACCTCCTGGTTCAAAGGTTGACACTCAACCACTGAGCCATGCAGACTGGGCTTGTCCCAATTTTGCATTGGTAAATTATACACACCAGGACGCTCCATCAAGCTTAGCCTTGTAATCATTTCCAAGTGTACAAGTCAGCAGCATTAAATACATTCACGCTGGTTGTATAAGCATCATCACCACCCACCTCCAGACTTGTTCTTCTTCCCAAACAGGAACTCTGTGCCCATGAAACATCACCTCCTCCTTCTCCTCCTCCAGCCGCTGACACCCACTGCTCTTCCTTCATCTCTGTGAACGTGTCTATGCTGGGAACCTCATATATTAAGTGGAACCATATAGTACTTGTCCTTCTGTGACTGGCTTACTTCACTCATCATAATGTACTCCAGCTCATCCACATTGTAGCATGTGTCAGAATTTCACACCTTTTTTATGGCTAAATAACACACAGTATACAATAATATAATATATGTATAGATCATACTCTGTTCATCCATTCATCCAGCCAAGGACATTCAGGTTGTTTCCACATTTATCTATAGTAAGGCTGCTATGAACACTGGTGTGCACAAATCTGTTTGCGTCTGTTTCTAATTCTTTGGGTGCATATCCAGAAGGTCTGCCCCATTTTTAAGGCACAAAGAGCGGGGACGTACGGAGTGAACTCTCAGGCTGGTGGAGACCAGGGAAATAAAGGGAATGAGGGTTTGCTCCGCCCCCTCCTCCCTGGGCTGTGAGGTGTCCTGCTGGCTCAATTTCCCAGTCACATCAAGAACAGGATGGGGAATCCCCACAGCTGGGCTCCTGGCGAAGCTGGGAGCCAGCAAGAGGAGCCTATGTTTTAATGATGAGCAAACGTGAGAAGGGGGATGGGGCGAAAGGAAGGAGGAGAGAAGAGGATGAAAGAGAAGAGACACCTTGGCTGCAGCCATCCAGAATGGAGAACCTTATAGCCAACCAATCCACCCCCATCCTAGGAACCCATCCTGCAGCCAATGCTCCCTCCCCCCCTCCCCCCGCCCCTGCTAGCCCTCTCTACTCAGCCCATTCCCCACTAGGTGATGGATGTGGAGGAACAGAAAGGGAAGCAGCAGGAGTAGGGAAAGTGCTGAGGCTGCTCTTTGCTGTAAAGAGCAGGCGGCCCTGGGCCTGTGGGCAGAATGCATGGGCCTGGGTGTGCACAGCCTTAAAAGGGACATCTGGGCCTGTGCTTCCCAGGCAGGACTTAAGCTGTCCTACAGCTGTCTGGTGACCCACACTCCCCTCCTGGTGTTGTTAAGGGACCTCGTCCCAGCTCCAGGGGCTCAGGGAACCCCCTGCAACAGCCAATCATGTTGTATGCTTGTCATTATGTCTCAGTGAGCCTGGCTGGCTATTTTTTAGGGCCAGAACCCAAAAGCACCCACGTGCTTTGGTGAAAAGGAGCCTTTGTCCACACTCCTGTCCTCCCTACCCAGACCCAGTGAACCCTCCCCTTGCTGCCTGCCCTCTGTCAGTGGTGTGGCCTCTTTGGCAAACAGCACTCAGCACAGGTGCTTCTGCTGACCGAAGGCCCCGGGCTCCCTGCCTGAGGTCAGGAGTGTCTCTCCCCTCAGAGCTCTGAGTCTGCTACCATCAGCCAGAGGCCGGAGGAAACGGGCAGGCCCAGAGGCAAGAAGCTGGAGCCTTCCCAGCCCCTCGGCAGCCTTTCCTCTCACCCAGGGACACATGGCTTTAGTGGCTGCAAATCCAGCCAATCCCTTTAAGAACTGCCAAGGCATTAAGAGGCATTACCTCCTCCCGCAATCCTCAGGATCAATGCAGTGACCTGCAAACAAGGGACACTTCTGCCTCTCTGCCACCGGCCCTTCTCTGGGCACTCCGCCCCTCCAGGCCCTGAAAGGAGGCAGCACGCACCCCTCATCTTCAGCAGAGCCTTTCCCTCCGCCCTCAGCATGCAACCCACCAGGCACCCCAGCCTGTGGGTCCTCACAGAGGAAGAAGCCTCAGAGGGAAGGTCTCAATTCCTGCTTTCCTGACTCCTTTCTGCTTTCCTAATGCGTGGCTTTTGTTTGTTGATTTGTTTTGTTTTGTTTTTGCTTTTGGCTCTTGCCAGGGGCTCAGCCTCTCTTGGGCTGGAGCTCAGCAGCCGGGGGGGCTCATGGGCCTGTTCACCCCTGCCAGCGGGGCGGCAACTCTGAAGATGGAGGAGGGCACACTGAGCTGTGGGAGCGCCACCACTGCTCACCTCATGGTGAATCTCCTGCACCTCACCTTCCCACGGCCCCTTCCACACCTCCTTCTGCAGCGCAGCCTGTGTGAGAATAAACAGGCCATCCTTTCTGTCAAAGGACAGTTTAGACAGCCGCCATTTTGGACTGTGTGACTTGGCAGCCACCATGTTGGCCGCATGGCGTGTAGCTCACCTGGGGGGCGCCATCTTGAAATCGCAAAGGGTAACCTCTCCTTTTGAATTAGCCAATCGCGAAAGACTGTGCGCCTGAGCTCCAATCAAGAGCAAGGACAGGTCACATGCGTCACGGATTATAAAGCCGAACAGACTGTCTGCTCGGTGTGCACATGCTTCCAGACCACGTGTGTGCACCCTTCACACCCTTCTACGTAGAAGTAAATATGTTTGCCTACTGCCTGGCTCCCGAGTGTTTTGTGTTCTACCAGAACCCCTGACTTGGAGGCTCACCTTACTTCTAACAGCCAGGCCCCCCTGAGTTCCCCTCTCCAGCTGCCTCCTGCTGACCCCGTTACACACAAGGCCATCCCCTCCCCATTCCCAACTCCACACGGTGCTGGCAACAGACACCTTTGCCCAGAGCCGCAGCAAGGAGGGCAGGGCCAGGCCACGGCCATGCTGCCTGAGAGCGGGAGGAGAGAGGCCGCGATGCCTGGGAATGGAGCATGCCCAGAGCTCTCCTGAGGGAGCCATGGGAACCCCCTGCACGGGGCCTGCTGCCAACCCGCCGCTCTGAGCCCAGCCCACGCTCCACCTCTTGCAAAAATGGGACTTTGGGGACAATGCCTTTCCCCGGCAACTGCAGCCCTGAGCTCGACCACTCCTGTTGGTGTGACCCCAGGAGCCGGGGACACGTCCGTGTTTGCCGAAGAGAAGCAGGAGCATCCACCGATGGACCCTCAGGTCCCCAACCACCGGAAGTGGGGAAGGTCAGAGACATCTGGGCTGCAGGCAGCCTCGGAAATGGGCAACATTCACTGTCTCAGGAGTCCGGGACACCTGGTGTCCTTCCTCTCAGTCTCCGACACTCCCCCAGCCACACACCTTGGAGCCCTTTGTCACTCAAACTCAGACAGGCGGCTGGCTGGGCGTGGACAGTTGTCTCCAACTGCAGGTCTCAGCGGGCTGGTGGGCCGTGACATAAACTTTGTGAGAGATAAACGCACGATGTCAGCATTAAATGTGTATAACCACACTGAAAACACCGTGAGTGACACACACTGTAAGTGGAACAACTGCTTCGTGGAAATTCTGTGTCACCCACACGTGCCAATGTTCTGCTTTCTGGGAGGCTTCCTGTCCAGGTCTGCTCTGCCCTCGGGCCCCCGAGCCCCACAGGAGCCCCCACTGGGCTCCCTGCACTGACCCCCCAACCTGCTCCCTCGGCGCTGGGCCTCCCACCTCCTCATCCTCCCCTGCGCTGTTACCCAACTCTTGCCCTGCTCTTGAATTTTTTACGGGTTTTTGTCTTATCTTGACAAGACTGCATGGTCCTTAAGGCCCAATCCATCCTATACTCTCACGGTCCCAAGCCCAAGAAGACAGGCTGGCCTGCGCCCCCTCTCCCCTGCTGCCTCTTCCTGCCTACCCCAGCACTCCCTTCCGGAGAGTGGTGTTCTCAGCTCCCCCCTCCCCCTTTCGCCCCTCCCCGCCCCCTGCTCCTGGGCCAGGCTCTCCCCAGACCCGCACAGCTGTTGGGATATTAAAGGGTACTGGGCCGGGGGGGGGGGGGGGGGGCGGGGAGAGAACCTCCCTACCATCCATCAAGGATACCTGATCCCAGAATCAGGAGTCCAACTTCTTCCCACCACATCCCAGAACCTCCTCAAGGCACCCCCCCCCGCCCCAGGTTCTAAGCGCCTGCTGCATGCCATGCCCCATAGGCACAGGGGGCAGGGAAGTCCCACGTGAGGCCCTGAAGGGGAGATACAACATCAAAGCTGGGGTTACTGGCCAGCCAGTCACATCCCTGGCTGGACTCAGGGGGCTTCCTCACTGCCTCGGCTCCTAGGTGTGTCCTGACCCCTCAGGTAACATAACGGTTATGGTTTCTGATGCTTGGTTCCAATCTTTAAGGAGACCAGTGACGAAAAGGCCACCTCCTAAGGTGTTGTGAGGATTTAGTGAGAGAATGCGCGAGAACGTGGTCAGGTATACAGCAAGCACTCAATTACTAGCTGTGATTATACTTTGACATCACAACTGCTCCCCGGTCTGCCCCACTCTGCCTTGTGCCTTCTCTCCCTCCTCTCCAACTTGCACCACCCTTAGGGTCCAGCTCCAGATACACCTTCCCCATGAAGCCCCCGTGGCCACTCTGGCTATCACCGGTCCCTGCTGTTTCTGAGCTCCAGCCATCCGCAGACCCCGCTATTCCCTAATGTCTCCCCACCCTGAATGCCTGTGCCCAGCACAAGGAAGGCCTCAGTCTGACCCTTTCCTACATTCTGATTCCTGGGTTCGCCTTCAGCTCTGCCAACCTGCATGCACTCTGGGGACTCATTCCCTCTCCTCTGTGGGCCCTGTGAGCAGATAAGTGGGCCCATCACTGGCCTTCAAAGGCATCTGGGTTGACGAATAAAGAGTGAAAAACAACTCGGAGCATGGCAGAAGGGAGGCCAACAGTGTCCTGCTCTGAACCTGGCAATGGGCCTGTGAGAGCACCTCAGGTTAAGGCCAGAAAGCTCCTCCGAGCCTGGTGGCCCAGCACCCGAGGGCTTTCTTCTCAGGTGACACTCTCTCTCCAGTGTCTCTCTCGGGGTAACCAGGGTCCCCAGTCAGCTCTTTCTCCTGGCAGCAACTTCCTGAACCAGAGCCCAGCGGGACCAGTGACCGTGCCAGCAGTTTCCAAGAGTCTGATGGGGTCTCCGCCCCCCTTCCCTCTCCCCTCTTCATCCTCCTGAACCACCCTGACACCCCAGCTCACAGTGGTCCCCACCCCTCGGAACACCCCTAGCAACTGCCCACGGGGCCTTCTGGCCTCCTCCCCGTGCCTCGGATGACAGGAGCATAACCACAAAGCAGAGACCGCAAGTGCTCTGGCTGTGTTTTGTTTTGCCTGTTGAGTATTTTAAGAATATTTGAGCTGACATTTTAAAATAAAAAGATTTCATGTAAAAAAAAATCCCCATTTCTGATTTTCTTAAAGAATTGGGAGAGCCAACACCACTGACCCCTCGTCCCACAGTGCAGTGCTAACCCCTTCAGACGGGGCATGCAACTTCCAGTTCTCCGCAGGCCTCCACACTCCCACAACCGTCCTCACGAGGCTGCGCACTCACTCACATGTTACCTGCCTGGCCCTCACAGCTGACCAAGCCTGAGACCCCCTTACAGAAAAGTAACTGTAGGTGAGTCATAGAACAGTGTTCCTAGGAACCTGGAAATCAAGAACAATCACTGTCCCCTAAGAGTTACAATGTGACATCAATACATGGCAGTCCAAAACAGAAATATATAGTGTCATGGCAAAGAAAAAGAGGTTTCTAGAAGGATTCCACGCTAGCCTGGCTGAACACAGCCACAGAGCGATCACAGGGAGACTGTGTCACTCTGAAGAGACTGGGCCGCACTGAAAGCAAGGAAAACAGCCAACCACAGAAGGTGGTGCAGGCCCAAGCTCGGTCCAGAGGAAGGGGTGCCCTTCTGGGTATCTCCAGGGAGGGCAGAAGGGGCATATAAATACACAGGGCTGTCCCCCTGCTCCCCTTCACATCCCGATCACACTCCAGCTCAGCCCTGGAGTGGTCTGAGGGGCTGCCTCCTTTCCCAACTAAACCATGAGCTCTTAGAGGCCAAGGGGGTGTCTGCTTCCTTCCCTCTGCCCCTGGGAGCCAGACCCAGGCCCACGAGACATTTAGTTAATTGGTGAGTATTTGATGACGGGTTCCCTGAAACGAGAAGATGGCCAGCAGGGAACCGACATTCTGTCCCTGTTGGTATTAGCAGACAGGAGCTGCTGGCTGCTGGGCAGAGACGGGTGGCCTCTCGCAGCGAACACAGTGAGGCTGCGGTGGAACCCGCGTTGGCTGAGTAGCCCCCCACCCCCACCCCCCGTGTGTCACACACAACGCCAGAGGCCCCCAGCAACCACGAGAATCGCAAACTCGAACTCATCCAGCGCCGGGGCTCTCAGAGCTCTCCCCGAATTCTCCGTGAGCCACAGCAAGATACAGAGCTGAACAGCCGGAGCCCAAGAGTGTAAAGCCCACAGATGACCAAAGGCCAGACTCCTGATCCTGGAGTGGCTGCCTCCGCCTTTGCTTGGAGGCCCTTTGACCTTTACTGTAGCAGGAAAGCAAATCATCAATACTCTGGTCCTCACAGATCGCTGGCTTCCAAACCATTTTCCTCTAAAACCTTACTTATTTTTCCAGTGTAATTCTAAATGGCTCCCAGTGATGCATAAAAAGATAATAAATAACAACCAGCATTTGGTGGGCATTTATTATGTGCCAAGCCCTGTGATACATATACGGAGTGGCCAGATTATTATGATCTCTGAATGCATAGTAATCTGGCCACTTTAGTATATATCCTATATAATAAAAGGCTAATATGCAAATTGTCCCCTCGACTAGGAGTTTGACCAGCAGGCAGGCCAGCCAACCGTCCATGTCCCCTCCCTCTGGCCAGGCTGGCCAGATCCTACCCATGCACGAATTCATGCACAAGGCCTCTAATATGTGTGTGTGTGTGTGTGTGTGTGTGTGTGCACACACACACACTGAGTGGCCAGATTATTATACATTCAGAAATCATAAAAATCTGGCCACTCGGTGTATATTTGGTATATATTCATTTCATCCAAGACAATCCTATAATGCAAGCATCATTGTTTGTCCCCATTATACAAATTAGGAAACCAGGGCAAACAGGAGTTGCTCACAACATTCCCTAGCTCAGTGGTCTGCAAACCCATCAGTCAAATATCAACAGTACAATGACTGAAATTTCTTTGGAGAGCCAAATTTTTTAAACTTAAACTTCTTCTAACGCCACTTCTTCAAAATAGATGCGCCCAGGCCGTGGTATTTTGTGGAAGAGCCACACTCAAGGGGTCAAAGAGCCGCATGAGGCTTGAGAGCCGCCGTTTGACAACCACTGCCCTAGCTACTACACCTTCAACCTTCTAGAACACAGAGCCCCAATGATAGAGGTCTTGGGAGATGGATAGGCAAGCCAGAGATGAGAGCTGTCGGCCAAGGACACGTGGAAGACCCAGGTACGGTAGTTCTCTCGGGGTTGGTTTCCCCAATGTTTCTCTCTGGGACATGCTGAGGTCAAATATTAGAAAAATAGGCAGCCAGAGAGCCTGAGCTCCCAGTCACTTCCACTGGGAACCCGCTACAGCCACGGCCGCCAACTGGTAGTCCATGGACATTGGTGGTCCGTGAGGTCCGAAAGGTTGGCGACTGCTGCTCTACTGTATGTAATCTGGCAGACGGGGATCGCTTTGTCTTTCACATCACATACTTTCAAGACCTGGCACAAAGTGTGGTTCTACAGAAGACAGATGGAAGGCCCACGGGCTACCTGTGGGGGCCTGTGATGTCGCCCACCTTGGGTCTCTGGGACTCAAGAGCTCTCTCCAGGGCTAGTCCGGGGCAGCTGCAGCCAGGATTTCAGATTCAGCCAGCTGCCGTGCAGCGGAGACCACCTGGTGGCAGATCCTGACTGCCTGTCCATTACAGTCCTCGGGTGCTATATTCCCATTATCTCTGAGGTTAATTTCACTCACTAGAGTGTGGTAGCAACAGATAACCTCCTTACCTGCACACAGTGGGAGCAGCCTGCAGCCAGTTACAACCACAGGGAGCAAGCTGAGTGGTTAACTGGCAGAAAATTAACTGAGAAATTCCCTACAGCCCTCTATGAGCTCTGCTGAGGCAGGAAGGTGGAGATATAAAGGCAAAAAGGGGCCCCCCACATTGGAGAAAGGACCTTGCAAATCATTGAGTCCACTATCGGTGAGGACATGGAGAGATCAGAGCCCTCACACATGGATAATGGGAATAAAAAATGGTGCAGCTGCTTGGAAAACAGTCCAGTAGCTTCTCAAATGATTAAACACAGAGTTAACATAAGACCCAACAATTCCATTCCTATGTATATACCCAAGAGAAATAAAAATATATGTCTATTCAAAGCTTATATATGTTTTAGTAGCATCCTATCTAATAAAAGAGAAACATGCAAATTGACTGTACCTTCACTATTCTACCAGCCAATCAGGAGCGGGGGGTGGTGCGAGGGGCGGGGACAAGTGGCGTGAGCACCCGGCCCCGGGGGCAGAGACTAAGTGGAGGTGGCGGTGAGTGTCCGGCCTTGGTGACTGAGTGGAAGTGGTGGCGGCGGCAGCGGTGAGCATCCAGCCCCTGGGGATGGAGACAAAGCAGTGGCGGTGGGGAGCACCCAGCCCCCAGAGCTGGTGGTCGCAGGCAGCTGGGGCTAAGACTGGGGCTGGGTGAGGCGGAGCCAAGGCAGCCCCCAGGTCCAGGCGGTCTCCAGTGGCCCGGGCTAAGGCTGGGGCTGAGCTGAGCAGGGCGATGGCTGGGTGCCTAAGGCCTAAAACCTCGCCAGGGGGTGAGTGGTCAGTAGGACATCCCCTGAAGGCTCCCAGTATGTGTGAGGGGGCAGGTTGGGCTGAGGGATCACCCACCCCCAGTGCACAAATTTCGTGCACCGGGCCCCTAGTTATTAATAATAGCCAAAACATAGAAACAACCCAAATGTCCACATCTGATGCATGGATAAACAGAATGTGGTAGATATATCCATGCAATGTAACCTTAACTGGCCATAAAACAGAATGCTCAAACATGAATAAACCTTAAAAACACTGTGCTAAATAAAAGTCCATTATAATTCAATTATGTGATTCCACTAATATAAAATGTTCAGAATATGAAAATTTATGAAAACAGAAAGTAGGTTGGTGGTTGCCTAGTGCTGGGATAGGGGAAGGGATAGGTGGGCAGGGCGGTGGTGGCAATATCTAAAGGTATGGGGTTTCTTTTTGAGGTGATGAAGATGTTCTAAAATTGACTATGGGACTATACTGAAAACCATTTAACAGTACACTTTAAGTAGGTGAACTGTACAGTATGTGAATTATATCTCAGTAAAATTATTTTAAAAATTAGTGTACCTATATAAGCTGGCTCCAGTATGGTGGCATTGGACTAGAATCTCTGATTAGCTTGGAGACCTCTCCAGAAAGCACTGTAGCTGTAAGAATAATCTAAAACTGTAAATAAATCAACAAAAGGCCTGAAAAACTGAGCCTAGTTTCCCAATGAAACTGGGAAAAACATCTGCAACTTTAGGAAGGATTCTGATGCCCCACCAAAGATGGGGATGCATCTCCTGGAACAGCTCCATCTGTCCATCCATTTATCCATTCATCCATCTATCATCCATCCATCCATTCATATATCCATCCATATATCCATCCATCCATATATATATCCATCCATCCATCCATCCATATATCCACCTATCCATCCATCATTTATCCATCCATCCATATATCCATCCATCCATCCATCCATCCACGCATCCATCCATTCAACCGTCCATGCATATGTGTGTATATATATCCATCCATCATCCATCCATCCATTTATCCCTCCATCCACCTCACCCCACCCACCTACCCACCTATTCGTTCATACATTCATCCGACCATTCATTTAAAAAGCACCCACTTATGCTTGGTTAAGTGCCAGAACTACAACAGGAGAGGCAAGAAAGTAACCAGGCAATTGACATCCTGAGGCAAGTGCTGAGGGTCTCAGGGGAACAGCCCCAACACATGAGAGGAATACTGAAAATACTATTTTTTATCAGCTTGCCCTAATTGGCAGAAAGACACAAATATGACTATTATATATGGAAACCAGGAGAAACCTTAGAAAGCAAATTATGAGCCACAAACAAAAGAAAAAGGCCGCCACTGAAACTGGGACACAAGGCCTTTACGGTGGTCCTGCATGCAGACACTGGCCACACAAGCCTCACGTGGCTCTGAGATCCTTCCATCTCTCCCGAGGGCTGTGGGGCTTCCCTGCCTGTGGACGTGGCATTGCTTAGCAGTGAGACGGGCAGTTCTCGTGGTTTTACAGGCGTGAGATTGCAGTTTTTCTCCCAGCAGCGAGTATTTGCCTTTCTAACATCCAATCAGTGCTCTGCTATTGTTCCCATGCCCTTCTGGGGACGTGGTAACTTTCGGTGCAAATAATATATCACAGTGAGACCTTAAGACATCTGAGTGACAATTACACTGAACATGTAGCTACCCAACCATGCAAATGACCACCCTGCCGCCCGCTCCGGCAATGAGGACTGCCATGCCTGCTGTGGGCCGGCAGCCGGCAACAGTAAAATGCGCCCTGACTTCAGAGGCATCAACACATGAAAAAAAAAAAAACAACTGTGAAAGGGGCAAGCCAATCCCTTCCAGTGCAGGTGAGGAAGGAGTACGGAGCTGAGACACAACACAAGCCAGACCACAGAGCAGGACGACAGCCTTGTGAGCTGAGATTTGTGCCAATGCGTTTTCTTCTACTCCCCCGGGCTCCCTCCATCTCTAAGTTAGTCTTACATTTCCTGGCTTAAAACAAAACAGAATTTTAGAGCACACAGGACAGTAAGGTTAACCTATCCAAACACGCTGGCAATCTTAGTTCTACCAGCTCCGTGACAAAGGATGATGGGAAATGTCTAACACCATCCACGGACTGTTAGTTTACAGCTGCTAGGGAACTGCACTGCCACTCACCAATAAATGAGGCTGGCCAGGTGTTTTCTCAGAGTCATGCACTCTCCCTAGGGGCGGGCCTGGAGACTCACCATCCCCATCACATGGCCTACAAGAGTCTGGGCAGGCCCTTGTGAGCCTGTGAGTGTTATGCGTTCTGCATGCACAGTGTCCGGAGTTAGCAGGCTGCTGAATGGATTCTCAATCTCTCTGCACGGTGCTCGCATCCTGGCAGTACGTCAGTCTGACCGGGCACTGGATCAACGTGTGGAAAACACATTTTTCTTTTGTGAGCCTGGGATTACGGAGCTGGCCCCTCGACATTAACACAGACGAACAGGGTCAGGTCCTCTTTAGCGCCAACAAAAACTTTAAACATTTTCCTAAAGCTGGGTAAGGAATGGGCCTAAAGCCTCCGGGGTGAGGGTAGGTCCAGTTCAGCTGAGCTGAGCTAACTTCCCGGAATGAATAGCCAAGGCCCGAGAGCCGGACCGGAAACAGGCCTGCCCAATGTGTGCGGGGACAACAGCTCCTGGGAACACCCTCCCTGTGCAGCCGAGTATGAGGACAGGGCACGTCTCAGATGTCAGCAGAGCCCCATCTCACCGGGACACCAGGGTAAGATGTGGCCCACAGGAGACAACTGCCCTGGGACTGATGGAACAGGAAGCTGCCCAGGGCTGGTCAGGAATATGGGCGGTGGGGGAGGGTAACTATGCTGCAAAAGGTAATGATGAATTTGTTCATCTCATCCAGCACCATCCAAGGGAGAAAAAATAGCCAACATTCCAGTCCGCTGTGTAGTGATAAGCCAAGAACAGAGCCGGGGACATTAAACTTTTGATGGGAATGTCCTTTCAGTGCCCCCTGTGCCCTTCAGTCTGGCTCTGCCCTTGACTCAGAGCACAACGAACACAGGTCACTTCCTCAGCGCATGCCAGGCACCGTGCTGGACCCTGGGCCCGGTGACTGAGATGTGGCCTCTGCTCCGGGTCTGCAGAGAGCCACCCAAGGGGACACACACAGCCTTCGGAGTCTGCTGCAGAACTAGACACAACAAATATTCTAAAATTTCTCTCACGGGTGGGATTAGGACTGCTTTTTCTAGACTTTTCTCCTTTTTTCTTCCCTTCCAAAAAGAGCTTGTAGCATTGTTACATAAGCAAGAAAAAAAACAAATGAAGAGGGAAATAATACACGCTGGCTGAGGGGTCTCTCCTGCTTGCTGGTCACCTGATAGCCCCGAGGAGCGTCCGTCCTCCCAGGCTCGGCGACTGGTCAGAGCGAGGGCACAGCCATGCTGCAAGCGCGCCCCCCCCCTCCCCCCCGCCACACACACACACCCCGGGCAGCAGATCTGCAGACTCACGCCCTCCGGCAGAGACTGCGACTCTGCAAGGCCTTTCCTCCCGCCGGACCGGCTCACAGCTCATTTCTGCTCTGGGAACACACCAGGGCCCGCTGGGCGGGCAGCACTCTGCCCACCTGTCACCCTGTGTGCTACCACTTAATCCAGCGCCTCTGGGGCCGGAGGTTGGACATGAGAGCGCCACTGGGATGGCCCCCAACTTCCGGAGATGAAGGCTGAGGTTTCGGGGGGCCTGAGGAAGGTAATCCCCATAAAGTACTTTAACTCAAGTTGAACATGTCAGTGTATTCTGTTAGTGCACTGCCGTTGTTAATGGAGTTCTCAGTTCTCAACTTCCTTTCTTTTTTTATATAATATGTTTGTTTATTTGTAGAGAGAGAGGAAGGGGGAAGATAGAAACGTCGATGAGAAAGAAACATCACGGATTGGCAGCCTCTTGCACGGTTCCTACTGGAGACTGAGCCTGCAACCCAGGCTGTGCCCTTGACCACAACCGAACCTGGGACCCTCCAGTCCACAGGCCGACGATACTCTATCCACTGAGCCCAACCGGCTACGGCTCATCCTCCTTCTTGCTCTGAGTGTTGCCGTAGAATGTTCTCCTCATTTGCTGCAATGGTAAGTGAGGAGCCTGCCTGTCTTCACCGCAATGCCAGCCCTCCATTTCTCACCTCCCAGCAGGGGTTCTCCTGCTGGCAAAACACCAGGCAAATATGCTCCCAAGCTCCAAGCCTAAACTTTTAATGCACAGAGATGGCACGTGCCCTTAGCTCAGTCCCGGCTCCCACTGCAAGCCCTGCCCCTGGGGGCTCTGTTGTCACGCTGGGTGCGGTGCTGGAGGGGGCAGGCCTCGGGCATGCTTGAGCATCCTCAGCGGGTGCCATCTTCACCCCAGTGCCGAGAGGTGCCCGCCACATCTTCCCTCCTTGCTAATGACACCACACTTCTAACTTCCTTCACACCGAGGCCTCTAAAATCTTAAATACGAATGAACTGAAGTTTGCAGGCTGTGCTGTGTGTGACTTAGAAGTCAATGAAAACATCAGTCGGTCCAGGGGATGCCTGCGATAGTCCTCCGGTCACTAGTAGGAGAAATCTGGAACGCTGGTAAGATCTCAGAACTTGCCCTGCTTTCCCAGCACCCTCCGCGGGGGTTATGGCTTATCCAGGCCCACCTGAAGCTTGACCTGTGCCCCCTGGAGGCCAAAGGAATCTGGGAGGCAGGATGGGTGGGAAAAGGTGAAGAAGCAATGAAACAGATGGTGCAAGAGGCCCCATCATGGGCCCTGCATGAGGTACAGGCCTGACTCCCCCATAGGCCCTGGGTCTCCTCACCTGAAACAGCCCAAGTTTTCAGGTTGGAGAGAGAGAACTTCCCAGCAAGGCCTTCCTCCTTGAGACCGGGGGCTGGATCTGCATGCCAGCACACGGGCTGTTTCCTTGACCTGTTCCTGTCCAGACAACTCCTATCCACCCTTCAAGACCCAGCCTGCATGCGGCTCTTCCTCAGTGGCGTCCCGGTGAGTGATCTGTTGAATGTCATTCATCCACTCACACGTCTGTTTCCCCTTGTATACTGTGGGCCCCTCAAGTCTTTATTTTCCTCCTTTCCTGCTGCCCCCCAGAGAATAGATAACCAGCAAAGGTACCGTCAATGAGTGAGGGCCGGAGCCAATGAAATCAGTCGGTCGACATTATACTCCTTCACTCAATGCTTCATCCTTCGATGCTTAAACCCTTACTTTACCCCTAGAGCTCCCTCAGGAGACCAGGAACTGGGAGAAGACCCACATGCTGCGGCGGGACCCCAAACCTGGCTTTCCCACCTGCAGTCTGTGGAGCCATGGGAGTGGCAGACACGTCTGGTAGAATCTGTAATGCCTCATCTCTCCTCTTCCTTACCAACAAAACCTTGTAATTGTTGGGGGGGGACAATGTACCCAGTTAAAAACTGTATTTCCCAGCCTCCCTCACAGATACTAGTGGCCAGTAAGATACAAAAGGAAGACAGTGAACAGGAAACTCTTTAAATAGACTGCGGGGGTGGCCGTGTGCCTCTTGTCCTTCCCATGTTCTCCTCGCCTGGAATGTGAATGTGATGCCTGGAGCGCCAGCAGCTCTCTTGGACCGTGAGGCAACTATGAGGACAGTAGACACTCATTACACGTGGCAAAGCAGAGCATTGACAGAACCTGTGCCTCTGATGGCGACAGAGACCCTCCTCAGCCGTGGGCTGCCTGCCTCTGTATTTCTTTCACGTGAGAGAAAAATAAACCGTGTTGTTTACACCACTATTACTTGGGTTTCCTATTAATGCTGCTGTGGTACACCGTTCTCTAGGATGGCCCTCAATGACCCCTGCCTTCTTCTTTCCCACTTTGTTTAATCGCCTCCCTTGAGTACAGGCTGGGCCTGGTGACTTGCTTCTAACAACCAGAATACGGCAAAAGTGATAGGACTCACTTCTGTGATTAGGTTACAAAAGACTGGCTTCCGTCTTGCAGACCCTCTTTGGCCTTCTCGGCTTGAGTGCTTTGATGAAGCAAACTGTCATGTTGGAGAGGCCACATGGTAGGGAGCTTGGGTGACCTCTGACCTGTATCCAGTAAGGGCTGAGGCCCCAGCCCAGTGACCAATGGAGCTGACTCCCATCCACAGCCACAGGAGTGAGCTCAAAACCAGGTCCTCCCACAGCCAATTACAGCCTCAGCCCACACGCTGACCACAGCCCCGGGAGAGACCCTGCAAGCAGAGGACCTGGAGAGGCCGAGCCCAGATGCCTGACCAGCAAAAAGTGTAAGAAATGAGGTGTGTTGTTTGGGGACCATTTGTTACACAGCTATAGTATAGCTGACACAGCCACTGATCCTGATCCTCACTGAAAGCCTGAGCAAGATTCTCCCCTCTTTTGACTTCATTCCCTTTGTCAGTAAAATGAGAGGGTTGGACTGGATGGTCTCAAAGGTGCCTGGCAACTTTAAAATCCTAGAATCCAGTGACCTCCTCAAGCTCCTGTCACAGAGGCTCCTGACCTCCATCACTGGTGTGGCTGGACTCAGCAGTCCTGCCACTCGTGACCACTCAGTGCTAGTTCTTACTATGACTCGACGTGTCAAGGCAGGAACGAGAGGCAGGACCAGAGTACTCTCAATACCCGCACTCAGGGCCCTGCACCGCTGACGCGGGACTCTCCTCTTCTTAGCAGAGTGGAGGCCTCAGAGCCTGGAAAACCTGCAGCAGCTTTCACCATTCATCGGGACTCCATTATTGACCAGGGTCCCCTGGTGAGATGTGGGGACGGCTGGGCTAACACAAGGCTGGCTGACCACGGGGCACAAACGGCTTAGCTAAGCCAGTGGTTTTCCAGCTATTTCAGTGTTTATACCATCTGTTCTGGGTTGAATTGCTGTCCCCCAAAGTTCATACTTTGAAGTCCTCACCCCATGCCTCAGAATGTGCCCTTATTGGGAAATGGGGTCACTGCAGATATAATTAGTTAGGATGAGGTCATACTGCAGTAGGATGGGCCCCTGATCCAATATGACCGGTTTCATCATAAAACGGGGAATGTGCACACAGATGCAGGGAGAATGCCATGTGAAGATGAAGGCAGAGGTCGAGCTGAGGCCTCTACAAGCCAAGAAGTGCCAAAGATGGCCAGCAAACCACCAAAGCTAAGGGACAGTTTCCTCCTTATAGCCCTTGATCTTGGACTTGCAGTCTCCAGAACTGTGAGAGAGAATAAATTTCTATTGCTTAAGACACTCAGATTGTGGGACTTTGTTACAGCAGCCCTAGAAAACGAAAACACCTACACCTACACCTACACACACACAATGAAGCAACATTCACACACACACATGCTGACTCTAAAAACACATCTTGTGCATTATAAAAAAAGACCCCGGAATATAATGTAAAAGATTCTCCAGAGTCCCATGGTGCTTGCCATTGGAGTCCATAATTCTGATCTCACACCTCGGCTGTTTTCCGGCTGAACCTGATGCCCGGCCAAGGCCTGTGCTCAGGCAGGTTTGGTGTGGGTGTGGGTGTGGGTGTAGGTGGTTCTGCCTCCCCCGGACCGCTGGACTCGAACGTGCGCTCAGGACCTGCTGTGGCCTGAGGAAGCCCTCATTCCTTGAATAGTTCTCGTCTGCATCCATCAAACATAGCTCCAGGGGGGCACGGACAGAGTCAACACCAGGGCAGGCCTTGGGGGACGCCTGTCTGCGGCAGCGGTGGAGGATTTCTGCCCCCTTGCCCTTCACCATCAAGGTCACATGGCGCTTCCAGGTGAAGAGGGAAGGAGCGCAGGGATGGAGGGAGCGCAGGGATGGAGGGGGGGCGGGGTGGGGAGAGGCAGCCAGAGAATGTGTGCGGGCATTCCAGAAATCCCATCTGGCCTTGCTCAGCTGCCTGGCTCCCCGTGCAGCTGCCAGAAATGCCAGCCCACAAACAGCGGGGCCTGCGGCCTCCGTGGGCCCCTCCCAGGCAGGCAGCTGGTCAGCTGACAGGCCCCAAGGACTGCAGGCATGGCGGCGAGGAATGCGGGCCGCACGCCCCGGCAGCCGGAAGACCTTGAGCACACAGAACCCGCTACCTCACTCACAGGGCCCAGCACAAACTGGAAATGCAGGGCCTCCTGTCTAAAACACGAATTTAGAAACAGCGACCGCCGAGCATTCACCAGGCGTTAACCCTTCTGAGCACGGGGCCCTGGGCACCCAGGAGGGGAGCCGGTCAGTGAGCAGGCGTCTCCGGGGCCACCACAGGAAGAGAAGTAAATGCATTCACCCCTTTGGTCTGTTGTCTGGTTGATACAAGTGTCCCCTGCATACTTTCTCAGGAGCTTCTGCCCGATGGCGTATGACTGAACGCCAGACACTGAGACAGAGGAGTCTGAATGAGTTCCTAGCACCCCCGGCCCGGCCCCAGCCCCACGAGAGGCTGTGTGTCCTGGGTGGCAGTCACCTGCGTGTTTAGGCCCCTGGCCTACGTTATAGACGAGGACAGTACCTGTTCTTCCCTCTTCACTCGTTTCTCTCTCCCAGGGCTGTTAAGAACATACATATCAGGTCTAAAACACAAAAGAACCCTAACGCATGTGATGAATACCAATAATGCTGACAGCAATAATGACCAGGGAGAGGTTTTGCTTCGATTCAGCCGCGTCCTTTCACAGGCGCTGCCACTCGCCCTTTGAGGCCAAGGCTTCTGGGAAGAGTCCTCAGGCCCTACAAGCCGCTCTCAGGCAGCACCCACCGCAGGGGTTTTCTTCCTGTTCCTGCCACTGACAGGTGGGAGCCCTGAGAGGTGCCATGCTCTGGCCGGATGCACAGCGCCCCAGTCTTCCGGGCCACTGCGGGTTCCCAGGGCTGGAGGGACAAAACTTTCTAGGGCTCATTTACGAATGTGTTTGCTCCACTGGGGGCCAGCGATGGGCTCTGGGCACCAAGGAGTCAGGCAGCCCGGCTGCACCCACCTGTCTCCGGCTCCCCGGCTCCCGTGGCAGCCAGCCCCCCCCCCCCCCCCCCCCCCAGAATGAGAAGAAGCCTCCCGAGTTTTGCGGCCCCTCCCTTTGTTCCTCTCTCCCCAGGGCCACGGAGCCAAGCGAGGCCTGTGAACGGCAGGCTTGGCTTCTGCTCGGCTGATCAGAGCGATTAGTACCAGCCACTCCCTGCT
This sequence comes from Antrozous pallidus, assembly GCA_027563665.1. Lineage (NCBI taxonomy): Eukaryota > Metazoa > Chordata > Mammalia > Chiroptera > Vespertilionidae > Antrozous > Antrozous pallidus. The sequence goes on along the minus strand of CM050518.1, from coordinate 88,189,553 downwards.
AATTGCTGTCCTCAGCGGTGCCAGGCCTCCCGGCCACGCCTCCCGGAGCCCTCTGCCGGCACACAGCCTCCGACTGTGCACAGGGACAGGAGCGGCGTGTCAGGGGGATGGCAGTGACCGGGCGCCGAGGCGGGCTCTGTCAGTTATCAGTCCGCTTGAGCAGCCGAGACCAGGCTTCCCTGCCCAGTCCAAGCCAGGCACCCGCTGCTCGTCCCCTTTGGGGGAACGCCGGGAAGAGCTAAGCCATCCCTGGGAAGGAAGGGGCCTCGCAGGTGACAGCTTGATGATTTACTCACTGGTATCGAGGTGAACGGAGGCGAGGCAGAGAGCCACTCTATCAACGGCGCCGAGAGTTTCAGTGCAAAGAACACAGCGCCAGGAGCCACGGGACGGGTGGGTACCTCTCCTGCCTCACCGTGAATTTGGAATCTGTGAAGCGGGATTGACGGGACCGGCCCCGCCCATCTCCCGGGGCTGCTGTGAGGGTGAATGGAGGCACCAAGCATCTCCTTAATTATATGAGTGGCATTTGGGAGCTAGGCCTTTACTTTTATTTTTTTAAATATATTTTATTGATTTTTCACAGAGAGGAAGAGAGAGGGATAGAAAGTCAGAAACATCAATCAGCTGCCTCTTGCACACCCCCTGCTGGGGATGTGCCCGCAGCCACGGTACATGCATGCCCTTGACCGGAATCGAACCTGGGACCTTTCAGTCCTCAGGCTGACGCTCTATCCACTGAGCCAAACCGGCTTTGGCTGGGAGCTTGGCCTTTAAATATACTCTCCCCAATCCTCCCGAGTCTGTAAGCTAAATGCCGTCTCAGAGATGAGGAAACGGAGGTCAGCGAGGTGCTGACACAATGCCACCCAGCAGCTGAGGACAACGGGCTGGGGTCATGGGCTCTGCTGTGCTGGTGCTGAGCTCTCCCGGCCGCTGAGACTGTCGCCTCCCGTGTGTCCTGCTCAGAGATCAGGCCAGGCTGCTCCGTGCCTGCAGGCAGCCACTGCCTGGAGCAGCCGACACCACAGCCGAGGGTGCACGACCTGCAGCCGCTGGGACCCAGGACGTGGCTTTGTGGGAGGACCCTGCGAGGGTAATCAGTGAGGCCACCGGACTGGCTCTGGAGCAGGTCGGGCCTGTAGAACGTGGGATGAGTCGTCGGTCAGTGGACAAGGGAGACCGGGCAGGAACCAGAGAGGAGCTGAGATGCTCTGAGTGCGAGGAGATAGAGCCGGACCCGCAGCTGCCTCCACTGCTGGGGTCCGCCCGTCTCCACCTACATGCACCTAACAACATGCCCTGAGTGGGTGTCTGTCTGATCCAAGTCTCCCTCAGGGATGCTTGTCCAAGTGCCCCTGGGAGAGTCCTGACATCCACCCCAGAGTGTAAATGACTGACAAAGCAGGTTTCAATGGGGGCGGGGCTGGGAAGGCGTGGCAGAGGCCAAGGGGATGGAGAGTGGTACGGAAAGGAAGGCAAGAAGACGTGTGAAATGGACATCTGTCCTTCCCAACTGGGATGCTGCCAGGGGGCGCTGGTCATTCTCTGCCCTGGTAACACTGGTGCTTAGAGGGACCCTTAGGCCGATGACAGCCTGGCCTCCTGGGCACACGGAAGGGCAAAGGACTTGTACTCCAGAAACCCCCTAAATCTATTGGTTCTGCCCTTAACTAACTGTGACTTCAGGCAAGCCTGCTCTGGGCCAGCCCAGTCTCATGTGTAGAGAAAAGGGGCCCTGGATCATTCTACCTTGGAGGCGCTTTCCAGTTCTAATCCGTTTAATTCTGAGATGTCTGTTCACTTCCCTCACTGCTGCTTTCCCGGGGACCCCTGGTCCACGTAGAGGCAGAGAAGGGGCAGCCGGCGCGGACAGCCTGGCACAGATGGGCGGCCGCTCTGCCCGCAGCTGCGCTGCACAGCCGGCCACGCTGCCCTGGCCCTGGCGGCACTCCGCCCTTTCTGGCATCCCCTGTGGCCTCGGCCCGGCAGCCGGACCGGATTCCAGACTAAATATGGAGCCCCAGCCCCGGGCCTCTCGCACCTGCAGGCCCAGGCCCAGACCTCTGCAGCCACGCTGCCTGCCCTCCCGCCCGCCCGCTGCCTGCGGAACTCTGCACCGGCAAAGGCCACACACAGGCCGGGCGGGCCCCCGCCACCAAAACAGCTCAGCACAGGCCCTGGGCGTTCGCAAACACAGGAGCGAGGCTGCCGTTTAAACAGCGGAGAAGAAGCCAAGCAGTCAGCCCAGAGCTGCACTTCTTTTTCCAGATGGAACAAGGACAAAACACTGAAACGCCCCTCCCAACGTTCCTCCCTCCCCTTGGGCTGAAATATGGTCACATCTGAAAAGAAGGCCCATCTGACGTTAGCCCGCCCTCCCTCTCTCTCTCTCTCTCTCTCTCTCTCTCTCTCTCACACACACACACACACACACACACACACACACACACACACCCTGACACCAGCAAACTGTTTATGAAAATACACATCTGCCTGACTGGTGTGGCTTAGCGGCTGAGTGTCCACCTATGAACCAGGGGGTCATGGCCCAGTTCCCAGTCGGGGCACATGCCTGGGTTCCAGCCTTGATCTCCAGTGTGGGGTGTGCAGGAGATAGCCGACCAATGGTTCTCTCTCATCACTGATGTTTCTATCTCTCTTTCTCCCTCTCCCTTCCTCTCTAAAATCAATACAAAATATTAAAAATAAATAAAATACAGGTCCGACAAGCAGACCGCTGAGTTTCCAACCTAAGTTCCAGGCAGAATCCTACCCGAGGGTGGCCCAGCGTGAACCACTTCTCATGCCCCCTCTCCAGCATCACAGAACTGCGTGACACCTGAGAATGACTGATGTCCTTGTAAAAAGAAAAAAAAAATGGAACTCAAACACAAGAGACACACACACAGGAGAAGCCCGTGTGAAAACAAAGGCTGAGACTGGGTGATGTATCTGCTAGCCATTCAGAAGATGGGAGGAGCCAAGGAAGGGTCTTGCCCCAGGAACCGCAGAGGATCATGGTCCTGCTGACACCTTGACTTCAGACTCCGGCCTCCAGAATCAACTTGTGATGTTCTAAGCCACCGAGACTGTCATCTGTTCCCGCAGCCAAAGAAACGAATACACACGCATGAGGATCCACCACAAACCCCCGGCTGTGCGACCCTTCCCTGCACCGCGGTTTCTTTTCTATCACATTTTAGAAGTTGGGGCAGACAGCCCTTTCCAGACCTGACATCCAACTGCAGGTTCTCTTCCCTATGAAGCATCTGGAGGATATGGGAGGTGGCAGTAGGAGGGGATACACTCAGGGAAGGATGGGGACAGGCACACTGAGGTCCCCCTCTGCCCATGTGGTGCTGAGGACTGGTGCAGACACAGTCTGGAGAAAGGTCACCTTGATAAGTTCATCTTGGCAAGCTTGCATCCTACCCCACTTGGGACAAGGTGCAGGGAATGGAGCAAAGACTCCTGGGGAGACTCTCTCACAGGACTGAGGTTTTCCATGTTTTAGATTTGCACCAAAATAACAAGAAAGCCTGGAGGGGGAGAGGCTAGAGGCAGAAGGTGCAGAAGAGAGAGAACTGTAAGAGGCCAGACCTGAGATTACATGGGCTTACACCGAGGTGCAGGCAGAGGGACAAAGACAAGAAGAAGAGTAAGAGCTGGGCAGGCAGCAGAAGGACACGTCAGTGGGCATGCCGTGGGAGGGGCAGAGGGTGCTGGACTGGCCCGGGCGGCAGGTAGACAGCAGAGAGGCACAGGGAGAGGTCCAGGTTTGGGCTTGCAGGTCCAGTCAGGTGATGGAAAGGTGGGCCAATCGGGGTAGTGTGAAAAGGGATCATGAGGTGGGTCAGGAGTGGCTGAGGTCAAGGTGAGGCTGGCGGGTGGGAACTGGACGAGGACTGGTGTGGAGAACAGATGGGACAGCCAGCGACACTCAAATGATGGCCAGGGCCACTGGGTGAGATGACCGAGCCCAGGAGGAGGGAACACAGAGAAGGGCTAGGGCTAAAACTCTGGGAAACCCCCACCTTTGCCACAGAGAACTGGACCTGTGGGAAGATGTGTGGAGCAAGACAAGCATGGCAGAGAGAGGCGAGTGGTTGTGGGAGCCAAAGGTAGCTAGAGTTGGGGTGAAGGGGAGGAGAGGGGGGAGGAAGGGTCTGCGGGAGAGGCCACCAGGAGCACAAAAGCAGAATGTCTGAGGAGTCAGCACACAAGAAGGTCTTGGTAAGTTTAGGATCATGTCATTGCTCCCCCAAAGGCAGGGAGGTCTTTGAAGCCTTGCTCACTTTTGAGCTCACCAAGGAGACACACAAATGGTTAATGAGAATGGACAGAAGGAAGATATGGAATGACCCAACATTTAATCTCAGTTTCCCACTGTCAAATGCAGCCGGGCCTTCTCACCAACGCCTTCACCGATACCGAGGACACCCCACGGAAAAACACTGGGGAGGAGATTGTTTACGTTGAAGTATTCCTTTTTGGGGGACACAATTAGAGAGAATAACTAAGTCAGGGAGATATTTGGTGAAATCCAAAAAAATACGTATCAGACTCTGAAATGCTTTAATTTTACATAACCCAGATGCTAAAAAAAAAAAAAAAAAAAAATTAAAGCTATGTTGTCTTAAATATGTCATATTTCCTGTGAATAAAAAAAGAAAAATAGGGCTAGAACTGGACTCATGGATATTTGGAGGTGAGAACGACATCCAAGTTTACCTAGTTGCAGTCTCTTCTTTTACTGGTGAGAAAAGTCCCTGAAAAGTTAGCTGCCTGCCCAAAGTCACATCGTTAATTAGCAGCAAAGGCAGGACGGACGCCCATGCCTCCCCTTGGGCCTCCTCCTGCAGTGCAAGCCAAATCCGGACTCACCTAATTCAGATTCTACTAAAAACACTGTGATGTCCAGTATGTGGGAGGCCCAATTACAGCAAAAATCAGGACCACCCAATGGAGTTTGTTTTTTTAAATATACATTTTGTTAAATTTTTTTACAGAGAGGAAGAGAGAGGGATAGAGAGTTAGAAACATCAATGAGAGAGAAACATCCATCAGCTGCCTCTTACACACCCCCTACTGGGGATGTGCCCGTAACCAAGGTACATGCCCTTGACCGGAATTGAACCTGGAACCCTTGAGCCCACAGGCTGACGCCCTATCCACTGAGCCAAACTGGTCAAGGCCCAATGGAGTTTTTTATATTGTTTTTAAAACTGGCCCAGTTCCGTTTTGTATCGCTCAGAGCAGCACGCAGCATGCTGCAGGCTGTGTGGACGGTGTAGGGTGTGCAGTTACGCTCTGAACGGGGGCGGGTGTGCCTGGAGGAGGGACCCCGGAAGGGCCGAAGCTCACCTGCGTGCCACTCAACAGGTGCTACACTTAGGAGAGAGCTGTGTCTTCGAGGGAAGGGGCGCCCCTCCTAACGCCCCCAAAGGCCACGTTGGAGACGGACCCCTGGTGGGTTAGTACCACTCTGGAGCTAATTTAATTAATTCCAAGCCTCCAAGTCCAGGTAGGGGCAAATATTTTATTTTTAGCTGGAAAATGAAGGCCTTAACCTTTAAAGTTTGGCCTAACTGAAATAAAGGTGATAAATACATCAACAGAAAAACGGCAAAGAGCATAAGAAGTATATTTCTATAAACTTAGAAATTCCTCCCAAATCTTCAAGTTCACCAGTCATCAAAGAACCGTGAAGGAAAATGAGATATAATTTTATACTCATCAAATTTGCAAGAGTGGGAAGGGTATGACAACTATCTTCTCTGGGGCGATTTGGCTCAAAGTACCAAAAAAATTCATTGAACGCACACATAATTCAGGAATCAAGAAAATAACTGAAGATGTCTTTGACATTCGCCTACAAGTGTGTCTGAAGGAAAAATAAGAGCAGCCCTAGCCACTTTGGCTCAGTGGCTAGAGTTGGCCCACGGACTGAAGGGTCCCAGGTTCGATTCTGGTCAAGAGCACATACCGAGGTTGCACGCTCGGTTCCCAGCCCAGTTGGGGCGCGTAGGGGAGGCAGCCAATCCATAGGTCTCTTTCACATAGATGTTTCCTTCTCTCTTGTCTCTCCCCCTTCCGTCCACTCTCTCTAAACGCCAATGGAAAAATATCCTCAGATGAGGGTTAACCATCACTACCACCAAAGAACTAAGAGCAGAAGCCCCCACAGCCCTTAGCTCCCGGAGTCAACACAAATAAGGGTTAACCCAAAGGCAAAAATATTTGCAAGTTGTTACATATTGTTCTTTCCCCCCCAACTCAGCTCTAAAGAGTCATAAAGTTGAGGCAGGAAGAGCATGAAAAAGGAGCGTGTGAAACAGGGCGCAGCATTGAGGCTGGGGAACTCATCTGCCCAGATGTTCTATCCCTTGGAGATGGGAATGGCAGGCAATGGCCCTGAGCAAAGTCTCGGGGAGCCTCTCGGATTTTATCTTCTGTATGTTCCCCCTCCAAGAAGAAGATGAAAATCCCACAGCTTCATATCTCAGACGTGTGGACTCTTCAAAGCAAGCCTTTGAGGGTTGGCTGCCCACCATGCCTGCAGGCAAGCCAGTGTTGGCATCCTTGGGGTGGTGGTGGGGTGTCCAGGCTGTGTTCCCATGCCACACCCCAACCTCACAGACGGGCGCCAACAAGGCTACACACTGGCACTCCTCAATTTCCCCCAAGACTGTGTTCCCCTGGATTTCTGTGCTGCTTTCTATGCACCCCTTTGTTTCAACAAGGTCCCTTTTCCTGTACTAATATAGCCTTCAAGTGCTGCTGACACTCCGAACAGATGCACCGACCGCTATCATCCTGCATCTTGGTCAGCCCTGGCACAGGAAGGTGTTTGGGGTTGGATACATTTGGCGAAAAGTCATTCCTGCTGCTCTCTGAGCCCTGCCTCATGCACAGACCCCACGCTTCCAAGGAAACTGCTAGAATAGAGGACATACACATGGCACAAACAGGGGAGGTGGTCTCTGTCCCCCAAATACGTGCCTCTGCCCTTCCTATCCTTTCTAATTCACTCTGGGAACCACTGGTGACCTTGTGGGGTGAAGGAAATGAGCATGATTTTGATCTTGGCAAAATCCCCCAGTCTGTGCGGGTAAGACGCATGCTTTATAATGTATACAAATTACACGTCAGTAAAGTACTGTTACTATAAAGATGGGAAAGACATTGATGGCTACAGGAAGCATGCGCTGCAAAGCAAATGGCACAGAGCCAAGTCCCTGACCTTAGAGCTTTTCAGAGACGGGGAGCTGGGGAGCTGGGGAGCTGGGGAGCTGGGGAGCTGGGGAGCTGGGGAGCTGGGAGACAGCGGGGAGGCAGCATGGTCAAAGGTCTGCGCGAATAACACAGGAGCGGGGTCAGGGCTCGTCCCGCTCTGGAAGCCCCTGGGCATCTGAGCTATTGGGCATCATTACCGCCACCAGCGCCGGTCCTCCAGTGATGGCCTGTTACCACCATCAGCGCCAGTCCTCCAGTGACGGCACTGTTACTGCCACCAGCACCGGGGGAGGGGGAGGGGTCAGGAAACAGTGAACAGAGAGACCAGCCTGCAGGGCAGGAGAGCAGACACCCTAAGAAAGAAACCCCCATGATGGAAGAAGCAGCCTGGCATTGGGACAGACAGGACCTGAGAATCCAGGCAAACCACAGCCAGTTTCTGGGAAGAAGATCCCCAGTCAGAGAGGGTCCCCCAAATGTAGGTCAAGGTAAAAAAAAAAAACACCCGACTTTCCAGATAGTAGTGACGTCCTTGCACCAACAGGTCAGAGAGTCAAAAGGTGTCCAGTTTGGGCCCAATTTCAGAACTCACAGAAGGCGAAGCATGTAAAGTGAGATGGAACAGCAGGCCCCAAGGATGCTATTCCTAAAGGCTGGTGGTCTGCACAGGGCACCTAAGAGTGAGAATTTCCCAGTGGCCTCCATCTCCATCCTGTGACACAAAATTCTAATGAGCAGAGGTCACCATTTTGACAGAAATACCTCTGGAGTGGGGTAAGTGGGTCCCTGGGACCACCCTGTCCCTCTGTTCTAACTTGTTCATGAGGTAGATTGTGTCTTGGCCTCTTGAGGACATGCCCCCATCCACACACCCCATAGGGCCCCTGAGCAAGCCTCCTGCCACAGTCCATAGCCAGGGTAACCTCACACTCTGGCTTTCTGGTAAACTGGCTACCTCTTTAATTTTTTAACATATATTTTTTAAAAATCAGCCCTTTAATCTTTTTGTGTGGGTTTTGTTTGTTTGTTTTGTTAATCCTCACCTGAGGATATTTTCCCATTGATTTTTAGAGAGAGTGGAAAGAAGGAGAGACAGAAATATCGATATGAGAGAGGCATTTCTATTGGCTGCCTCTCGCAAGCACCCTGACTATGGCCGGGGATATAGCCTGCAGCCAAGGTACATGCCCTTGACCAGAGTTGAACCCAGGACCCTTCAGTCCATGGGCTGACGCTCTATCCACTAAGCTGAACCAGCTAGTACCTGGCTACCTCTTGACTGATTGGATAAATGTGACCTTGTAACAACATAAACCTACTAGAGACCCATTGCAGGAAGATTCCTGCAAGAATAGAGCTTCCTACAGCCTAAGCAAAGCTCCATTCCTTCTCTGTTGCCTTGCTCCCTTCTCCACTACCTCGTTCTCTCCCCTCTCTGTTGCCATGCTTGCTCCCATCTCTGCTGCCTCGCTATCATCTCTGCTGCCTCGCTCCCTCCCTTCTTTCCCACTCTGCTTGCTTACTTCTCCACAGTTTTGCTCCCTTCTGCAATGCTTAGCTTCCTTCTGCAGTGGATATGCAAATTAATCGCCATTTTGGTTGGGCTAATTTGCATACTCACTCTGATTGGCTTATGGGTGTGTCAAAGGCACAGTCAATTTGCATATTACTCTTTTATTAGATAGGATAGCACAACTCTGACACAGCCAGCAAACAGGGGCCAGGTAACCAGCCCTCTTCTTTCTCAGTAGATAGATGGAGAGATAAACAGACGGATGGATGGATGGATGGATGGATGGACGTGTAATTCAGTGAATGGATGGACTAATGGATAGACTGCCACTTTAGTAAGCAAACCATCTGCCAGCCAGATACCTTATAGGAGCCTGTGTTTAGTTATTTATTCAGTAAACACTGTTCAGAAGGATGAGGGGCTCAAAGATGATCATTCCCAGGAAAACTTACAACTGGCTCAGCAGCCAGAAACAGGGGGGAAAAGACGAGTTCGTGCGGGATTTCTTGAGCCACACGCAGCTCCTCCCCTGAAGGAGCGGAATACGACCTTCTAGGGAGACAAAGGAACACATAAAGCCTGAGTAAGCAGAAGTCCATGGCGGAGGGAATCCTGGGAGTGAGGGACAAGGGCCTGGGCTGTAGTACGGAGGCCTCTGCCAAGCACAGAAATGCCCATTACTTCAGGGCAGGCGTGTGTGTGTGTGTGTGTGTGTGTGTGAGAGAGAGAGAGAGAGAGAGAGACTGGAGGGAGGAGAAAGTCAAAAGCTATTTTTCAGTAGGAATGATACATGATTTTTTAAAATAATAAGTTAATTAATTTCAGAGAGGAAGGGCGAGGGAGAGAGAGAGCTAGAAACATCAATAATGAGAGAGAATCATTGATCAGATGCCTCCTGCACACCCCCCCCCCCCCCCACTGGGGACAGAGGCTTAACCCAGGCATGTATCCTGGCCAGGAATCGAACCAGGACCACCTGGTTCATAGGTCAAAGCTAACCACCGAGCCACACCAGCCAGGCAAGGAGACATGCTTGTTCAAAAGGACAACGCAATGGGGAAGAACAGTCTTTTCAAGGAGCTGCGCTGAGACAGCTGGCTGTCCGAATGTGGAAGGACGGAGCTGAGCCCCTACCCGACAGTTTATTCAGATGCGGCCTGGACACCACCTGCTCAAAAGCCTGCCCTGTCCACAGCCCGGTCCTGGGCGGGGCCCCCTATCGGATTCCACTTCCCCCCAGCTCCCTGCCTCGGTGAGGCAGCATTTTCTAGTCCCAGCTGCTGTGCTTCCTCTCCCGTCTCTCACCTCCAAAGGGCTGGACAGCCCTCCAGGCCACTCTGCCACAGTCAGCACCGCACCAGGCCACGGGGGCCTGGGCAGGCCTGTGTCCCCCGGATCAACGCGGGGAACAGCAGCCTCACAGGACCCCTCTGCTCTGATTAGCCCTGCGATGGCGTCCCCTGAGCAGGTACCACCCCTCCCCTCCAGCAGCTCCCCTCCAGCGGTCTCCGGAGGCTCCCCTCCAGCGGCTCCGGAGGCTCCGTGCACAGGCTCACTCTGGTCTGTGGCATAACGTGCTCTGAGGTCACACACTCCGCCAGAGCCGTTCTCAAGGCTCCCAGAACAATGAGCAATTTCAACCGTTTAGAACATTAGCCCCCCGATGGAGACCAAAGACAAGCCTTGGAGTCCCCAAACCGCAAGCTTACAAAACAGAGCAGAAAATTAGTCTAAATACAAGGATTTTCAAAGGTGCCTGAGACCCCAAATCCCACCCACGTCCTTCTCGTTTCTGTTTGTGTCACACAAATCCTGCCCTCGGGCCTCCACAGGCCCAGGACACACTCTCACTCTCTCTCTGTCTTAACACATTTTCATTGATTTCAGAGAGAGAGACATCAATGATGACAGAGAATCATTGATCGGCTGCCTCCTGCACACCCCTCACTGGGGATCCAGCCCACAACTTGGGCACGAGCCCTATCAAACATGACCCCCTGGTTCATAGGTCCACGCTCAACCATCGAGCCAGGCCGGCAGACATCACTGGGTTTTACTGGAGACTCAGGGTCAGCAATTATATGGTGACACCTCCTCTGGGATGGTGAATCTGGAGAAGAGAGCATTCTTTATTCAGAGGTGACTCTTGCCTGCGTGTCCTAGTGTTTGTGTTGGCGGAAGTAAAGGTCGTATAGAAAGGGGACTTGGAAAGGGAGAGGAGAGGCGAGTGAGGCCCTAGGATGAGGATGTGGGCAAGATGGGGTGGGGGTGGGGGGCAGAGGTCCTCAGATGAACAGAAAGGCCCGTCTCATAAAAGGGCCCCCACGTACCACTGGGCCCCCACGTACCTCTCCCCTGCCAGCCCCCACAATGACCGCACAATGCTGTGTCCTTTCGGTTGCCCGGGAAAAGTGGCCAGGCCGGAGGAGAAGGGAGGACACATACAGCATTAAGTGCTTCCCTCCCTGGCTGGCAGCTGGCCTGCAAAGCCCCAAAGGCCACACGTTTCTCCTTCCAGAAGCCAGCGCCGCCTGAGCAGCCTGGGCACAAGTGACAGCACACCCACCGCTGCCAGGGGCAGGCCGGCCCGGCCGTCCAGCGCCCTCTCCACCAGGGCCACCCGCCCTGGGTGCCGGCGTGAGGTGCTGCCAGCCACAAGCCCAACTGTTTCTCAGCCAGTTCCCTCGGAGGCCGACTGTCCCACGGGGCACCTTCTCCCGCCCAGGCCCACCTGGCATGGCCTGCGCCTTCCACAAATATTTGTTGTTGGCTCCCCAGGGTGAAAAAGCGAGATCGGGGCTGGGCAAAGCACTCTCGTTCACAAGCCCTGACTTCCACCGTTTACCTTGGAAAGAGACGAGGACTTACCAGTGCGTGGCCGCTGTCCCTTATTTACTCCAGACAACCAGGGCGTGGGGCCGTGGCCACAACCCGGGGCAGACATGTGCAAACAGCCTTTCTAAACACGCACTAAAAATCTGGGCAGGAGCTCCTGTGACCGTCCTGGACGGGGCAGAGCAGGTCCCTGGAGAGTGGCGCCTGACCTAGAGGCTGGGCCTCCGGGCACCATCCTGCCCGCGGCGGGGTGAGGGGGTGTCTGGGGAGGGGTGCGTGGACAAACCGACCGTGCCTCTGTCTGCTGCCTGGTGGAGGTCCTTACACCAGAACTCTCTGTTCTGCTCAGAGGGCCTCGCTGCAATCCCGCGGCATCATCTTTAACCCTCCTGCCTCAAAGGCAAAAGCAAAAATTAATCTAATTAAAGCTGACAGTGTTCACAGTAAGGAGAATCCTGGCATTTCGCCAAACGCCTCTCCCCTGCCAGCTCTGTGGGTAAAGGGCACTGGGTTTGGAGCCTGGCGGGCCCAGACTGGAGTCCTGGCTCCGTCACTCAGCTGTGTCACCATGGGGACAGCTGCCAAAGGGGCAAGAGGGTCACTTGCCTTACAGAACGGCCACAGGGTGTGAGAGCAGATGGAAAGGCTGCGGGTCCCCGGTGGACACTAGGCGCTTGGCCAGCGAGCCCCTCGTGCCTCGCACACTCGAGCCCTACCTGCCAACCCAACTGGGGGCCTGCAGAGGCACCTTAGGAAGAGCCACGTTCCTCCTGCACCTCCAGATTCTGCCCCCAAGAACCCTGGCAGTGGTGTCTGGGGATGGGGGCTCCGGGGAGGGAGAATCCAAAGCCCTGCCACTCCCAGCTGCCAACCCGTTTCACAGCTATGACTGCCTTCTCCCATTTGGATCTGGCAGCCACTCCCGAGGCAGGCAGGTGACTGGCTGGTATTTCTAGCATCCTCAAGTTAGAGGTTCAGAGAGGGAGTGTGGGGGGCTAGGTCACACAGGAAGTTAACCCAAGAGCCAGGCCCGTGTGCTGTGTAGGAAGACAGCTAATGTTTTTGGGTACCTGGGTATTCTACCACATTCTCCACGGGGGTGGAGCAGCGGCCATACTTCCCAGGGTGACTGGATGACCAAGAGGCAGGAGTGACTTCATGCTTGTTCCAGGTCTCAGCCTGAGGAAGGCCTGGTAGCATTAGCTTCTGTGTTGTGAGGAAAGCCAGCCAACTACACTGCGACCACCATGTTGAAAGAAGCCCAAGCTAACCACATAGAAAGAGAACAGGGCCTCCCAGGAGCATTCCCTCTCTCTCCCTCCCTCCCTCCCGCTCGCTCTCTCTAATGCAGTGATTCTCAACCTTCCTACTGCCATCTCGACCCACAGGTTGAGAACCGCTAGCAGGGTCCCCTAAGACCATTGGAAAACACTGATATTTACGTTACGATTCATAACAGTAGCAAAATCAGTTATGAAGTAGCAACGAAAATAATTTTATGGTTGGGGTCAGCACAACACGAGGAGCTGTGTTAAAGGGTCACGGCATTAGAAAGGCTAAGGACCCCTGCTCTAACGGTTCTGTTGCTCTCAAGAACCTGCCCAATCCAGGCTCCTTGAGGCCAGGAGCCAAATATGATTTGCTTTTCACCCCTCAGTCTGCTCAGACCATCAGGGGCCAAAGACTGGAAAGCACCCAAACATCCAGAAGTGGAGAGGGGTGAATGAACAAGTACACAGCCATATGGCAGAATATTCCATACTTAGGAGAAAATAAGGAGGCTCACGATGCGCTGAATACCCTATCAGGTGGAAGGAGGAAGTATAGCATCAGCCCTTCTATATGATCCCTTCGATGCAAGAAACGGGAAACTGATCTCAGTTCCTCCTGCAGAATGAGGGTGTGATGGCCGGTACTCCAGCAACCACCCTGGACCATGCAGTGTCTTCGAGGTTCCTGGAGTCAAGTGGCCACATGCAGACGATGGTGGAGCAACAAAAAAGATGGGAGTGGACTAGGTCCCATGGCACCAGCACACCAGCGCTGGCCAACCGACACCCAGTCCTCTTTTATGCATGAGAAGAATAATCTGTCTAAATCAGTTCTGGTCTCTGTTACAAACCAATATACAGGGGTTGTTCCTTGGACGTGGCTGATATCCCTTAAAGAGCAAAGGCTGCCAAGCTCTGAAGAGATCTGCATTGGCATGAAGGGGCACAGAGGCGCCACAGCCCAGAAAAACCATCAGGCAGCTTCGCGTGCAGGGCAAGGCCGTCCAAACTCAGGGCAGAGCCAGAGAACAAGATGCCAACAAGGGGTCTGAATGAGCTCCCAGAGCCCCATGTATGGGGAGCAGGAGTCCACCCAGCACTCTGGTCCCACCAGCCCAAAGTGCACCTCGAAATCCTGGGACAAGGTCTGCTGACCCACCTCTACCTGTGTGGCCTTCACACTCTGGCCCCTGCTCAACCCTCCAGCTCCACTCCTCACCTCGCCCCACTCTCCTCCAAGTCTGTGTCCTCAAAGGCACCTGAAAGGCCCCCACCATGCGCATTCTCACCACTAGGCTTCTGCATACAATGTCCCTTCTGCCTTAGACACTCCTTTCCCTCCTCTTGGCCAGGTGGAGTCCCCTACATCCTTTGGTTCAGCTATCAACTTAGTCAACGCATCCAGGAGGGGCCTTCCTGACTCCTGGAGCTGGACCAGCCCCTCAGGGACTCCCACGGTCCCCTGAGCTTCTCCCTTCTCTCACATGACAGTGTCTGTCCCTCTACTAGTCTGTGCGGCCCTCGGAACAGGGACTTTGAGACCTGCACTTGAAGGCCTTCTTCCCCAAGGAGAGTGACTGCGTGTGGCCCGCAGGACACAACACAGTTCCCAACGCGCAGTAGGTTCTTAGCGTTACCGATGGAAAGACAGGCCTCGGACTCTACAGCCCAACCAGCAACAGGCTTACTTACACCCCCCTTCCCTCCGCCCTGCAGGACAGTGCTCTTCCTCCCAACACCCGTTGTCTTTACGCTGAGAATCATGACGTTCTTGCCTGCAAACGGACCAGTCACACGTGCTTTTCCTCACTCTCCCCTGGAAGGGGTGGGTGAGGGCCTCCTTCCGTCCTCCCTTCCTCCCCACTCACAGGGAGGACCAGAGGTTAAGTCAATCAACTTCACCAGGTCTGCAGCTCTGGTAAGAGCAATCTGCGTGCAGGCCGAAATCGCTAACATGAGGTTTGGACAACCCTCACTGTTCTGTCGATGCCTCCTTGACCTCTAAGCTGACGGGGACCGCATGCTTGCCTCCAAAGGATACTAGGTTGGGTTGCTGCCGGCAAAGGCCCAATGCTGGCTCTAGGACAGCAGGAAAGCTGCCGCAGCCCCAGGCAGGGCCCCGGCGGTCCGGTCCGGGCTTCCCTCCCCCAGGAGCGGCCGGATCCTGGCGCACAATGACTTGGAGCGGAAGGTGCTGGAGACCCACGGGTGCCTCGGCTGCTCTAATTGTCAACTGTGGTCGTGTGAACTGAACTCTGGAGGGGGAAGTTTTAATTACAGGCTGTCTCTCCTGCTCGTAATGGCGAGGCTCTGAGAACGCAGAGCTTTAATCACATGGTGTTAAATCAGATCACTTCTTAAGTATACTGGTGAGGTTAGATATTGAAAGGAAACCTGCTAGGAAATCTTTTCAAAAAGCAAGTTAATGGAACTTTTTGGAAGTTCGGGGTTTTCGTTTGTTTGTTTATGAAGTTTATGTTGCAGGGAACCTAACCGGGGTTTGCTGGCTGCACGAACTACATCATTCCCTCGGCTTCGTTCTCCTTGCCATGTTTCTGGAGGTGCCCATCTGCCCAAATTTGAGTCTATGATGGCTCCCGGGTGTTTTACAGCCCTCACCCCCTTTTCTTCCAGGAAAGTGCCTTTCTACGCAAAACTGTGCCTCACTGGGAATTCTGAAAGAATGGGTTAGGAGTTCATCGTGCATACGCCTCCCCAATTCGTGCGCTGAAGTCCTGACTCTCCGTACCACCGCATGTGAAGACCTTTAAAGAGGTGACTAAGGAAAAATGAGGTCACCAGGGTGGGCCCTCACCCAACAGGACTGGTCTCCTTACAAGAAGAGGCGATTAGGACATAGGTACACACAGAAAAAAGACCACGTGAGGACACCGGGAGAAGACGGCCACCGACAAGTCAAGGAGAGAGGCCTCAGGAGAAACCAAACCTGCCGACATCCTGATCTCGGATGTCCCAACCCCAGCACCGTGGGAAAACGAACCTGCCATTAAGTCCCCCGGTCTGAGGCACTTGGTCATGGCCGCCTGAGCAGACTCACACAGGAGAGCCGGCCAGGGCCCCGGTGAGCTGCGAGGCTGCGGCCAGGGCTCTGGCTCAGGCTGGGGGTCCCACAGCTTCCTTCCTGGGGGGGCTGGGGTGTAAGGATTAAATGCACCGGAGGAGCAGCATGTCTGTGGGCTCACCTTCCCCCCTCCGTGGCTCTCTCGTGTGGACGATGTCATTCGCCCACAGGGAAGGAGACTTCGCGCCCATGTCTCCCGGGACAGAAAGCCCGCGTGAGAAGGGACCCCGACGCCATCAGCCTAGCTGTCTTCTCAGCACGTCACCGTTTCTTTTTCTGTAAAGCAGGGTCACAGCCCAACCGGTGCGGCTCAGAGGCTGAGCGCGACCTATGCACCGGGAGGTCACGGTTCAATTCCCAGTCAGGGCCCATGCCCAGGCTCGACCCCCAGTGTGAATTTGCAGGAGGCGGCTGATCAGTGATTCTCTCTCATCACTGATGTTTCTCTCTCTCTCTCCCACTCCCTTCCTCTCTGAAACCAATAAAATATATTTAAGTTAAGACTCACAACAAATCTGTGAAATAGCCAGGATTAGAAATCTTATTTTCATTGTAGAGATGAGGTACACGGAGGCTGAGAAAGAGTGAGTGTTTTTTCTGTGACCCATGACTTTTTAGATAGGACCCAGGTTCTGTGAGCTCACATTCATCTGCTCCCAGCTCCCCTCTCCCGCCCCCTGTCACTGACACCCCAAAGACTCGGAAACACCACCTTTACCAGGCTACTCCTCTGCTGCAAAACGTTCAATGGCTCCCAGGTGGGGGCCCCACCCAGCCCCCACTGGCCTGCACTCTCCCCGCCCTTCCAACCTCTTGCCCCCCCCCCCCCCATCTCCAACTCCACTGTTACAGACCAGTCACCCCGCTCCATGGACACATACCATGCTCACCGAGAACACCTTCTCCACTTCTTTCTGACTAGCCTAGGAGCCACCTCCTCCAGGAAGCCTTCTCGGACTGATCCGAGTTCTCTCCACAGTGCTCTCAGGCCCAGTCACATGAGATGACTCTAAACAGTCTTGCCCTCGTTTTGTTTGCAAATTGCTTAACCAGGTTAGTCCCCAGGACAGTGGGTACATCTTCCTGCCAGCCCCGTGTACCCAGGGCACAAAGAAAATACTGAGAAACACTTGTTCTGTCAGAAAACCAGTCGTGGATAAGTTACCCCGCAATGTAAACATGTTCAGAAATAGCTATTTACAAGCTCAACTCTGCAAACAGAATCTCATTCTTCTCTGACTTCTGCCCCGATCCCAGAGTGCTGGGTGTCCACCCTAGCTGACTGGCCTCAGGGGACTCTGTTTCAGCTTCCCTCTGTCCTGGGATACCCCAACTACCCCCACCATCTCTGCCTTTCGTCACCGGCTTCATGACCCCGAGACAAGGCCTCTGTGAACTCCAGGAGTTACCATTTAAAGAGCGGGGGTCTTCCTTTAAGGATGTCCTCTTGTTCTAAGACTAGCCATCCAGGATGAGAGTTTTTGTCTTTTATTCACTGGCCATATTCCCAGCTCCGAGGAAAAAGGCTGCTATATAGAAACTACTCAAAAATACCTGTTGAACAGTTTTGACTAAATGAGACTACTAGCTTCCAGCCAGGCCTTGAGCTAGGGGGTCCGCTGGCAGTGCGGGTACTGTTAGCCAGAGAGGAGTGCCCGGAGTGCTGTCCTTCAGGCCTACTCCCAGCGTTACTTATCCCCCCGAAGTCCCTCTCCTTCTTCCCCACAGGGGTTTCCTCTGCCTCTCCAAAGCTATCATTTCCTTCTGAGGCGACAACAAAATGGAACTCCGACCCCAAAGGGAACCGCCTCTCGAAGAGGCGCTAGAGGAAGAGGCTGGCTCTAGAAGCTACGGCTGCTGTCCCCTCCGAAACTGAGCAGTGGAATTGGGTGCTGCCAACACCGAGCAGCGGAATGGGGTGCTGCCAACACAGCATGGGAAGGAGGTCCCTGCTGCATCATGCTGGACGCCTCTCTGCCCCAACCCCTCTGAGGGCAAATCCCCCCACACAGGGAGCTCACCTTGGCCATGAAACTATCAACTCCCCTTCAAAGCGCCTCCCTGGAGGTGCTGGCCAGTCACGAGGCTCACAGCTGCACCCCAGCAGCTAGCCCGGGGCTTGGCATACTGTGGCACATACTGGCTCAATGGATGAATGCACTCCCCTTTCCTTTACTCAGCACATACCTCCCCTGCTGACTGTTTTATTCCTTTGTGTGTGTGTCTATACTTGGTGGTGCTGGGAGGGGGGGTGAGGCAGCTGTAGCCTCGGTCTGTAAAAGGGGCAACACTGGCTGTAAGTCTAAAAGCCCATAGTGCATACTGAGGTCCCTGACTGAAGGTTCAGCTCTAAAAGCCGCCTCATGTCTGCCCTTGACCTCCTGGCCAATCAGCCCTGGTGAGGAGAGGGCATGGCTTCAGGAGGCTGGAATGGACCAGGAGACGCACAGTGCAGGACAGCCACAAGGTCACACACTGGGCCAACCTTCCCACCAGGGACGATATTTACCTGGGCACAGGTTTTATCTGCATTTCCAGATGGTGTCCCAGAGACACGGGTTGCCTATACCTTATAGTGTCCAGCACACACTGGGGTAGGGGCCATCTACAAAGACCCCTCCTAAGAGCTCACATGTACTGTCCCCAGACACTGTCCTAACTGTAGAGAGCGCCTGGGAAGGCAGATGGGCATTCTTCCTTAATAATTGTCAGGTGAACCCAAGGTGACAGGCAAAGTCACCTCTTGGATACACATCTTACCAAAAAGGCAGATGTGTTCTCAACATTGATTCTTATCTCTGCCCAGGTGTTGGGAAGTGGATTTTGACATGTAAATCCAGTCTAGCACCGGAAATGAGGGAATGAATATGACCCGGGCCCACCCAAGCTCCTTTATCTTAAGTTTTTGGTGAAAGCTTCCTGGTATTTGGGGTATAAAATAAACACGCTGCTTTGGCTCCGAGTCACTGTCCCTCCATCAGAAGAGGGCAGCTGTTCACCCGGTCCCAGCTTTTTCCTTCTATCTCTGTATCTTGTCTCTTTCTTTTATTTCTCAATCCCCAGCCCCTCTACTGGAAGAACCAGATCATCTCTCTTTCCGTGCTGGACACGGAAAAGAGAGACCCCGCCATACCTAACCAGGTGCAACAACTCACTTCAGCCTCACAGTGGCCCCTGAACCAGGCACTATTGTTGCCCCATTTTACAGAACTAAATAAAGCACAAGGCACGTCCCTATGTACATGGCTGGTTCTGTGTGGTGGCAGAAAGGACACGGAGGATGAGGGAGAGGATGTGGCTTCTGGGCCCAGTGTCAGCTGTTAAGTCCCACGTGAGACTTAATCTCTTGGAGTATCTTTGTGAAGCAGCCATAACATCAAGACCTGCCTACCCCCCATTCGAGGCATGAGAGCACATGGCTAACTTATAAAATACGACACATGTGAGTGGCAGCTGGTGTTATTTAAGGATCGAGCCATCCTGGCCATTTCTCAGCTGTTTCCTTTAGGAGAAGGGAAGGAGGAGCGCTGGAGAGCTGGGAAACACCACCTAAAACCAGACACTCGCTGAGAAGTGTTGCTAATGAAGGCGGTGATGCAACAGAGCTGTGAGCCTGGTGTTCACGGGAAACAGGGGTGATGTTGGCAATAAACAGAACTTGAAACTAATAAAAACCAAGTTAAGCACAGCTGGTGTGGCTCCGCAGCTGAGCATCGACCCAGGGATCAAGAGGTCACCAGTTGGATTCCCGGTCAGGGCAAACGCCCAGGTTTCGGGTTCAATCTCCTGTAGGGGTGTGTGCAGGAAGCAGCTGATCGATGATGTTCCTCTCTCATCAATGGTTCTCTCTCTCTATCTCCTTCCCTTCCTCTTTCTAAAAATCAATAAAAACATATTTAAAAAACACAAAACAAAGTTAATTATGCAAAACTAACATAACTGCAAATCAACCAATTGCTATAAAAGGGGGAAAGGGACACGATACGCACAAATTAACACAGTATTCAAGTGAAGAGGCCGATTGATACACCAGCCTTTCCTTCACACACACTGAGTGGCCAGATTATGATGATCTCTGAACACATAATAATCTGGCCACTCAGTGTATAGCCTCCTATATAATAAAAGGCTAATATGCAGATTGTCCCTTCAACGAGGAGTTCGACCAGCAGGCAGGCAGGCCAACCACCCAAGTCCTGTCCCCCTGGCCAGGCTGGCCAGACACTCACCCCATGCACAAATTCATGCACCGGGCCTCTAATATATGAACACACACACACACATACACACACACTGAGTGGCCAGATTATTATTCATTCAGAGATCATAATAATCTAGCCACGCAGTGTATATTTTCATGCAATAATGCCGCCGCCTTATTTTCAATAACATTTTTTAAGTTGTTAAAAACATAAGCACATACACTAATAAGGTATCTCCAATGAAAACCAAGCTTTTCTTTTCCACCGTGTCCTCCCAAGATGAAACAGCTTTGTTTCATTGTTTCTAATATAGTATTAGATGAACGGGGTCAATATTCCTCCAGGATGAGACAGAGGGGAGCCGGGCTTTGGTGCCTCCACTGAGGCCTGTGGATGAGACCAAATGTAGCACACGGAGCTGCCCCAGGACCTGGCCTGTACCCACTGCCCCACCCAGCAGGATCTCCAGCCCACATGGCAGTCTCACGTCCAAGGCTGAAAGTGCCCCCCACCCCATCCACTTGCATCCCAGGTGGCAGGCAAAGGGGGAAAGAAAGGACAGCTCCCACTCCCACAAAATCCCATTTCGCTCGGGGACCTTCTGGCCTCTGAAACACCTGATCATCAACTCTGGTCATGCTTCAAACAGGCAGGACCACAAGGAGAGTGGACACAGGAGGGAGCCCGTCAGAAAAGATGGCTCCTGAGAACAAGGGGGACCCCAATTTGGATGTAGGGAGAACCAAGCATGGTCTGAAAGCAGCCAAGAAGAAATGGGAGTTTTTAAAAGCCCATCTGGCCAGTGTGGCCCAATGATTGAGTGTTGACCTATGAACCAGGAGGCCATGGTTCCATTCCCAGTCAGGCCACATGCATGAGTTGTGGGCTTGATCCCCACCGTGGGGCGTACAGGAGGCAGCCAATCAATGATTCTCTCTCATCACTGTTATTTCTCTCTCTGTCTCTCTCTCTCTCTCTCCCCCTCCCCCTCTCCCTCTCCCTCTCCCTCTCCCTCTCCCTCTCCCTCTCTCTCTCTCTCTCTGAAATCAACAAAATACATTTTTTTAAAATAGCTTCCCCCCACAACTGAAAATCTCCTGAATTCTGGTTGTCAAGAAGATTCTTCCACTACTTTAGGGGTGAGGAGTGGGGGAGGCTGGGGAGCAGTGTGCTGCTGGCTGAGAGAAGGGGTAGGGCCTGGGACCCAGGCAGGAGCGAACCCTGGAGGTGGAGGGGTCCCAAGCCACACTGAGGCAGGCAGGACACAGACCCAGAAAGGCAGAGGCAGCACAAACCCCAGAACAGGAGACCCTTCTGCACCTACAGGTGGAGGACCCCAGGCCAGAAGAGGAGAGGGATTCCTGGGAATCAGGAATCCTCTTAAATCACTAACGAGAATAGGTACCATGGTGGACAGCAGCCAAAGCACCAAGGAACAAACTCCCCCAAGGTCCCAGTCACCTTCAAACCACCACCGAGATCAAGGTCAGCTTTCCACTGGCAATAAAAATGAGTCACGCTCCCCTCTCCTCCCCTGCTCCTAGGAGTGGTTCAGCCCCTAGGGGAGGGGAAGGCTGAATCTCATCCCCTAAGACTCCCCCTTACGAGAAAGGGGGGTTCAGTCAAGACAGCGAATCTGCCTACAGGGAAGACCCCAGAGCCCCTCTTTGCAGCCCCAGGCTCCCACTTCAACAAATGCTGCCTAACCTCTGGACTCCAGGGGCTGATTTCGGATTATGGGTAGAAGGGAGCAGGGAAGGTAACACTGAGTGTGAAAAGTCAGCCCCGGCTGGATTTTATGGCTTGCTTCTGAGATAAATCACTCTGGCGCAGGGAACTGGCTCCAAATAGAGTTACAGGCTTTAATATTTGTTTGGGGCATTACAATCAATCGAAAGGTGCCTCTTCCAGTTACTGTTCTGAAATGTGGACCTTGGACTCCGAGCACTCACTTTTATTGGCATAATTATGATCGTTTAGAAATGGTATTTGTCTGGAGTCCTTATTCCCCGGGAACAGTGCTCTCTCTAATTGGTCCTAGCGGTTGGGCCTGCTTGAGTTCCCCACAGCCAGGACCAATTCCTCTTGCAGACATTAAACAAGCTCAAGTCCCCTCTACAAGCGTGGACCCTACTAATTTGCTAACCTTACCTCCTCCACAGTTTGTTCGTTATGGCTCTGAAGGCCTTGAGGGCCAGGAGGTGAGGGGAAGATGCTGACCACCCCAGATCAGTGCCAGTCAGCCACCCCATCCACCCAATTCCACCTCAGGCCACCAGTGAGTGGCAGCATGAAGCGATGGGGAAGAATGCAGAAGCCAGACTGCTGAATTCAAATGTTGCCTTTCCCACTTAGGAGCTGTATAACCTTAGGAAAGCTACTTAACCTCTGTTTACTGTCTCAATTTCCTCTTCTATAGATGAGGATGATAAAATAATGCCCATCTTACTCTGCTAAGTGAAATAAGTCAGAGAAAGACAAATACCATATGATAGAAACAAACAGGATAGAAACAGACTCAAAGATACAGAGAACTGAATAACGGCTGTTAGAGTGGAGTGGGGTTATGACAACAGATGAAAAAGGTGAAGGGATTAAGAAGCACAAATTGGTAGTTATAAAACAGTCATGGGGATATAAAGTACAGCTTAAGGAACATAGTCAATAATATTGCAATAACTATTTGTGGTGCTAAGTGGGTACTGGAAATATCAGGGACCATTTTATAAAGTATACTAGGGGCCCAGTGCACGAAATTCATGCATGGGGGGAGGGGGGAGAGTGATCCCTCAGCCCAACCTGCCCCTTCACACACACTGGGAGCCCTCAGGGGATGTCCTACTAACCACTCACCCCAGCCTGCCTAAGGCCTAAAGCCTCACCATAGGGTCGTGGCTGGCTCCGTCCCAGCCACATACCGTAACCCCCCCAACCCCCGGCCCGGGCCTTCGCCCCAGCCAGCTTGAGCCTGGATAGCACAGGCCTCAGACGCCCCTCATCCCCCGCACCCAACCCCTGAGGCCTGGGCTGCCTTGGCCCAGCCCCCCCACTCCTGATTGGCTGGAGGGCGTAGTGAAGGTACTCTTTTATTAGATAGGATGACTGTCTAACCACCTGAAACTAATACAAAATAATATTGACTGTATACTGCAACTGAAACATTAAAAAAATAAAGATAATACCCATCTCACAAGGTTTTATAAGGATTAAATCAGTGAATAATTTTAAAGCACTTAGTACAGTGCCTGGCACATGATTAAAGTTGAAAAGAACTGATTTATTGGTGGCCAACATTTTTAAGTTCTCTGAGGAAGACCTTTGTGGCTAAAATGAAGCTTCTGGAGTAGGAGTTCATAAGCTTTCTGTCGAGTGCCAGAGAGTAAATATTCTAGGCTTTGTGGGCCACACATTCTCTGCTGAGATTGGCCAAAGGCAACTGTGGAAACACACAAAACAATAGGCAGGCTGTGTTCCAGCAAAAGTCATTCGGGAAAGCATGCTTGGGTTTGGGGACCACAGCTTGCAGACCCTTAGACTAGACCTAATTTCCTATTTTACAGATGAAGAAACAGATTGGGGGATTATCTGACATCACTGGAACCCAGGTCCCTGGCCTCCTCGGCCAGGGCACATTCTCCAATCAGGAGCCCCCAAAAGGGAACAAGACATAGTTGGCACTGCCAGCACACATGCTCCCACCACGCTCCACCAGTTGAAGACACCCTGAAAAAGAGTGACCTGAGGCCAGTGCTTTCCACCTATAATACCAACCCTGGGCTCCCTGCACAGGGGCACAGGGGTCTCCTGGTTCATCCCTGTAGCACCCCCAGCAGCCAGCATAAGGTCTTGCCACAGTGTAGTTGCTCTGAGAAGGCCAATAATTGTAGATGCCATGCAGGGGAGAAGATGCTCAGGAGGAAGGCCAAGGGCAAGACTTGTGTATTTCAGCCAACTCGGGGAGTGACTGGTTAAATGACATGGGGAAGCCACTTGCCAAACAATCCTATATAATAAAAGGGTAATATGCAAATAGACCAAACAGCTGAACCAAACAACCAATCAAAGCATAATATGCTAATGAAATGCTAAGGTTACTCAACCACTCACTATGATGTGTACTGACCACTAGGGGGCAGTCAACTGGTCAACCAGTCACTATAATGTGGACTTACCACCAGGGGGCAGATGCTCCAAATGGTAGATTAGCTTGCTGCTGGGGTCCAGTCCATCGGGATTGAGTGAGATGGACTGGACACACCCTGGAGCCTTCCCAGCCCAAGAGTGCACTGGTGGGGTTCCTCAGCCTGGCCTGTACCCTCTCACAATCTGGGACCCTTTCAGGGGATGTCAGAGAGCCGATTTCAGCCCAATCTTGCAGGCCACATCCCTTGGGAGGGCACCCCACGCAGGGCTCATGGCGAGTGCTGCTGTGGAAGCTTCTCCTGATCAATCGGGACTGACTGGGTGGGAGCCCGCAGTGGGCACAGTGGGGCCAGGATGAGCGGGAGTGGCAGGTAGGAGCTACAGGAGGCATTGGGCTTTGGGTTTCGGCCCGATCCCTGCAGACCACCCAGAGGGACCCCACGTGTGCATGAATTTGTGCACTGGGCCTCTAGTTAAAATATAAAAGTGACATCACACAAAGCATTTACTGTGACTGAGTTCCCCAAATACACATCCCATCCCTCCACAAAAGACCTCAAGTAGCAAATAAAATGTGAGCCCCGTGAAGGTCTGTGAGAAGGGGCGATACTCCCTTTCTGTGACAATAGTTCTTGGGGCCCTAAAATAGCTGACACCCCTCCCACAGGAAGCAGGGTCTCCATCCCTTCCCTATATGGATGTGACACTGAGCCAGTTTCCAGGACAAGCCTTTAAGGACTCGGCAGCCTCCCCTTCCTGTTTCTTGGGACCTTCACTTTCAGACCCCAAGCCACCATATTTTGAGGAAGCCCAGGAGGCCCCGGGGAGAAGCTCATGAGCTGTGCTCTTCAAGTTCAGTCACTTGCACAGGTCACAAAGCTATCTGTTTCCACAGGTACCATGGAAAAATATTCTTTTGTTACAAATCTGGCAGATGGGGTGAGAATGTAGGCTCCAGAGTTAGCATTCTGTTATATAAATAAAGGACTGTAATAATGTCATTCATAGTAAGAAATTTATCTTTGACCGTTCCTGGCACTGAGCTCCTAAAACCCTTGGAATCTATAAGAACTATAAAGGTGTCTTGACATTCATACCTCTTCCCACCAGGGTTTATGTTAATAAGATGACTTTTGGAAAGCACCTAAGGATGCTGCAGCTGGTTGCCAGGGGAACCAACCATGTGACGGAAGGGTTGGAACTTTCAGTCCCAACCCCTTGACCTCCAGTTGAAAAGGAGAGAGAGACTGGAGAATGAATTCACTCACCAATGGCCAATGATTTAATCACTCACGCCTATGTAATGGAGTTTCCATACAACCCAAAAGGATGGGGTTCAGAGAGCATCCAGCTGGTGAATATATGAAGGTACGGGGTGAATGGCATGTCTGATGCCCTTCCCCACACATTGCCCTATAAAGCTCTTCCACCTGGCCGTTCCTGAGTTTTATATTTTATAGCAAACAAGTACTCTGGTAAGTAAAATGTTTCTCTGAGTCCTGGGAGCCATTCTAGCAAATTATTTGAACCTGGGGAAGGTGTCATTAGGATCTCCAATCTACAGCCAGTTAGGAGCACCAGTGAGCCCCCTGGACTTGTAAGTGGCCACCTGAAGAGGGGGTGGAAGAGGGCAGTCTTGTAAGACTGTTAACCTGTGGGATCTGCCTTGATCTCCAGGTAGGTAGCATCAGAATGGAGTCAAGTTGTAGGACACCCAGCCGGTGTCAGAGAATCGCTTGGTTGTGGAAAACCAACACACACTGCATAGATATTAAGGGCAGAATTTAAAGAAGCTAAGATATTGGGGTCGGGGTTGGGGGAGATTAGAAAAAAAAAAAAGCAGGTCTCAAGAGGATCTGAAGGTAGGGCCAATATTTTTACCAGAAAATATTTTTGTCTTGAATATCTTATGAGCATATCCACGAATCTGAAATTGAGACCCAGAGTCCCAACCTAGATGTAAGATGATAGTTGGGAGATGTCCTGATTTCAAACACTCAGACGCACATCCTAATTTGGGTTCAGAACAAATGGCCACCATCACACACAACACGGAAGAGAAAATCTGGCTTAAAGTGCTGAGTTAGAAGTAGTTGTCGCAACTTGAACATAACTCCTCTAGATTATCTGAATTTGAGTAGCAAAATTATCAATTTACTAGAG
The DNA here is from genome assembly GCA_027563665.1 of Antrozous pallidus. Classification (NCBI taxonomy): domain Eukaryota; kingdom Metazoa; phylum Chordata; class Mammalia; order Chiroptera; family Vespertilionidae; genus Antrozous; species Antrozous pallidus. The sequence continues at coordinate 88,163,105 of CM050518.1, read as the reverse complement.
TGAGTTATCTCTCTAATGCAACCTTTAGTTATTAACTTTAGACAAGAGCACTTATCACTAGTTGGAGAATGGATGTCAAACAGAACACTATTGTGGCACATTTGTTGCTAAGATGATCTTTCTCACAGATACATTGAAGTTTCTGGTTATCAAAATTCTGGATAACAAAAGTTAGTTTCAAAGTCTAAACTTGCTAAACAGATGCTTTAGAAAAACAAAACAAAACCTGGAGATCATGTAAAAGGAATCTTTGCTTTACAAAAATATTTACTGAAGCTGTCTTTAGTAATGACCACCTTTTGTGAATTCATATCCCAATACACATAAAAGTTTGATATAAATGAATATTTAGGAACCTGCGTTTGTTGTTACATGAAAAGAGGTAGCCTTGGGCTGAAACCGGGCATGTATTATTCAGAACATTCCCAGTACCGAGCTCAACATAAGCTCAACCTACACCTGCTTATGCTGCATTCCCAACATTTAGCACTTCGTTTGGTGCTGCCTGTCATACTCCTGTATGTAATATTGTCCTTGACCTTGTATTGACTTTTTGTTAAACTTAGTTTCCTCTATGCAATAATGAAGTAAGAAGGTTTTTTTTCTTTAATGCACATTTGCATAGATACACAGCTTTAAATTTTTTATAAGGGCAGAAGTCATAGACTTTCTCCTGGAAGTCAGCATATACGTCAGTAGAATGATGCCAGACTTTAAGGCAGGAGTGGGGAACCTTTCCTGCCAAGGGCCATTTGGATATTTACACCAGCACTAGAGGCCTGATGCACGAGATTCGTGCAGGAGGTAGGGGTAGGGGGAGCAGTGTGTGTGTGTCCCTCAGCCCAGCCTGCACCCTCACCTATCTGGGATCCCTCTCACAATCCAGGACTGCTGGCTCCCAACTGCTCACCAGCCTGCCTGCCTGCCTGCCTGCCTGATTGCCCCTAACTGCTTCTGCCTGCCAGCCTGATCACCCACTAACCACTCCCCTGCCAGCCTGATCGATGCCTAACTGCTCCTCTGCAGGTCTGAATGCCCCTGACTGCCCTCCCCTGCCAGCCCGGTTGCCCACAACTGCCCTCCCCTGCTGGCCTGGTCACCCCTAACTGCTCTCCCCTGCTGGCCTGGTCACCCACAGCTGCCCTCTCCTGCCAGTTATCTTGTGGTTGCCATCTTGTGTCCACATGGGGGGGCAACAATCTCTGACCACATGGGAGCACCCATCTTATATGTTGGAGTGATGGTCAATTTGCATATCACCTCTTTATTATATAGGATTCCAGGGCTACAAAATTATCAACTTAAAAATTAGCCTGCTCTCTTCGGTCAAACATTTAATTAACTCACCCCTAATGCCTTGGCAAGGGGCAGCCAAAATGATTTTTCGGGCTTTAAGGCATAGCAGAGGGCGGGGAGGAACTGAACAGAGAACCTGCTTTAATTTGTTTTCTCATTAGCAAATATGTGACCTTGGCCAAGTCACCTGCTTTTTCTTGCCGCAATGCCCACCCCACCCCCATCCCCGGAAGAATCACATTGGCCCAGCCAGCTCTCCCGTCACCTCACCAGAACACCAGGAGTAATGGCCCCTGGTGTAGCTGACAAAAGCAGGAAGGAGACAACTGCTCGTCCACAGGGACTGGGGGTGTCAGTGTCCACTCAGCCACCTGAGCTGAGGAGTGCGGCCAGCCTCTTTCCTCCGGGCCCAGTGAACACTGAGCCCAGGGAGCCGGGGATTCGAGCTATAGTGGTCATGAGCAGGCATGCTGGTGCTTCTCTGGCTCTAAAATCTATTACAGACACATTAAGTACACTTGGCCCTAATGAGGTAACTAAAGTCACTGCAGCCCTGTGGGGATATACCAGGAACTAGGGTTTTAAAACCAGGTCCCCAAGAGTGTCCACAGGAGCCCAGGCAACCTACTTCTTGTCTTTACTGCCCTGTTCAGTCTATGGACTGAATGTACCACCCTCCCCTCACCCTCACCCTCCATCCACCTGGGTCTCAAGGGAAATGGAAACGAGATGGCTCAAGACGCAGCAATCTGCGGCTCCCTCTGGGCTCCCAATGTTCGTTGCCCACATGGCTGGTTTCTCTCTCACACGCGTGAGGCTGCAGCCAGCCACGTGTGTCTTATGCAGAGGAAGGAAACACATTACGTCACTCACCAGCAACCCTAACCCCACACCCTGCTGCGGACGCAACGGGAAGCCCACATCCCTGAGAGCCTGGCTCAGGGTGGGGATAACTTCTACCTTCCTGAAAAGGAATCACTCTCATCAGGAAGGAACAAACTGCCAAACAAACATAGGTTCAACGGGCCAAATCCGGGAGATCCAGATGCTGGCAGGTGCTGAAAATGACATCACAGGGGTTCCCCCCCGCTAGGCCTCAGAGGCCTGGCACTGGGAACCTCAGGAAGAGGCCATCAGAGAGCTCCGATACTCCCTCATCCAGTCCCCGGGGCCACTGAGGAGAAAACATCCGGGCGTGCAGTGATTAGTGGCAGACCTAAGACCAGTGACCTCTCCGGAACATCACAAGGAGCCCTCAGCACAACTTGTCAGTCCCGGTGTGGGATGGGTAAGAGGCAAAACTGGAGCCGCAATGGGCTAAGTCACTTCTCAGCTGTGTGACCTCGGGGGAATCGCTTACCCTCTCTGTTTCCTCATTTTCTCATCTATAAAACAGGAGCTTGGAGGCTGATAAAGATAACACATGTAAAGTGCTCACTAAGCACTTTAATACTGTAATACTTCACAGATGTTAGGGTTTTAAAGTTATTCTTGGATTGCCTGGGGTTTCTGGAGAAATCCCACCTGTTCAATCCCTGAGTCGACCAACAGCTCCCCCGATGCCCCAACACAGCAGCTCCCAGGGCAGAGTTCAGGATGTCAGAGTCACACAGGCCGGGATCCAGAGCCTGGCCTAACGACAGAGCACAGACTGGGCGGCCTAAGCAACAGAAACGAGCTGTCTCACAGTTCTGGAGGCTAGAAATCGCGATTAAGGTGTAGTGTGTTGGTTCCTTCTAAGGCCTCCCTCCTTGGCTTATAGATGCCTGCCTTCTCACTGTGTCCTCCTTACATGCTTGTCCCTCGGGCTGTGTCCACTCATGTCCCAACCTCCTCTTCCCTTAAGGACAGCAGTCATATTGGATTAGGGCCCATCCACAGGATCTCATAATCACCTCTTGAAAGGTCTCCTCTTCAAATACAGTCAAATACAGTCTGAGGTCCTGGGGGGTTAGGACTTCAATATAGCTGGGGGAGGGGTAATAAAATTCATCTCATAATAGCATGATAAGTTACCTTTCTTTCTCTAGGAAAGAAATATAGGGTGGGGTAAATGTAGGTTTATAGTTGTTTGTACAGAAATGAAAGCAATCCACACTAATAAAAGAGAAAGATGCAAACTGACCGTGCCTCCATAATTCCCACCAGCCAATCAGGAGGGAATATGCAAATTAGAAGGACAAAGATGGCAGCTGCGCAGCCACTCCGGGCATGGAGCAGCCAGGCAGGGCAGGACGCCTGCTATGAGAGGGAGGGGGGGGGCAAAGGGATCTACATGAGTGGCTCTCTGGCACAGCGATGATGAAGACGGCAGACTACGGCCAGAGTCTACCGCGAAGACAAAGATGGCAGGCTCTGGCTGAAGTCTGTAGCGAAGGCAGAAGGCAGCAGCCAGAGTGAAGGCCTGGGTCACGGGTGCCAGAGGAAAACCAGTGCTGGCAGCCAGGGGAAGGAAGGCTTATTGCAAGAATCTTCATGCAACGGGCCTCTAGTCCTATATAATATGAGAAGAACATGCTAATTATCTGCTGTGCCCTCTGGGGCAGTGGGCCCGGCTGAGAGCTACAGGAGGGGGCAGGACAGCAAGTTATGAAGGGGAGAGAGGGAAGGGAGGTGAGGGGAGCTACAGGAGGGTGGGGCAGTGGGCGGAGAGCTATAGGAGGGCAGCAGCGACCTACTGGCACACAGATTTGTGCACAGGGTAATTAATAAATGATAATACAAGAATGGCCCCAGTTGGTTTGGCTTAGTGGACAGAGTGTCAGCCGTGGACTGAAGGGTCCCAGGTTCAATTCCGGTCAGGGACACATGCCCGGATTACAGGCTCAATCCCCAATAGGTGGCGTGCAGGAGGCAGCCAACCAATGGTTCTCTCTCATCACTCATGTTTCTTTCTCTCTCTCCCTCTCCCTTCCTCTCTGAAATCAATAAAAATACATTTTAAAAAATGATAATACAAGAATAAACTCTGTGTTTTGCATACTTACAACTGTAAACCTACTTTTGCCCCACCCTGTATGTGGAAACCCATGAATCTTCATCCAGGGCACTGTGCTGGGCCACACTGAACTGGTTCTGAATCTGGAGAGATGTCCAGAAGAAGGACGTGCCCTTCCTCATTCTATAAATATGCATTTTGCTTTAAAAATTTTTGTTTCCTGAGCATGGATCCTATGGCCATCCCCGGCCTCGCCCTCTGGGAAATCCACAGAGGGCTCAGATGAGGACTATCTTCAAGGTGCTTGTGATCTCAGAGAACAGACCAAGCAAAGATCCAAGGACTGATGGGTGTAGGGAGCAGTTATAGGGTTAAGCCTCGGACTTGGCCTGTTGACAAAGCCACAAACAAGTCCCAGCTTGGAGGGCACAGCCCTCTTAGCATAATTAAGCTTGATCTTGTGGCTGACTGCTCCCTAGATCCTTCTTGGGCACCTAATGGGCTGTTGGAGGTGCAGCAAGTGCTGCCAAAACAAGTGAAACTCACAAGAACATTGTAAGTAAGGTGACCACTACCTTGTTTACCTCTGGTTATAAAATAAAGGCTCAGCTGGTCGTCTGGATCTTCTCTCTGTGGCCTGCGCCAGGCACAGGAAGACCCACCTAGATCCAGCTTATTCTCTTTGTCATTTCTTCATCCTCTGCCACCTCCTCTCAGGCTCGCCGAGGCCTTGGCTGTGATGGTGCGGCACAAATGGGAGAGATGGAAAGTGCTTAGTGCCCTAAAGACTGATAGGCCAAATGCTGGGTGGAGAGGAAGATAAAAATGACCATATGAGAAGAGTGCAGGAGAGTCCAGAGGGGAAGGATTGGCCCCAGGGGGCTGTTGTGTGGTCGCCAGTGGCCTGGGCTATTGGCATGAGTGAAGGGAAGGATTGTTGGGGGAGGGGGAGGTGGTAACCACCACCATCTTCCCATGGCCTGCTTTCCCTAGGGCAGGAGTTCCCAATTAGCTGGGGCAAGAGACCTAACTCTGCTAGATACAAGGTATCCAAACCACTCAGAAGCAATTTCCTCTTTCAGTTCTCATGGTCACCTGGAAAGGTGTCTCTCTGCCACTGACCAGCCAGAGCCTCAGCCCCTCAGGCATCTCCAGCCACATATGTTCCTTCCCTCTGGACAATTCTGCCTGCAGGTTCCCTACCTGGCCCCCATGGCGGGAAAACTGGAGGGGCTCCTGGGGGAGGGGACATAGAACCCTCTTACTGAGACCACACAAGAGGCCTTCATTGAACACCTAGGTCCCATGCCCAATATTTCCTGTGGGTTAAGAAATAATAATAACTAGAAAAGGCAAAACTATAGTGAGAGAGAGAAAGCAGACCAGTGTTTGCCAGAGCCAGGGAGGAGGTTTTTTTTAAAAAAAATCTCAATTATGTGGAGGTATAAAAAATTTCATCTCTGGCCCGGCCAGCATGGCTCAGGGGATGGGCAACAACCTATGAACCAGGAAGTCACGGTTCAATTCCCAGATGGAGCACATACCTGGGTTGTGGGCTTGACCCCCAGTGTGAGGCATGTAGGAGGCAGCCGATCACTGATTCTCTCTCATTATTGATGTTTCTATCTCTCTCTCACTCTACCTTCCTCTCTGAAATCAATAAAAATATATTTTTAAAAAATTCATCTCAATAAATGTGACACTTACACAAGAAAATAAATAAAAGCATATTAAAATCCGGTGAGGCAAACATTAATTGTTGTTTCCCCAACCATCATTCCCCTTCCTATTTCCCTATAAGCAGAGCTTACCTCTACAGATGAGGCGGAAAGCTTGCTATTTCAACCCTACTAGATATTAAACTGATAAGAACAGATAAGACACTCAATCTTAGCCAAAAGGAGGCGGAGAGGAGATCTCAACCTCGACTTCAGCTTAGGCATGGGTACTGACCCATTTATCTTCAACGGACTTGATGAAAATTTTAGGGGGAGGATTCTGGAAAATTTTCCTCTCCCTGATAAATCAAGACACGAGGAGAAACTAGAAATCCACCTTCCTACCTGCCTGCAGATGGATATGAGAATGTGATGTCTGGAGGAGTGGTAGCCATGCTGTGACCAGGGGGAGACAGTGCACCCGAGGCTAAAGGCCAACAGGCGGAAATGGTGGCCTGGAAGGTTAGAATGAGTCCTTGAAATCTCTACTGAGCCACTGAACCAACCCCAGGACCCCTCTCTTCAAACCTCGGGCTATGTGAGTCTACCTTGTTTTTCAAGCCATGGTTAGTCCTATGTTCTTTTGCCAAAAAGCCAACATCCTACAAGCCAGTGTTGTTATCTCTCCCAACTTCCATCTCCAATCCGAAAAGTGAGGTCATGGAGAGATCTAAAATAGGACCTTGTGGCTGGACACTAAGCCCCATCAGAAAGCTGGGCCCAGGGTCCCCACAGATAATACGTTCCCCTCTAGTTCCTAAACAAAATGAGGAAACAGATGCTGGTTTCTCCTGGGCGCGCCGCTACCCTCATCACTGCCTGTGCATCCTGCGGTGTGAGTGGTAATAGTGTACGGTGTGACCCACAAGCCAATACCCTCTTTGGTGGCCATAAGGGCGATCCAGTTCACATCTGTGTCCCAGCAGGATTGTGAACAGCACCCCCTTCACTCTCAAAAGCGTGTCCTTTTCCACACAAAAAATCAGAGTCACCTCTGGCTGCCTCAGCACACTTTTCTTTCTCCTTATCCAGTACTTCCCATAAGGCCATACTGTCTTCCCCACCGAGATGTAGACGGGAGGCGCAGCGTCTGTGTGTGTGTGTGTGTGTGTGTGTGTGTGCGCGCGCGCGCGCCAGTTTCACTAGAATTCATCTCACCTCATTCAGAGCCTGGTGCCCAGCAGGTGTCTGATGCATGTCCTGCTAAACTGAACCAAATGTAAGGGGTCAGAGCCTGGAGCTAAGGGATGGAGGCAAACCAGCACCATGTGAGCATGAGGAACCATTTTTTTTTTTTTTTTTGGAAGGAGAAGATGAGAAACTGGGTGTTTTCCCAGAATCCCTGGCCCTCCCCACCCAGTGCTGTTAGCACAGGGTCCCGTGTGAAACTCGGCACACATTCGGGCACCCAGCTGACTGATGCAACCTTGCTACAAAGGCAACCATGCTCCTGGTAACCTGTCATGGCAGCTAGTGAGCAGATGAACCCACAGACGCTGGCCGTCCTGCAGATGCAAAGGGACAGAAAGCCTCTGCTCCCTGAGAAAGCAGGGACTGCAGGCTGTAGCCCTGTGCCTGGCACAGAATAGACACTCAATTCTACGTTACCAAGAGACAGACAAACAACATGCTATCAAAAACACTTCGCTTGTGAGCACCATCCTACTTGGTGACACCCCAAGATGTGGATTCCCTGTGAGGCCACTTTCTTGATCTCGGGGCTTAAAATCATTAAGTATCTCAGCAAATGCCCCACAAACATGATAAAGACCTGTGGTGAGACGAGGACATGGCTACCCCAGGGAGTGGGCCCTACAAGGGAACAGCAAGGGGAGGGTCAGTCAGCTCCACCCAGCCGGGATGGAGCCACACACATTCTTTCTGAGTAACTTCAGGCTCAACTGTCACAGCTACAGCTGGGCACGTCCACGTCTCTGCCTTCCCGTCTCTCTCCCTCATGGAAGCTGCTTGGATGCAGCGAGGCAAACAGGGAATGCTAAGCACTGTGCCTGGCACATAATAGACACTCAATAAACACCGATTCCCGAGTCACGTACTTATGAGCCAAAACGATTTCTGCGTGTTGGAAGAAAGAGCTCGCAGTGTGTGCTGTTGCTTCTCCCCTGGCAATCTGGAAAGCACTGAGCCAGAGCTTCTCTAACTTCTACTTACATCACAGACTGCATCGCCGCAGCCGGCTCAGCTAAACTTACATCTGATCTGCAGAAGCGCCTTCTGTGCTAAAGTTAGGCTAGAAGTTGGCTGGATTGTCACAGCATCTTAGCTTGACAAATTAAAGCCATCAGAAGCAAGCAGGATGGTGCAAGGCCTGGAAGACATCTCTTCAGATAGCCACAGGGTGAGGGGTGGAAAGGGCAGGCAGTGGCTGAGGCTCACAGGAGACCTTCGCAGCTGCAACAACAGCCTCTGGTAAGGGAAGGCGCTGCCACAGGGGCAGTACACTCCCGGCATGTACTTGCTCAGACGTGGGAAGCATCTGAGCATGTGGTGAAGTAGTCAGGACTGCCACACAGCGGGGATGGGCGAGGTAACCTCCAAGATGTCTCCGCCGTTTGAAATCCTAGGGGCTCAACACTCTGGGCTTGGGGGAGCCAGGGTGACACACAATCTGGGGCATGAGTAGCAACTGCAATCTGCGGAGGGCACCTTTAGGGGGAACCTGGACTGAGCCTCATCTGTAAGTTCCTGGCCCGAGTGAACAGCAGGGGAGAACATTCTGGCCTTCCTGGATGACTGGTCTGCAGGCTTCTGCTAAGAGGTGAAGCCCGGGGCAGGAACAGCCCCTCAGGCAGCCCTGCACATGCCTCCACCAGCGTGCAGCTGTCCTGAGGCCCTCTGCAAAGGTTTCAAGCCCTGGCCAGTATGGATCAGTGGTTGAATGCCAACCCATGCACCAAAAGGACGCCAGTTCGATTCCCGGCCCAGCATAGGCCTGGGGATGCGGGAGGCAGCCAATCAATGTTTCTCGGTCTCTCTCCCTTCTCCCTCTCCCTTCCCTTCTCTCTAAAAACCAACAAAACCTTTTTTTTTTTTTAAGTTTTGAACTAGGCCTCTCTCTCCTCCTCACTCACTCACTCCCTCCAGCCACCCAGGTCCTGCAGCATCTCTTCAAGGTTGAAACTCAAGTCGACAAAGGGTGATGAGCCCCAGGACCTTCCTGGTGTCCCCAGGGACCTAGACCACAGGCTGGAGGACCTTGCTCCCCAGGGCTTTATATGCTAACCAGAGGCCTGGTGCACAAAATTTGTGCATGGGAGGTGGGGGATGACCCTCAGCCCAGCCTGTACCCTCTCCAATCTGGGACCCCTCGAGGGATGTCTGACTGCCTTTTTAGGCCTGATCCCGGTAGAATCGGGCCTAAACGGGCAGTCGGACATCCTTTTCACAATCCAAGACTGCTGGCTCCAAACTGCTCACCTGCCTGCTTCCCTTATTGCTCCTAATTGCTTCTGCCTGCCAGCCTGATCATCCCTAACCACTAATCTGCCAGCCTAATTGTTGTCTAACTGCTCCCCTGCCAGCCTGTTTGCTCCCAACTTCCCTTCTCTGCTGACCTGGTCACCCCTAACTACCCTCCCCTGCTAGCCATCTTGTGTCCACATGGGGGCAGGATCTTTGACTACATGGGGGCAGCCCTCTTGTGTGTTGGAGTGATGGTCAATCTGCAAATTACTCTTTTATTAGATAGGATTCCTCCTCTCCCAGGCCACATCCAAAAGAAGAGTTTCCAGGGAAGGTTTTTCCCCAACCCAGAACCAGGCCACGACTGGCAAGCTCCCCTCACCCAGGCCTTTCTCCAAGCACGCAAACCTAACAGGGGCCCCTTTCAGGCAGGGCGCTCTCTGCTCCAACTCCCAGTCTCACCCCTGGCTCTGGAGATGTTATCAGGACTCAACCCCCTTTGGTTCTGAGACCCGTAACCACCCCTCAACACCCTCCCCGCTCCCCCCACCCCCACCTCCTGCCATCACCCCCACTCCACTGGACTGGCCTAGCATATGTGCAGCTTCCTGTCCACACTCACTTTTGAGTCCTCTGGTTTTTCTTTACATCTTATGAGCTCAGCTCTTTCAAAGGATGCTAGTTTATACAGCATTTCTAGGTGCTTGGTAGTTGGGGAGTTTTCAAGATTTCTTACTCCACGGTGGTACTAAAAATTTTCTAAATCGGTGCTGGAATACCCGCTCTGATCTTGTTCACGGAAGCTTTCCTTGGCTGACCTCCCACCCCAAACAACTGACTGGCCGCATCCCTGCAGATCCACAGACATAGGTTGAGCACCTACTATGCGCCAGGCACGCTCTTAGGCCCCAAGAATTAAAAACTTGGAGCTCCGCCTCAAATGCGCAGCTCCAGGAGGCAGAAAGAGAAGTAACCACTCCTCTATCGATTTGCACTCTACTCTTTCTTTGCCCAGGGTGTTGCAGCTTTTACATGGCCTCTTCAGTCCACATCCCGTCTCCCAACTGGACTGCCTGCTCCACATCCTCCCTGCCCTCTACTCATGGCCCTAGGGCCTGCGACAGCACCTGCTCACCACGGACGTTAAAAATGCACACGCCAGTCCTCTAACGCCCTCCAAAGCTTCCAGCTGAAGCTCATTCTTGGCTGTCGCTGGATTCTGCCAGCTGGGCCTCCAGCATGACACAGCATCCCCGCCTGGCTTCCCTGACGACAGTGGCAAGCGGCATGACAAAGGATCCTCTGACAATGGGAGGAAGAGGCCTCCTTATTGTCTACAGCGGCCCCACCTCGCTCCACTGGGCAGCAGACCCTTCCCCACTCTCCCCACTCCTGGGTCTGGGGCCCCTGCCCACTCTGCTTCCTCAGGCTTCCACCCTGCGCACCGTGCTGTCTGTAGGACAGTGCCAGTGGATTACCCTATCAGTGGTTAGCAAGCTGCGGCTCGCAAACCACATGCAGCTCGCGAGCCGCGGTTTGCCGCCCTGTTGACTAATGAGTTTGCCAACCACTGACCTAGACTCTCGATTCCAATCATTACAGGCTGTTGTTGTTCCTTGTGATTAAGCCCCTATCCCAGTGGTTGGCAAACACATTAGTCAACAGAGCGGCAAACCGAGGCTCTAGAGCTGCATGTGGCTCGCAAGCTCGCCAACCACTGCCCTATCTGCAATTCAAATTCAACCCATGTAACAATGAACTCCCCACAATCCTCCCCCTACCCCAACCCTAGCTGACCTCCAGCAACCAGGCCACACCTGAGTTAAGGATGCCACCCACCAATCAGTGAGGCCAGGAATCTGGGAGGTACTGGACTCTTTCCTCATTCCCCAAAGCTAAACAATCACTGAAGACGTTATTCCATATATGTGTGTGTGCGTGTGTGTGTGTGTGTGTGTGTGTGTCCATATCCTTCCTCCATCTCCACACGCATGGCCCTGGTTCCAGGCCTCATCCCTTGTGACCTGGACCAAATGGATCCTGTCATTCCCTCATCCGCTCTGCAGCTGCCCAGCTCCCAGCCACTCTCCCTTCTGTTCCATGGTGGCACACCTCGACTCTGCTTAATGCCCATCCTCCAGGCTCTACCTGCCAAGGTCCCAGCCAGGCTCACACAGATCCTCACTCCTGAGCTTTGTCTGCCCTTCTGCCCTTGTACTCCGACCTCACACCTTCCCTCCTTCCCTGTACCCAGACAGCCTCGGGCCTTGACACCTTTGCACATACTGTTTCTACCCCTGGATGCCCTTCTCCCATCTCCTTTCCGGGTTAATTCTCCCTCAGCTGCAGCACCTATGTCATCTCCCTCAGGAAGCACTCCCTGATCTTGAGGCAAGAGCGGGGACCCCTTGTCGGTGCTGCTGTAAGGCCCCTGGGACTTTCTCTACCCCTGCATTTACTGCACCAGGCAGAATTTAACTGCTCATCAAATTCTCCCCGCACCACACTGGTTACTGTTTAAGTGTCTCTTGGGCAAGAGAGAGGGCCTTCCTCTAGCAGGAAGTGGGGGCTGTGCTCACTCACTGTTGTAGCCCCAGGTTCCGACACAGAGCCGGGCATAGAAACAGAGCCTTCTGACTTCAGGGTGATCACCCAACCTTCTTAGTCGGTTCCACTCCCAGTCCCAATACCCACAACTCCCCCTCCAGCACTTTTGTACCATTGCCCCAGCCAAAAACCTCCTCGAATCACCCCAAACTAGCCCCAAACCACTGCTATAATCACCGCCTCTCATGCTTTATCCAACCTACCCCCTGGGTAAATTAGCATTGGGGTCTGGTTCCATGGCTGGGTGTGAGCCAACAGTGGACAGAAAAAAGTTCCGAAAAGTTCAAGGCCCTCTACTCACAAAACTGCAATGTGAGGTGACGTGGTGGGCCACCTCAGCCCCAGGCAGTGGATTTGAAGTCTGGGGACCAGAGTTCAGATCCCCGCTCTACTACAGTGGCTCAGTTTCCTCATCTGCCAAATGGGAATAATGAGAACAGCCTCCCAGGACGACTATAAAAAGCAGAGATCAGTGGTGTGAAATGCTTTGCAAAGTGTAAAGCCAAATCAAGTGTTGGGTATTCTAATACTCTCCAGGGCCAACCAACCCCCTACCCAACTCCATGACCTCCCCACTGGTAGTTTTTCCCCTCCCTTGAGTCAGGTGAGACTCACATGAAATCTGTGGGTCCTCTTCACTTTCAGGAGGTTCCTGAAGACCTTGCCAAGGGAAGGGACCTTGCCATGAGACGAGGTCATGGGGGAAGGAAGCAAAAGGCCAAACTTAAGAGTGCTGGAAGGCTCCAAGGCCTACCACCTCTTCCAGATTCCTGTATGCCCAAGATGATAGAGAGTGCAGGGAAAGCCAGGCCAGTCTTGAAGGAAAGCAATCTCAAGACTATAAGATGAATTCCAGAGCCTTTCCTGGAACCAGAGGAGAGGTGAAAAGAGGTAGAATTATCTCTCTTTGGGGAGTAAACTCTTCACTATTTACCCCCCTTCCCCCCGAAACACCAGAGTATAAAGAAAGAGGATTGGATGAGGCATCAAAATCCAGGATTTCGTGTCCCACTCTCCAGGGCTCCCATCCCTCTGGGCCCCGGTCCTCACATGTAGACCAGCTCACCAACAAGGCCTTCCCAGCTCTGGGTGTCTATGATCTGAGGATGGGTCTGTTCTCACCCCGTTCTGAAGCACAGCTCTGGCCTGGGTGTAATTCAGAAACAAGAGGCAGATGTCGACAAGTCATCACGGTGACAACTCAGGACGCCACCATCGCAGCACTGTTCTAAAGAACAGTGTGTGCAGGGTGAGGCGGGAGGACAGAAAGGCCAAGTCTGAATGTAAGCAGCTGAGCCCAGGTGACCAGTGAGTCAGCAATGAGACCCAGAGGTAGAGGAACACTTTCTCCCCCAAAAGCACATCAAAAGGGGCTGCCGCATTCTTGGGTAAGCCATGCAGAACTACCATCCTCTTCGGAGAATTCCCCCAAACGGCAATTTGCCGGTCTGTCTGTGCCTCCTGTTCTCTGTGCCGGCTCGGATTCTTTCTCCATCCTAACCACCACTGCCTGCTTCCTCCTTCATGATCTGAACGGCAAGCAGCAGAACCTTAAAAACAAGGGCAGTGGACTCTGCAATTGAGAGGAAACTGGAGGACAGTGTCGGGGACCCCAAGAAGTGAGTTTGGGAATGAACAGATACAATGCTGACCCATATCAAAACATCTACACAGACCTGTCAGACAGACTCTAAACTCAGGCTCTGGGTGAGACCTCGACCAACGCCTGAGCCTATGGCTGCCCATCACTGCCCCACAGAGCAGGGGCAGGACCACGGAGAACAACCTGTGAGCTCCTCATCGCTCAGCCCAGTGAGCTGGTGGCTAGCTTCAGAGTTATTGCCCACTAGCTGCTTAACTTCCACAGGACACACAGTACCTCTGGACCCACCTGGGAGGTTCCAAACAGTCTGAAGTCCAAAATAACAGGGGACATTAGGTTCTTCTTCCTCTGTTACTTCCTTCTGTGTTTACTCTAGGATAGGAACTAGCATTTTGAGTCCCTTGCAACCAACATATGTGAAACCGATGAAGTCCCAGAGTGCTTGCTCTAAAATATTTATGATTTATTCCCTCCTGCAGTGTCTGAATCACCTGTGCTATTGCATTGTAACGACATGGCTGTCCCTGCTATCTTATCTTTGTGTGCCCCAATCACAGGAGCATGTCTAGCTTAAGGTAGGTGTTCAATAAACACCAGTGGGACTTCAAAAATCTTACATTCATCTCGTTAGAATCGGTTTTTGGCAAGCAGGGGCCATATATTACATTTTCTTTGTATACACATTAAGCTCTACAAATAGGTAGGTACTCAATACATATTTGGGGATAAATGATTGATTATTTGGCTAAACCTAATAACTCTTCTTCAGGCTGTATCTGAGAACCCTCATGTACATGAACTCTGAGAATACATATATACATGTTGGAGTTCTTTGCTTTTTTGGGGGGGAAGGGAGGCTTCCCCATCCCTGGAGTTGGAGGGGACAGGGAATATAACCTGAGATGGTTTCTCAGGGTCTGCACTCTAAAGTTGATGGTTTTGAAATCAGTAACTAAGGAATAAACCTTGGATTCAATAACAACTCCATGAACACACCCATGTGTCACATAAATATGTGTACCATATGCATTTATTACATGCAGGTATGATTCTGGAATATATTAGAGGCATCAAAACTGATAACCATTCACCACAGGAAGTTTTCACATGTGTGATAATAACAGCAATGCAGACTTCTATTTTTTAGTAGCTACGGTCATTAGGACTGGTAGCAAATCACAAGTGTTTTGACAAGAGTAATTACCAGCATAAATTTACCCCCTTTCTCAGATTCAGTACTTCCTGGGGAGGCAAGACTTGGGGGGGGGGGCACTATTTCAACTAAGAGCCATAGATTGAGAAGAGAAATCACAAAGAGGGGAAAGTAGCCCTTCTCCCACTAAGAGTCATAGCATCTTTTGAGCCTCCGTGTGCTCATCTTAAAACAGGGTTAATACCCCCTGCCTCACAGGACCATCTTAATAAGCGCAACGTACACAAGGCAGGGTTGCCCTGAAAAGTCAAACGTATTATTCCGGCAATCTGTTAACCACGGATGACACTGTCCCCCAGAATTCGGTACAAAATTACTGCCTCCAAGTGCACACAATCCAGGACAGACGCCTGACACGGCGGATGGATAAACCTAGTCCAGTTCCAAACACTCAAAGGGAGTTTCCTCCAGCAACCTGAGTGCCTCCTGTGAGGGGACTGTTCTGTGCATTCTGTTCTCATATAACTGGGTTTTCTTGAAAGCCAGGCAATTTTCTCCCGGGGTCCGAGCATGCTTGCAACCGGGATTCCTGAGGTTTTGGGCACAGACCCAGCGCTAGGCCAGAAGGCCTGCTGGCCAGCCTGCAGCCCCTCTCCGCCCGCTGGGCGGCACCTTCTCTCGCCTCCAGCTCTCGTGCTGTGTCACTTTCACCGGCCTGAGCCTCCAGCCGCCCAGAAGCCCGCAGCTCCAACGGCTTCCTTCCTTAGCACGCGGGGCCTCCAGCCTGGGAGATAATCCCCGGCCACGGAGGAGCCTGAGCCCGGTGGGCGGAGCCGACAAAGGCTCGGTCTGGGCATCCAGACGCAGCGAGGGCGGCAGCGCGGGGCCTGGCCCGGGCCTGGGCCGGGACCGCTGGGCAGCCTTGGCCCACACGGCCTCGGGGAAGAAGAATTGGGAGAGGGAAGCAGAGAGCACCGCCTCCCTCCAGGATCTGCTCGGGCATTCGTATCCACAGAGCTCCTCCGTACAGGGGTCAACCCCAGCATGGGGGCGAGGAAGGAGGCGGGGAGAGCACACTCGAGCCCCCCTAGGCTTCTCCCGGTTCGGCCAGACCACCCCTGCCCAGCGCCGCCGAGTAGGCAGCCTGAGTGTGGGGTCTAGGGGCGTGAGATGCGGAGGAGGTAGGAACTGCGGGTCTCCCGCTGCCCGCGGGCCTGGGACTCCCCTTGTGAGCCCGGCACACACGCCAGCACGACACCCTGAGTGACACGGGCGCGCACGCACGCGCGCGGACACGCAAGACCACGAGCCCAACTGGGACCACCAGGGGGCTGACAGGACCCATCTGCACAGCGATCAGGACCCGGGCGCGTCCCCACTACGCAGCGGGCTTCGGCCCCCGCACCCCCAAGCTGGAGCGGAGTGTACTCACAAACAGCTGCGCGGGGGAGGCGACGCTTCACTCCGGGGTGTGCGACCCACCCCGTGCCGCCAGCCATCCCTCCCCGTTACACGCCGCACCCCCTTCCAGCTCGCGGCTGCCCCCCAATCCCAACCCTGCAAACTCCACGACACCAAACAGCCAACGCCGCCCAGGGGAGGGGCTCAGACCCGCGCTCCGCTTTAAAGGCCAAAGGAGAGACTTACGACGCGCGGTTCCCGGGACACTCCCTCCAGACGCACCCGGCTCCCCTCCACGTAGCGCTCGGGAGCCCGGATCTCCACCGAGGACCGAGCCACCGCCCCCTGTCCGCCCTCCCTCCCCCGAGACCGGCGTCCCGGACAAGTCACCTGCTCCGCGTCCTGAAAACCCCGGACCGGAGCCCAGCCGCAGCCGCTCGGGTGCCCGGCCAGCGAGAGCCCCGTGGGTCGGAGCCGGTCAGCTTAACCCCCGCTCCGCCGGCGGAATGGTTCCCCGGGCCCAATGACAGACACCGCGGCGACAGGACGATCGTTTAAAAAGACAGCAGCATCGCCACCGCGGGGAGTGTCCCAGTCTGCCTCCGCCGTGGGGTTCCTCCTCCGCTCCCGCCCCCTGCGCCCCCCGGGGCCCGCGGGCTCACCGGGGACGGACGGAGGGGGGGGGGAGCGTGCAGACTGTCTAGACGACAGCCGTCCCCGAGCCCGCGGGGACGGGCGCGCACACACACGGCCGCTGCCACAGACACAGTCACTCCCCGGCGGCGGGAGGGGCGGCGTGGAGCCTCTCCCCGGGTCCCCCTGCAGCCGCGAGGGCAGCAGCCTCCCTCCGGCGGGAGCGGCTGCGGGAGCCCCGCGCTCCTCGCTCGGTGGAGCCCGGTCAGAACAGCTGCAAGTTCGGCCGCCACTCCACCAACTGCCGGCTGCAGCCGCTGCGGCTTCACAACAAAAGGGAGAGGAATCACGCCCGCTCTTGTCCTCCCCCCCCCCCCCCGTCGGAACCCGGCACATGACAGCGGCGACACCGCGCGGGTCCCACGCCGGCCAGGCTCCAGCCGCGCGTCCCTCCGGACCCCTCCCCAGCGGCGCTCCAGGGCCAGGGCTCCCTGCGGGGTGGAGCACCGGGAGGGCAGGGGCGAACCTCGGAAGGGGCGAGCCCGTGGAGGGCGATCCTCCGTAGAGAGGGGGACCCCGACGGAGCGCGGACGCCCCGCTGCCCCGGGGCGCACGAAGGGGGAAGGGACTGATTGTTTCGGGGCGGTTTTCACCGATTTACCTACGAGCACGCGCGCGTCACGCAGCCAGCCCTCCTCCCAGGTCCCCGAATCCGTCGGCCAGCCGAGGTGACTATAACGGGGGGGGGGGGGGGGGGGGGAGGAAGAGATGCTCACCTCGGGGTTCCTCTGGCCGCCGCTCCGAGCCCGATCGCGGGTGGGGGAAGGGGGCAGGGAAGGGGAAGGGAGGGAGGAGGCTCCCGCAAGCCCGACTCCAGCCGCGAGTTCCGCGCGTCCGGGCAGTGGAGGGATTTGGGCTCCCGGGCGCGGACACCCAGCCGAGCAGGGAGGGAGGGAGGGAGGGAAGGGAACGAGGGAGGGAGGGGCGGGTAGGGGGGTGGAGGGAGTCGATGAAGGAAAAAAATATATCCCTGCTCTGACACAAGGAAAGAGAATGCTGGCGAGTGACGTCCAGGCCCCGCCCACCCCTCCGGCCACGTGCAAAGACTTGAAAGGAAAGAGGGCGGCGCGAGGCCTGCTGGGTACTGTAGTTCGCCTTTCTTTCCCGGGATGGCGGGCACTTGGGGACCTGGCCTCCGGGATGCGCGTGAGCATTCGAGGCATCCTGGGACAGCTACAGCGAACCTCGCGCCCAGCGGCCCTAGACGCCGGCGCGGCCCTGGGTGCGGACGTCTGCGTAGGGAAAACTGGGCTTAGGCGCGGTCCAGGCTTTTGGGGAAAGGTTTGGTTTTGGGGACAGGAATGCCTTGTGGATGAGGACTCAGGAGCTTCAAGCGCAAAGTCTGTTCTGATGGCAGATAAAAGGGAGCTCTGTGTATGCATTGGCCGGCCCAAGTGGCGTTATGAATGCTGCATTTAATGCTGCTGTCTGTTATTGAGATGCATGTTATAATTAACATCTGAACATCTCAGTAGCAGGGGCAGGATGTTGTAATTAGATATGCACTTTACGACCAATTAATTTTCCATTGGCCATGCTGTGGGCTGGGACAGGGGACGCGGTGGCTGGGAGAATTCAGTACAGTGGAAAATTCGGTCATCACTTGACCAAATCACCAATGTTTTCTGAGTACCTACCTACTAGATGCCTGGCATTGAGCTTGGCACAGAGAAGGATGCTTTACACCCCTCAAAGCAAGGGATTATCAACTCTTTGGAGGAATTGTGTGACACAGTGTTATTGCCATAGAAATCCATTTATTCATTCAGAGAACATTTGGTGAGCACTTCTACAGACAGGACATGTCTGGAAATGCAAAGACAAGTAAGACCCTCAGTCCTTGCCCTTAAGCTCAAGTGTAGTGTAAGGATTATGGCCAATGCAAGTGTCGGGGATAGGTCAACACTTAACCTAGGCATAAGCACAAAGTGCGAGGGAACTCAGATGAAGCAGCCAACCAGGATGGAAGGTGGATGGAGGTGGGAGAGGATTGGATCAGGGAAGGCCTCCTGGAGGAGGTTTTTAAACAAAGGCAAAGGCATTGGTAGGCATCTGACAAAGGCTGCAGAATACAAATGCCCCAGATGAGAGAGAAGACAGTAAATTGTGAAAGTCTGGGCAATTTGGCAGGGCAGAGGGAGTAGGTGTGGAGGGTGAGCTTAGAGAGCGGAAAGAGACTGGGCCGGCTTCTCACTGGAGGTGGGGCTCGAAGTGGCCTTCCTGGATGAGTGGGGTTTCATTGTGTGTGGAGAGCTTATGTTCCAGTCTTGAGGCTCAGCATGAGCCAAACGGTGGGGAGAAAGCAAAGCAGAATCCAACATGGAATGGTGTACTTTGTAGTCAGGTAGTACTTTATAGTTAGGTAGAACTGAGCGTTAGCCCACTTTTGCCACTTTAAAGCTGGGTGAATTTAGGAGTATTGCATGACTTTTCTGTGCCTGTGTTATCCTCAAATGGGGACAGAAACAACCGTGTCATAAAATTGTTAAGAGAATTAGTGAAACATGAAATAGCCTGGCTGTCAGTAAATAATAATTAAAAAAATAAAAAAGAAAGAAACCAGTCCCGTCCTATAGAGCAGCTCACTTAATTCTTGTACCAAAGGGCACACAGGCGTGTCTTGCCCTCCCTTTTAGAGGAAACAGCAGGCCCACAGTCATGTATTCCTAAGAGGCGGAATGGGTACCAGGAGCCAGTTGTCTGGGTGTCAGGCCCAGTTTTCAACCGTCCCCACTCCCATCAAAGGACCTGGCATTTAAGCACAGCTGACTCTTACCCCAAGTTTGCCTCTTTTAGCATCTGTGCCTCATTGGCTCAGCGGTGTGCTATTTTTATGCTTTAACATCTGAAGCACTTCCTGAGTTTGCAAAATATGGAATAATAGTACCAGTCTATCCACCCAGCTGATTGCCAGGTACCTGACTTCAGTTGTCAGTGCTGTTTGCACATTTGTGTGAGAGGCACGCCACTTGCAGGGAGAGAAGGATGGAACTGTCTGGGTCTTGGCTTTGCTTTTGCTTTAAATCACACCCCCAGAGGTGAGAACAGGATCCATCCCAGAGGTGATGAGAGGCTGAGCTACGTGCAAAACAACCGTGAGGAGGACACCCTCTGTTTTGGGGTGTGCTTGGAGTGAGAGGGCCAGTGGGGACAGCACAGTCTGGGAGTTAGCATCCTGGGTTTGCAACCCAGGAATGACATTCCTGGATATGTGACCTTGGGCCGCTTACCTACCCTGCACAAAGGTGACCTTGAGTAGCTTACCTACCCTGCACAAAGGTGACTTGGGCAGCTTAGTCCACAGCCTTTCTTGGCTTTGTGAGAACCAATGGCGATAACCTATTTAAATGGGATCTGTCTCAGCAAGTCCGCAGGGATGATCGACTCCTTTCTTTGACGCAAGGTCTTCATGGCCCAGAAGAACGATCCCTGAATTTTCCTTCAACAGCCAGGCCAGCAGAGCGGGTGCTGCAGGGAGGATTCTGGGGGTGACTCATCCCCATGGGTGATGTAGGTTAGGTTTGTTCCCAGGAGGATCAGTTCAGTTCTAGTTCTCGACTCCTGCTGGCCCCGCTCTGAACCCTCACCAGTCCACAGTAGTTATGCGTTTCCTCTCCCCACCCTGATGCCCAAGACCCTTCAAATGATGTCCCCACTCCAGGCATGTCCTGGGCTCCCACATTGGTTCACCCCGCCTATTATCTTATCTCCTGCTCTCCAGATCCTCAGCACCTGGCCCTCTGCTTTTCCTCCAGCCGAATACCTTCACTCTATCAGTAGTCGACAAACTCATTACTCAACAAAGCCAAATATCAACAGTATAACAACTGAAATTTCTTTTGAGAACCAAATTTTTTCAACTTAAACTTATTCTTATACCACTTCTTCAACATAGACTCGCCTGGGCCATGGTATTTTGTGGAAGAGCCACACTCAAGGGGCCAAAGAGCCGCTTGTGGCTCGCAAGCTGCGGTTTGCTGATCACTGCACTATATGATAAGATAGTCTTTTCACTCTCTCCTGCAACTCCTCCCTGTTGGTATGCTTATCCGGAGCTCTCTGAAATGCCTTTCCTGAGGCGGATTCCCAGCTGGGATGGGGGTCTTTGAGAGGAAGGCTCTGCAGGGCCCTCAGACCCAAGTTCCCCAGTCTGGGAGGCCTGATGCTTTCTTGTCCCTCAAGCAATGTCCTTCCTCCTCTGCTCAGTGGTCGATCTGATGCCCCACCTGCAGGCTGCGTTCGAGAGTTGCTGCTGGGTGCAGAGTTAATGAACTGACCCTGGACTTGCTTTAATTGGGGCAGATCTGAGTTGCCAAGAGTTGCTTTGTCTGATTTGCTACCACGAAATTAAAAGCCAAAATGTTTCTCTCTGTTTTACGCAGTTGCTTTTCTTAATCCATGCTTCCCTAAGATATTAGCAAAAAGAAATATTTCTCCTTTTTCCCCATTCCTTCTTCCTTCCACCAGCCTTTCCTCCATTAGTCAACACAATTATTGCAGGCCTGGTGGGAGTCCACCACAGTGCTGGGGGAGAAGTTACCCGCCTTCAGGAGCTGAGTGCACCAGTCTGGTCCCTGTGAGGTCATAGGAAAACTGATGAAGTGCTACACTGTGTAAGGGTGATTTTAAATGCACAAAGGGTTCCTGGAGCGCTTTGATCAGAAAAGGCTTCTGGGAAGAAAGTAGAACTAGATCCATTTATGATTTCCCATAGTGAAGAGGCCAACAGTGGCCCAGCATTGGCCTGAGGAACATTGCACAAGTTGTGTCTTCAGGTGGTCACTACAGAGTGGACTCCTTGGGTATCAGTTTGGTAGCCACTGACCCCACAGAAGGAAGGAAGTTACCGGTCTAGTGTCTACGCTCTGTTACTGGGGTGTTGGCCTGGAGAGATTATGGCTTGATAGAACCAGGTCCAGTTTCACCCAGGCCTCATCTCAGCTTCCACTACACAACTCCAAAGACCAACACCTGAAAGGCAGCTGGAAAGTGATCCTCTAAGGTTGAAGTTGGTGATGGAGGAAGGGACATCCATAGAGAACAATGGGCTCGAGAAAAGCAAAAGCTAAGCAAGAATAAACCAAGACATATTTTATGGAGCACAGGCTATGCAGGAGGGCATTGCAATGCACCATGGGAACTAAGTGTGCGACACTGGTTTCCAGGTCCCACCTGACCCTATCCCGCTCTGTGACATTTCCTTTCTTTCAGCCTCAGTGTTCTCACCTGTAAAATGGGAGGGTTAGACTCTATAATCTCTAAAATTATTTCCCGACCTGAACTTCTCCTTTCAAGAAGCTTACAGTCTAGCTGGCAAAAGAAGCTCTAAAGTTAATAGCCAGAAGTATGCCTTTAAAGCTTTTTAATTCCAGCAGAACAGGAAGGGTTTGTAATATTCATTAAACAATGCCCCGAAGTCCGTAAAGGAACAGAAGAAGATAAACAGATCTTGTCTTGCAAGGTTCAAGTTAGGCATTCTTTAAGTGCCTGAAGGTTTAAGGTCAGACCTCACCGTTCAGTGGTATGAGCCTCTCATTCACAGATGGCCTTGTTCATGATGAGGACCTGGGCAAAGATACATATACCGCCACATCTCTGCAAGAGACACGTTCCATTGCCCAGCTGCACGCTGGGAAAACCTCACCCTGGAAGGTTTTTTGGACCAGGGGTAGACATCTGATCCAGAGACACCAGGCCATCGGCTAGACTTGGACTTAAGTGGCCCTGGTTTCAGCAGATAAATTGAGCCAATCCGAGTTAAATGAGGCCACGTGTGTGGTGCACGTAGCACACTGTAAGGACTTAGTGGAGCTTAGCTTTTATTGTTGGTTATTATTGTTGCTGTTTTGGTGGTTACACTGGGGATAGGCTATGTGGGACCCCAGATGAAAATCTTACCGGTTTATACTTTGTGGCTCAAAGGGGTACATTTAGATTTTATTTATTTATTTTCAAATTATTGGTTGATTTATTTGAGGGAGGAAAGAGATCAACTTGTTGTTCCACTAATTTACACAGAGGCTGGACCTGCAACCCTGGCATATCAGGATGATACTCTATCCCGTGGTCAGCAAACTGTGGCTCTTTGGCCCCTGGAGTGTGGCTCTTCCACAAAATATCATGGCCTGGGCGAGTCTATTTTGAAGAAGTGGCATTAGAAGAAGTTTAAGTTTTAAAAATTTGGTTCTCAAAAGAAATTTCAATTGTTGTCCTGTTGATATTTGGCTCTGCTGACTAATGAGTTTGCCGACCACTGGGCTAGCCAACTGAGCTACCTGGCTGGGGCTAGATTTTATTTCTGAGTGGTAATCCAGACACTGGAGTGTGGCTCCACTTCGGCCTGAGCCAAGATCCCGCTAATCATCATGGGCACCATCTCTGGGGAGGGGTCAGCAGAACCTGAGGAATAAGGACCAGCCAGGCATCCAGTGCACTAGGCTGACCTCTGACCCTCTCTCACCCACGTTCAGACACAGATCCACTCACCCCACCTCTGCGTCTGTTTTGACGATATTGATAGCAGATTTGTTTACACTCTACTCTTCCCAGAAAGAATTTGAGACAGCTTTTTAAGTTCTAAAATATACTTAGTGTCTGAAAATAGGAGTTTACACAGAAAATAGGAGTTTACACAAAAGACATTTAGCGAGATGAGCATCTCTGTACAGAAGGAGTAAGCATGGTTTCTTTAAATAGCAGCTCCTCTGTGCATTCAACATCAGGTCTGGCGGAATCTCGCATCGCTAGCAGCTTTTCTGGAATGCGTCAGTGGTATTAGTGTGTTCACAGCCCTGACTTACTTTGATCAAGTTTGGTACTTTGATCAAATTTGGTACTTGAATAAAGTATATAGGAAACTTTCGAATTCGTTTTGTGCTGTCTTAAACCAAAATAGGGGCTCTGCTGTACTTTTTTTTTTGGTGAATTTCTATAAATTCTGCACTGTACAGCATTAAGTGATTCAATCGACTCTGGTTTGGAGACCATTTAGTTGCCAGTCAATCAGGGAAGCCTGCTTGGAGGAGGTGGCAGAGGAGTTTTGTGGTTTTCTTTTTAGAAAATGAAGGAAGATACGATTTGGCTGGAGTTGAACGGGAGACCATCCCAGGGGAAAGCAGCAATGTGGAGAGATATGGGGCTGCTGTTCTCCATACAGGGCGGCAGCAGAGGTGGCTGGCTAACCTAGACCCTCAGAAGGGCCACCGAAGAGAGTGAAGCAGGCCCGTGACAGTTCACCTGTCCGCCACCTTGGAAAACAACTTTGGCCCGGCTGGAGCCGCTCTGTTCGTCGGCACAGAAGGATAGCCGGCTCGGTTCCTGGTCAAGGCACAAGCCTGGGTTTCAGGTTTGATCCCGGGTCAGGGAGTATATGGAGGGCAGCCGTTCCAGGTTACTCTCTTGAAGCATATCCTTGGGTGAGGTCTAAAAACCAACAGATTTGGTCTGCTACAGAGATAAGATGTATAATACTCTCTGCTATACATACTTTATTTCAGGCCTTATCAAACACGCTTTCAGAGGACGTGTTGCCATGACAACCTTATGGTCACTGGAGGGCATCTGTAAAAAATGGCATTAATTTAGTTACAGGTGTGGTTCCTTCCTTCTCCCCCCTCCCGGGAGGAGTTCTAGTCCTAGACTGCTTAAAGTGCTCAGATGTAATCTTTTTGCCTGAGCAGACTAATAATCACCTTGTAATTTAATTACTAAGCCAGCACCAGCGAACTCATCCTCTGCTCTCGATTGAGTTGTAATTTCTGAATACCAGCTTCTTGGGCAGGGCCTCGCTCTGGAAGCGGTGGTCATCTAGACACAGGTCTGAGGCTGTGCTCTGCTCTGTGGAGCCACTGGGTACTGGGTTAGCTTCAGGGTTACTGTGAAGTGTGAGCACGCTCTGAGTGGTCCACCTGTGAGCTCTGGCCGACGCCCATTTCCGCCAAAGCTCATCCTAGATCAATGATCGGCAAACTGCTGCTCACGAGCCCCTTGAGTGTGGCTCTTCCACAAAATACCACGGCCTGGGCGAGTCTGTTTTGAAGAAGTGGCGTTAGAAGAAGTTTAAGTTGAAAAAATTGGGCTCTCAAAGAAATGTCAATCGTTGTACTGTTGATATTTGGCTCTGTGGACTCATGAGTTTGCCGACCACTGTCCTAGATTGTCACTCCTCTGTTCCCTACGATCTCCTTCCATCTAGTATGTTTCCATTTCCTAGGAATCGAAAACCTCCAGGCACAGAATGGTAGTAAGCAGGCAGACATGAGCAAGCGAGGCCGATGTGCCAGGTACAGGTCACCAGGGCAGAAAGCAAGGGGCACAACTGGGAAAGCAGGGATAACCTTGCCCCAGGATAACCTTTCCTCCCCCAACATGTGGCTGGTCCTGTGGTTTGGACCCCCTGACTCTCCTCCCGAAAGATGACGTCTAGGCCTCAGTTGTGTTTCGGCTCCAGGCCCAGAAAAGCAGCACAACCAGCCATGGGACGCCGTGGCTGCCTCAGGACCTGCTGCACTGACTAACGACCCCCTGCCTTGGATCGGAACCACCAGCGAAGACCACGATCCTGGAAACCTGATCAACAGTCTATTGAGACCCTCCCCTGAGACCTCCTTTGAGATTCCCTTCCCACAAGAGACAGGAAAAAGCCTCCTCGCCCAGGCGTGTGGCTCCATGGGGGAGCATCGACCCATGAACTAGGAGGTCACAGTTCGATTCCCTTTCAGCACAGGCCTGGGTTGCAGGTTCGATCCCCTAGAGGGGGTGTGCAGGAGGCAGCCAGCCGATAGTGACGTTTCTCTCCTATGGCTGTTTCTATCTCTTTCTTCCTCTTCCTTCCTCTCTCTCTCTCGAGAAATATCAATAAAAACATATTAAAAAATTTTAAAAACCCTTTCCAGTGAAGAACCCAGCGTGAGCTCCGGGGAGCTTACCCATGCCATTCCCTCCTCCTGTTCTTCCTCCTCAGGCATGCAGCTCCTAACCCCAGCGATCCCAGGAGAGTTGCAACCAGGGGAGCCACAGGCAGCCGCCGCTCGTTCCCGGCTAACCCCTGACCCTCCACAAGGCCCCCTGACTTCCCTGGGAGCGAAAGCCCAGGCTCTCCTGTGGCTGCTGCCAGGCCCGTCCTCGTTTCACGTCCGGAGTGTGCTTTGGCTGCGGCCAGTAAACTCTTGCTTGACTTGCTGCGTTTTGTCTCTTGACTGAAATCTTTCCTTCGGGAAGAACCAAGGTCTTGTCCTCTTGCAGATAACAGAATTATAGGTCGTTTCCCCCAAATGTTTAATAAAACTGTGGTAAAATACATATGCCATAAGTTGTGCCATCTGAACTATGTTTAAGTGTACGATCCAGCAGCACAGAATTCATGCACATTGTTGTGCTGCCATCACCACCATCCACGCACAGAGCTCTTCCTTCTGCGAAACTGTATCAGTTCAACAACAACTCGCCATTCCCTTCTCCCCGCAGCCCTGGGCAATCACCATTCTAAGTTTTTTGTCTCATGAATTTACTCTAGGGGCCTCATGTAAGGGGAACCATACAGTATTTGCCCTGAATGTGACTAGCTTATTTTACCTAGCATGGTGTACTCTGGATTCACCTAGAATATAGCTTGTTGTCAGAATTTCCTTCTTTTTAAAGGCTGAATAATATTCCATGGTATGTATCTACTGTATTTTGTTTATCTATTCATTCATTGATGAACACAGGTTGTGTCCACCTTTTGGCTATCTATCTATCTATATAAAACCCTAAGCCACTGGTCAACCCTTCAACTGGTCAACTGTTTGACTGGTTGCTATGACACGCACTGACCACCAGGGGAGGACACTAAATGCCTGAGTTGGCCCCTGGTGGTCAGTGTGCTCCCACAGCTGCCTGCCTGGCCACCTGCTGCTTTGCGCACTACTGCATCCCTCCAGGATTTAGCCTATTCCTGCAGAGCCTGTGGATATTGGGCTGAAACAGACAGTTCAACATCCCCTGAGGGGTCCTGGATTGGGAGAGGGCACAGGCCAGGCTGAAGAGCCCCACCTGTGCATTGTTCACAACTAGAGGCATGCACTGGGTCTCTAGTTGTGAATAATGCTGCTATGAACATGAGTGTACAAATACCTTTTTGAGCTCCTGCTTTCAATTATTTTAGTTCTATACCCAGAAGTGGACTTGCTGGGTCACATAATATTCTATTTTTAGTTTTTGAGGAACTACCATACTGGTCCACAGTGGCTCCCCCATTTTACTTTACCATCAATAGTGCACAATTTTCCCAATTCTTGCCAACATTTGTTATTTTCTGTTGTTTTTATATATAATTATCATCCTTATTGGGTGTGAATGTCTCAGCAGAGAGATGGAATTTGCCCTTTCTCTGCCTCTTTGTTCTAGGTGAGCCATCAGCAGATTGGATGACATATCCCCATGCCCCCAACACACACACACACACACACACACACACACACACACACACACACACATCAGTGAGGCATCTGATTTACTGGGTCTATCAATTTCAATGCTGCTACCTGAGCAACTCTAGGCCAGTTGAGACATAAAATTAACCATCACAATACTCTGTTAGTTATCTGTTTTTCTTTTTAAAAATTTTTTGCAATTAATTTTTTTATTGTTTAAAGCATTACAAATAGTAGTACATATGTCTCCTCCCCCCCCATTGAACTCCCCCCTGCCTCATCTACCCTCCAGTTCATGCTCTCACCTGCCACCCCCCCCCCCCCAGTGTCTTGTATCCATTGGTTATGCTTATATACATGTGTACAAGTCCTTTGGTTGATCTCTTTCAGTCCCCCTCCCCCAACCTTCTCTGCCTTCCTGCTGTAGTTTGACAGTCAGTTCAATGCTTCTTTGCCTCTGTATCTATTTTTCCCCATTTTTTTCTTTAAAAAAATCTTACCTCTGCAAACTAGAAATAAACATATAACAAAAAACATTTGAGTTCCAATTTCAATGTCCAAAAGTTCTGAGTCCCAGTTTCAATGTCAAACAGTTCCTTATGCATACATGTCAGCAATGATATTTGGACGGTGGACACATGGTGGGAATGCAGGTCCGACCCTCTCTTGTTTGGTCCTAGGCAACCTGCAGCGATGCACAGCTGCTGACTGCTAGCATGGCAAGGCGCTGTCAGTATCTTCCATCTCTGGACTGTTTCTCCTCTTGTCTTCATGGTTGGAGCAGACCTGTCAATTCCTCTCTGTTGCAGGAATCCACATGGTCTTAGAGTTGTTTTCTGAAAATATACAAGCATATTCTTGACCAAAAGTTAATAAAGGAATCTTTTCTATAAAATTGATTTGGGACCCTTTTTATTTTTGCCCAAACAATTTTCCTTTGGCTTATTTTGACAGCATGTGTGTTTTTCATGGGTGTCTTGCTGTTAGGATTACAAATGAAAATTAATTTTTGTAAAGCAAAAATTTTCTAAATGTAATTTACTTACAGGATATTTTTCCTTACATGATATTACCTTCCTATCCCCCCTTTTTTTGATTAATGGAGGCTTTTGTAAATTTTATAATGCAGTCTAGATAACTTTAAATTTTAATTTTTTGCACAAAAATATGGCTGCTTTAGGTTCATTGCATATTAAGCAATTTTACCATGAGACGAACTACCAATAGAAATTTTAGTTAATACTTTAGGAACAGCTTTTTGTCCAGTACGATTAAATTTTCTTTAATATTCACTTATTTCAATTAGCCAATTTAAATTAATCTGAAAACTTGACTACTATTTTACTGTCAAATTTAATACTCTACCAACAATCTTAGTTTACCTTGTAAATATTAGTGGAAAGGATTATTTGCATTCTTGAGTAGGTACTGAGCATTCCTGGTGCTAGGCAGGATTTAAATATAGGACAGCTGCTGTTGGCCAAGTCTCTGTCTGTTACCTGGGTCCCAATCTGAGCTGGGCATGGGAAGTGAAGCAGCCATGGGGGCAGGAGACCTCCCTCAGAAGGGGTAAAGGTTCAGGCCCCTGCAAGGTTGGGGGATCTGTTAGTTATCTCATTTCTCACACTAACTCTATCATTTTCATTTTACAGATGAAGAAACTGAGGTCCAGAGAGTTTAGATAATTGAAGATTTACCCAAAGTAATATCATCAACTAATCATTATATACCACTGAAGAAGGCTACAGGATTCTTCAACATAGAACGAGACCTGCTTACAAATGGACAGGACAACTCCTAGTACTGCAGTTCTTATGTTTCTAAAATATAGTGTGCCTTTACTGGTGATGACAACAGACAACAATGAAGACAATAATGATGATGTCAAAGAAGAAAAGAGAAATTGAATATAACCCAATATTTGCCTTCAATCTCCATATGTAAAAAAAGGACCCCAATATTTGAACATTTTATGTTCATTGAGAACTAAATTTGGTGTTGCTTATTCACACAATGGAATTGTTGCTTTGTAGAAGGATATGCTGAATTATTCTCTTCTGTGATGAGCTTTTCCCATTCATTTAAGATATGAATTAATTTATAACAATGTGATGTATATATAGCTCCCCCAGAACACATCTATTGCACAGCACGATGCCAAATCAAGTTGCTAAAATGGTTTTGGTTAGTGGATAATGATAGTTGGGAATGTTTGCTCACTTCAGCATTTGAGAATTCCAACTACAAAAGATCCAACTATCAAACCACTGTTCTTTTTTAAAAATTTATCTTTATTGTTGAAAGTATTACAGATGTCCCCTCATTTTTCGCATTGACCCCTCCCTTCACCCCGCACCTGGTCCTCAGACCTTCACCACATTATTGTCTGTGTCCATAGGCAATAATATGAGAGAAACATGTAATAGACCATCATAGAGAAACATGTAAATTGACCATACTTCCACTACGCTCACCGCCAATCAGAGTGAGTATGCAAATTAACCTCACAAAGATGGCGGCTGATTTACATACATACCTGGATCCTGGGAACCTTCTCGTCACTGGCATCATCCACGTCACTCCCACCTGGCCATTGGGCAGAGGCTTTAGGCTTGGGAAGGGGCCAATCCTGTGATTAGAGGGAAGGGGAAAAATCAATGGAAACATAACCTCAGTTGAGAATAAAAAGAAAAATAAATAAAGAAATGTCATATCCTATGAAAGACACATGAAAATGCTTAAAGAAAGTTGTTATTTTTTCATGGTGAAGGGACTGGAGTCTGTGTTGATGAAAATACCTTGCACCTAAGGTGACTGGCAGTGGCTGCAGCAGTGGGGTGATGGGGCTGGCTCCTTCCCCTGATCAGCCCGGTTGCCTCCTGCAAAGGGAGGCCAGACTGGGGCTTAGGTCCCCTCCCAACGGGGAGTGGGCCTAAGCCGTTAGTAGGACATCCCCTGGGGGCTTTCAGTATGTGAGAGGGGGCAGGCTGGGCTGAGAGACCCCTCTCCAGTGCATGAATGTCATGCACCAGGCCCCTGGTGTGTGTGTGTGTGTGTGTGTGTGTGTGTGCGTGTGTGTGTGTGTGTGTGTATCTTTTTATTGGTTTCAGAGAGAGGAAGAGAGAGAAAAATATCAATGATGAGAGAGAATCATTGATTGGCTGCCTCCTACATGCCCCCTACTGGGGATTGAGCCCAGAATCCGGACATGTGCCCTGCCTGGGAATCTAACCATGACCTCCTGGTTCATAGGTTGATGCTCAAGCACTGAACCACACTGGCCAGGCACAATTAGTCTGAATCTTGGTGAAAATTATGAGGGGCCAGAGAAATGCCAAAGAACAGATCATTACACGAATGGTTCGTGAGCACCTACCAGAAAAAGGAATTGCTTGAATACTTTTTAACAACACCAAAACAAGAAGCTGAGCCGGAGAGAAACATTTTCTTGTATTGCCAATGCAAATAGCTGGAATAGGAGAGAGTCTGGGTTTGTTACACATTTGCCAGGCTCTCCTGACCTGAAAAAGAAGGCATGCAGTGGAAGAGGACACATACCCAGATGAGCAGTCGCTTCTGGCTTTTTGGTTAAGATGATGAGTTATATGTCGGAAGATGTCGTCCAGGTGATCAGCACTCAGTAGTCACATCCCCCCCATTTAGGAACTGAATTGGCTGCAGAGACCTAATTACAGGAGCTTAAGAAGCAACAGGGATTTTCTTTCACATTAAAAGAAAAGTTGGGCTCTAATTGGTTTGGCTCAGTGGATAGAGCATCAGCCTGTGGACTGAAGGGTCCCAGGTTCAATTCTGGTCAAGGGCATGTACTTTGGGTATGGGCACATTCCCAGTACGGGGTGTGCAGGAGGCAGCTGATCAATGTTTCTCATCAATGTTTCTAACTTTTTCTCTCTCTTCCTTCTTCTTGGTAAAAAATCAATAAAATATATATATTTTTTTTAAAAAGAAAAGTTGGTACAGATACTTTGGAATTCAGTTTGGCAATTTCTTACAAAACTAAACATATTCTTACCATGTGACCTAGCAAAGATATTCTGTTACTTACCCAAAGGAATTAAAAACTTACGTCCACACAAAAACCTACACAGGAATCTTTATAGCAGCTTTATTCATAGTTGTCAAAACTTGGAAGTCACCAACATGTCCTTCAGTCGGTGAACAGGTAAGAACATCGTGGTACATCCAGACAGTGGAATGTTATCCAGCACTCAAAAGCATTGAGCTGTCAATCATGAATGGATATGACAGAACCAAGAATACGTATCACTGAGCGAAAGAAGCTGATCTGAAAAGTATGTATGATTCCAACAATATGACATTTTGGAAAAGGCAATACTGTGGCAAGACACTAAGAAGATCAGTGGTTGCTGAGGGTTTCTGGAAGGGAAGGAGGGATGAAGAGGTGGGTGTTTGGTAGATTACTGGCATGTTCTGCCACACCCACTAATAATAAACCATCAGAAATGGCTATTCCGGAGGTGCCTCCTGTGTGATGCTGAATTTCTGCAACAACATCCTCCATCTTGGTTTCCACTGCTAAGAATGGAAGTTGGGGCTCTCTGGCTGGGCCAGGACAGGAAGAGAGGCCGCTCTCCAAGCCCCAGAGAGCTGCTTCTGCTGCCCCGCATCCCAAAGACCTTCTGTGGTGCGTGGAGAAAGGCCGCTGTGTGAGTGTTCCCATAATGGAGCTGTGAGGGCTGCTGGCTTTTGAAAGCCCTCACCTCTCCATTCTCTCCCCGGGGAGGCCAGGGGATAATTGGGTATTATGTGCGGCCTCTAAGACACAGGCCCCTTTCAGCCACTGTCCCTGGGGGTGGCCCGATTTGTGCCGGCTGCGATTTCCCTGGGCAGGGAAAGGAGCAGGTAGCACTGGGAATCCTAGCTAGGCTTAGGGACTGAGGAATGCTCATGGTGATACAAAGCTGGTCACAGTGGAGGCGGTGACAGGGACTATGGAATGTAATCTTAGGACTGAACAACTCTCTTCTTCCTCCGGGGGAGGCTGTGTGAAGAGCTAACACGGTTGTCCATCCGCACTGCCTTTTCCTCTTGTGAAGTGAAGCTAACTTGACCATGGCTGGTCCCTTCTGGCCCCCTCAATCCTCCTCGCTCCAGATGTCCAGCACCCGGGGCCCCTCTCCCATCCCTCCTTTCTCAGAGGCTCTCCTTGGGAAGGATGTTGTCGCCCAGCATTTATGGCACGTAGCGCCGTGGAGCAGAAGGGGGAGTTCTGAACAGGAACCAAGGGGCTGAGGCACTCATGCCGGTTGATTACTACTGGGCTCTGTGACCTTGGGCAGGTCCCATCCACTGTCTCTGGTTCTGTCTTCTTGTGAATAAGGTCATGGAGTTGGGACAGGAGGGACTAGATCTGTGGCCTCCAGCCTGGTTATGCACTGGAACCATTTGGGGCTGCTTTGTGAAAATATTCATGTCTGGGATCCATGGCACACGAGTTCAATCAGAATATTTGGGGGCAGAGCTGAGGCATCAATGTTCTTCTTATATTTTTTAAAGATATTTTAATCAATATTTAGAGAGAGAAGAAGGGAGATGGGAGAGAGAAACATCCATGTGAGAGTGAAACATCGATCAGCTGCCTCCTGAGGGCCCCTGACTGCGGGAATCCAGCTTGCAACCCCCCCCCCCCCCCGGCATGTATCCCGATCTGAGATCTAACTGGTGACCTTGCGATGCCCAACCAACTGAGCAACCAACAGAGCAACCACAGCCAGGGCTCGGTGTGCCCGGAAAGCTCCCCAGGGGGTCCTCATGCGGCCAGCCTGGAGAACCTCCGATGTGAGCCTTCTAAGATTGTGATGATCTTAGAAGTGCAGAGAAGCACGTGGTGGACTTCAGGAGGGCGAATCGCCTCTGAGACATGGGGTGAGTCGCCCCATTTCCTAGTTAGATCTTTGTGTTATGCTCGAATGGCTCCCTTTTCAGCATTCACATGCTTCCCCTCAAGGCAGGAAAGCCATACTTTTATGCTTGAGGATACAAAGGAGAAGCTAGCAGTTGAGTAGTTCGGCCCCCAATGATGGCCTAGTCAGTGGTCGGCAAACTCGTTAGTCAGCAGAGCCAAATATCAACAGTACAACGAGTGAAATTTCTTTTGAGAGCCACATTTTTTAAACTTAAACTTCTTCTAGCGCCACTTCTTCAAAATAGACTCACCCAGGCCGTGGTAGCTTGTGGAAGAGCCACACTCAAGGGGCCAGAGCCGCATGTGTCTCGAGAGCCGCAGTTTGCCAACCACGACCCTTTATCTACGTTGGGGATGACTCCAGGGGTGGTCAATCCAGCCTGACTCTACAAGCTGAATTGAGTTGGGGTCCTAGAGTTTCCTACAGGAGGGCGGGGTGAGGGGAGGGGGCCTAGGACCAGGCCAGGGGGAGCAGCTGAACTAGAAGATCTAGACTGCATTTCCCATTCCACTCTGGGTCATGGCTCGAGCTGCCTCTCAGCAATCACCCAGGACCTCCAGACCTGGAGGCCAGGGGATGAGATCTGTCCTCTGGGGGTGGGGGGGTCGTGTGGATAACCCAGAGCTGAAGGGAAGATGGCACCTGGTTGCAATGCCATCATTCCCACATGTCCCATTCCCCCACCTTAACACGAATGATTACCTTCTCACTGTGGCATATCACCTCTGTCCCCTGCCCCTCCTGCTTTCCCCTTCCCTCCCCGTCATCCCAATCAATGTCCCGGTTTTAGCCAGAGTCTGGCGCACGGCAGGACAAACTTTCTGCGGTGGCTTCCAGGAAGAATGGGGTCCTTTTCGAACACCAAGGAGCAGCGCTGTCTTCCCAGAAAACCCAGCTCCGACAGCCTTTTGTCTGCTGCTCATGTTTCTGCCAAGCTTCCTCCCTGTCCTGCTGGGTCTGGTGAACAAATCTGGACCCGAGTTTCTGTTTCCGACCAATAGAGAGCAAGCTGACTGCCAGCTTGAAGGGGGTGCTTCCTTGCCAACGGTGGGGGTGGCAGAGGCAGAGGACCCTCCAGCTGGGCGGTTTGGACCGCGTGCACCATCACACCGGGCCAGCGGCAGGTGCTCCGGATGGCTGGCCTCCAGTTTGCTTGTCTCCGTTGTCGGCTTCTGTTTATGTGCCACTGTCATTGCTGTCCCCTCAACACCTGGGGATGGTGTGTGCCCCAGCATACCTGGAAGAGCAGCAGCAGCAGGTGATGGAGGTGGCTTCAAAGAGAGATAGATGAGAGAGCCAGATGGAAAGCATCGCAGGCCCCAGGGAATGGGACTACAGAACATCTGGGCATGTCCGTTAGGAATGCAATATTCTAGAAAGTAAGGATGTTTTTATCACAACAGCCGGTTTGAAATGAAGACTGACCCAGAAAACCTGGTTGCAGTCCCTAGAAATCGTGAGTTGGTGAAAATGTTGAGTGCCATATGTTTCCTTTAGATGAGGTTTAAGAACAGGTGAAACGAATTGAGGTGAGAAAAGTCAGAACAGTGGTTACCTATGGAGGAGTGGACTGGAAGGGGTGGGAAGGAACCTTCTGGAATAGGGAGGAGCAATGTACATCGTGACCTGGGTGGTGGATACATAGGTGTATTCATATGCAAAAATTCATTGAAATGTATATCAATGTACATTTACGATTGATTAGTGCACTCGAGTGTATGTGATAAACCTCAATATGAAAATTAAAAATCCTTTTATGTGCCTACTGTCTGCCAGGTACTGCAGCAGGCACTCAGGAAACACATTCTTCCTTTTTTCTTTTTAAATATATTTTTTATTGATTTCAGAGAGGAAGGAAGAAGGAGAGAGAGATAGAAACATCCATGATGAGAGAGAATCATTGATCAGCTGCCTTCTGCAGCTGATCCCCCGCTAGGGATCAAGCCCACAACTCAGGCACGTGCCCTTGACCTGGTTCGAACTTGGGACTTTTCAGATCGTAGGCTGATGCTCTATCCACTCAGCAAAATGGGCTAGGGCTGGGATATATGTTTTTTTCAACAGGAACAGACAACCAGGCAGTTACGGTGTCTTAAGTCCAGTTGGCAGGAACTACCAGTTGCCTGTTCATATCCATTTTCTCCTTCAGCAGCAATAGAATCCTGACTCTTAGCTGAGAACATTGATACCAGGACAAAGACTACTACAGCACTCAGGCCTCTTGACCAGGGTGTGGTCCCTGCCTCAGCTTTTGGCCGACGGGATGGACATGGGAGTTCTGGTGGGCCGTCAGGAAAAACTGCATAAAGGGAGGGCCACCCGTGGGACCGAGGCCCTGGCTGGTGTCTGTCGTGTGGATAGAGGCAGCCTTGCCTGCTGCCACGTGGGATCCTGTGGTGACCTCGAGGGTGAAGCCATGCAGTGGAGGCTGTCAGATCAGAAAGAAGGGAATGAATGGCTGTTTGGAGCGGCCATGCCAGCCTCACGTGCCTTCCTTCAGACCAGGTTGTTCCTGTGAGCGAGGGAACAGGTGTGCGTGGAGCCACCGTGTTTTAGGCCTCGCTCACACACAGCGCAGCAACATGAAGCACAAGTGAGGACGGCAAATATGAGTTGGCATGGGAGACACAGAAAGGTTCTAGCTCAGTGTGGTGGCAGGTTGTCATCGGAGATGATGCTTTGACAAGATGCCACTTGAGCTGAGTCTTGAAGGACACTTAGAATTGGGCTAAGAGATATAATGAGTCTTAAAATGCTTTTATGGGCATCCCATTGGGGTGGGAAAATCTGTGAAGGGTTGTTCAAATCCAGCAGAAGAGACACACTCTTTTACCTTTGAGGAGCAAATAAACAGATCTGCCTCTTGGGTAAGTAGCAACTCAGAGTATTCTTCCCGCCCCTTCTGTTTTAGTGGTTATTTAAATACTAGAGGCATGGTGCACAAAATTCATGCATGTGGAGGGCGGGTGTCCCTCAGTCCAGCCTGAACCCTTTCCAATCTGGGACCTCTCGAGGGATGTCCTACTGCCCACTTAGGTCTGATCCCAGTAGGACACCCCTCTCATAATCCAGGACTGCTGGCTCCCAACTGCTTGCCTGCCTGCCTTCCTGAGTGCTCCTAACCGCTTCAGCCTGCCAGACTGATCACCCCCTAGCCATCCCCCTGCCAGCCTCATTGATACCTAACTGCTCCCCTGCCAGCCTGTTTGCCCCTAACTGCCCTCTCCTGCAGGCCTGGTCATCCCTAACTGCCCTTCCCTGCAAGCCTGGATCCCCCTTGCCCAACTGCCCTTCCCTGCTGGCCTGATCACCCACAACTGCCCTCCCTTGCAGGCCTGGTCCCTCCCAACTGCCCTCCCCTGCTGGCCATCTTGTGATGGCCATCTTGTGTCCACATGGGGGCAGCCATCTTGTGTGTTGGAGTGATGTCAATCTGCATATTACTCTTATTAGATAGGACTAGAGGATAGGTGCATGACATTCGTGCACTGGGGAAGGAAGGGTCCCTCAGCCCAGCCTTGCTCTCTTGCAGTCTGGGAGCCCTTGGGGGATGTCCAACTGCTGCAGAGGCAGGAGAGGCTCCCACCACCACCACTGTGCTCACCAGCCGTGGGCCTGGCTCAGGGGCACTCTTCCTGTGGGAGCGCACTGACCACCAGGGGAGAACTCCTGTGTTGAGTGTCTGCCCC
Organism: Antrozous pallidus; assembly: GCA_027563665.1. NCBI lineage: Eukaryota > Metazoa > Chordata > Mammalia > Chiroptera > Vespertilionidae > Antrozous > Antrozous pallidus. The sequence goes on along the minus strand of CM050518.1, from coordinate 88,126,224 downwards.
CTGGTGGTCAGTGTGCATCATAGCGATCAGTTATTCTGCCATTCGGTCAATTTGCATATTAGCCTCTTATTATATAGGATGTGTTGATAAAATGAGTAAGTAAAACTATTTCTTTATTTGATTTGGAATATACCCCTAATAAAATTGAAAGCTCTACTTTATGCTCAGATGTCATTTCTTTCTTTGGAAACTCAAAACTTTATGGTGAAAGACATGAAAGACCTCTATTCTAAAACTTTCAAAACATGAAAGAAGGAAATGTATTGGGATTTTCAAGATTTTTAAGATACCCATTATCTTCCAATTGAGACCTTTTTCTCATTTTCTAATATGACCACTTTATGCTATAATTTCCTGTTAGTGCTGCTTTAGGTGCATTCCACACATTGGATATGCTTTGTTTTCATTTTAATTCTGTTCAAAATATTTCTAATTCTCACGTGACTTCTTGGACTCATGGCTTACTTGGAAGCGTGGCCCATGATGTTCAGATATTTGGGGATTCTCCAGGTATCTTCCTATTATCTATTTTTAGTATAATTCCAATGTGGTCTCAGCTCATACTTTCTGCGATTTCAATTAGTTTAAACCAGTTTAAGTCTGTTTTATGGGTGATTGTGGCAACTATTCCACGTGTACTTGTAAGGAATGTGCATTCTGATGTCATTGTTTGGAATGTTGTATAAATCCAATTAGCTCAAGATGGTCAGTGTTGTGCAGGTCGGCTAAGTCTTAACTCACTTTCTTTCTACTTGTTCCATTGATTAGCATTACCATTGCTAAGGGAGGGGCCCGGGATGTCAGACGAATTTTTTCCCATGATCCTTCTCGACCCTCAGCTTCCTTGTGTGCCTGTATCTTGGGGAGAGTTCTCTGCTCATTTTCTCCCCCTCTCTCAGGCCAGTATTGTTGCTTATTGCCTGGTGCTTATTACCTAGTGCTTATTGCCTGGTGCTTGTTACCGGGTGCTTATTACCTGGTGCTTGTAGCCTGGTGCTTGCCATCCTGGTGGTGGGTATGGAGGGGTGGCAGTGGGTTCTCTGCTGTTCTGTTTCAGCCTAGCCTTGGGCAGGCACCAGTCTCTCTGTCTTGGGAGTGGGGTTGTCTCAGTTTATCTGGATTTTCTTCCAATCCGTTAGATTTAATGGTGTGAGACCAGGACCCTCCCCTCCTTTTGGAGTAAGAACTTTTTCCTCTTCTTTTCCTCCTTGCAGTGTGGCTTCCTTCCCCTGTGTCCTAGGGGCCACAGGGTGCTGACCTCCTCCACCCCCTCACCCCCCACCCCCCAGTGGCTGAATTCCTTTCACAGAGTTATGCCCACGCCCCTCTTCCAACCACAGTGGCTGGTTTCCCCTGGTCTCCCACCTGCCCCAGATCTTCCATGCGTGCCGGTGGAGGTCCGTGGAGAAGTGCTGAGTGGTGGGAGCTGCCTCGTGTCTGCAGCTCACTCCCAGGAGCTCTGTGGTCTCACACCAGCCCACACTGGGCCTCGGTGATTCCTCAAACATTGTAGCTGGGAGCTTCGTACTGACTTGAGTGGTGGCCCTGTCATCCTCCTTTGCTCTCAGGTGAGCCAGTGCTCATGTCCTGTCCACCTTTGGAGGAGCCGTCTTTCCTTAAACTTCGTGCTGATTGTGCTGCCCTGTGTGCTGGGCTCGAGAGAGGTTATGTTTAGGTAGATTCACCGGCTTTCTCTTTTTGTTAAATCAGGAGTGACACTCTTTTCAGCTTTCCCCATTCCAGGTGGAAGCCAGAAGTAAAAATGTCTTTTTAGATGACTCGTTTTTATCTTGGATCACTTTGGGTTCTATTCAAAAATCATATTCATCCTCTGTGGATGAAAGCTTAGTACCATAAAAGTGATCTGAAGAATATGTGGCTCACGATCGGTGGGACATTCCAAATGCACAATTCCAACCACGTGGTTAGTAATGACACCACGGGATAGCTGTATAGTTCCTCAGGATGAGCACGCCGGCAAGGATACTACTCATTTGAATGTATAATTCCAATGGTTCTTTACCATCTCATCATGGTGTGATCACAGGAACATTAAAACATATTGTTCCCTAGATCTTGGTAAAATTAATGAACATCTCCAAGCCTCAGTTTTCTCAACTGTCAAATGGGGATAACAATAATCGCCACAATAGGATTGTAGAGAGTACATAAAGAACTGAGCACAATCCTATATAATGAAAGGGTAATATGCAAATTGACCCTAATGGTGGAACAACCAGATCGACTGCTTGACCAGACACTATGAGGTACATTGACCATTGACCACCCCTTGGTCCTTTTTCCTGGCCGGCTGGCAGGCTCCGATCACCTGATGATGATTGGGGAACCGGGTGGTGCCAGGCCAAGGCCCCCACCTCACGGGTTGCCCCCCACACAGAGGGCCACCTGTGGTGAGTTCGGGGCCAGCGACTGGGCAGGAATGGCCAACCTCCTGGTCCTTCCCCTGGACCAGCAAGCTCCAATCACCTGATGGTGAATGGGGAACCGTGAGTGTGTGTGTGTGTGTGTGTGTGTGTGTGTGCGTGTGTGGCAGTGGGGGGCAGGGCCAACTGCCAGCAGATGGGGAAGATGGCCCTGATCGCAGGCCAGGCCTAGGGACCATACCCGCTCATGAATTTTGTGTGCCGGTCTCTAGTTTAACAATAGGTACTGAACAAATGTTATATGTTTGTGTCGTTAACTATTATTGTGCTACATGCTATGGAGCTGGCTCTGATTCTAGCAGCCCTCTGATTGAGTGATGTCCACAATGGCCTGTGCACAACAGCCCTGCTCAGCTCCTGTGGACTCATACAGCTTCTTTTATGCAGTCAGTCCACGTCCTATTCGGCCACCTTTCCCTGCTGCCCTCTATTTTCCCCAGTACTTTTGTCTTTTCCAGAGAACCCCGCCTTCGCATGATGCGCCAGAAGTAGGACAGCTTCAGTTTTGTCATTTTTGCCTCCAGCAATGTTTCAGGCTTAATTTGCCTTGGGCCCACTTGTTTCTTTCTGAAGATCCAGAGTACCCACAGAGCTCTCTTCCAACCGTATCTCAGATAAACCCATTTGTTTCCTATCAGCCTTCCTCAATGGCCAACGTTCACATCCGCGCATCGTAATTGGGAATACGAGGACGCGGATGATCTTAGCCTTGTCCTATAATGACGTATCTTTGCTACTGGTGATCTTCCTAATTCTTCCATTGTTGCCCTCCCGAGTATCAGTCTTCTCTTGATTTCTTATTATGGGCCACAAAAATATGTCTTTATCGCTTTGTTTGAGAGGGATGACTGACCATATTATTAGATTGCCCTTGTGAAATCATTGATAACGTCCCCTTTCACTTTCAGAAGTGTGCTGGTTTGGACAGTGGATTATATATCACTCCAGCTAGTAAGTTGAGGCAGCAAGGATTTGGATCCTGGCCTCTCTGAGTCAGAACTGTGGGAATCACAAGGTTAAAAGTAAGGAGACGCCCTAGGGCAGAAGCCAGGAATTCTCTTTTCTCTCCAGCCTTCGGCACAGGCTTCATTCCAGGATGCTCCCAGCCCGGGAATAAAGCGTCCAGCATATTCTGTATGCAGAAGGTTCCCCTCTCTTCTTATCGGCTTCCTGTCTTGTTTTTCTCTTCTTGTTGTTGTTTTCCTTGCACTGCATAGTCTGAACCGTTCTCATTTTGATCCCTTCACAAAATTCTCATTTAGGATTTCACAATTAACTTTTAAAGACAACTTCACTTCACCTCAAAGAAGTTCCCTTGAAATTTTTAACATAAAAAAAAACCCACCCAAGGTCTGGCTAGTGCATTTGCATCTAGAAACTTTAGATCAATGAAGGGGTTCCAGGGACTAGGGAGGGTTTGCTTTGGAGGAGTGAGGAAAGGCAGACAGTTGGCATCTACTGAGTGGCTTTCTCAGTGTCCTCTCATCCTTCCTTTGGATGGGCACATCCCTCCATCTGTTAGGAATGGAGCTGTGACTCAGACCTGGTCAAGCAGTGACCTCAAGGACCTGTAAGATGAGTCTGAGGACACCACCTGAGCTAGTAGGAGTCATCCCAGCACTCTCTTTAAGGTGTTAGAATAAAATCATCCTCCCCCCCCCCCCTCTCTCTCTCTCTCTCACACACACACACACACACACACACACACACAATCTTCATCTGAGGATATGTACCCATCCTTGACCAGAATCGAATCTGGGACCCTTCAGTCTGTGGGCCAACACTTCAACTACTTATCCATACTGGCTGGGGCTAGAGCCATTGTCTTTGAATCTGGGAATTGAATGGGGAAGAGGGGGAGCCTGGAGCTGCTTGTGGTCATTTCTTCCACCTCTAGGGTTATCAGAGAAAGGAAAGCTAAAGGTGGAGAGAGAGTCCTGATGAGTTATGTTTCCACCCCCTTGTAGTTAGCTGAAGGAGTCCGAGTGACTATAAGAATTCCCTAGCGAATGCAGTGAACACCTGGGTTTGTCTGGTGGACCTTGTCTAAAAATACCTAATAGTAATACTGCCTGCTGATCACTGAGTGCCCGTGGGGATAGATTTGTTGCTCCGATAATAACCTCCCTGCATCTCACTCTCTCAAGGTGTCTTTTGAAGCACCTCCTAACAGAAGTGCATCCTATTTCCCTACTTCTTGACTCTGGGCTGCTTGAAGACTTACTTGGAACAGCAGAATGGGGTAGAAGGGACAGTGTACCAGTTCCAAGCCTAGGTCACTGTCATGGGAAAAAGCCCAGGTTGGCCTCGTGGAGGATGAGAGACCCTGTGGAGGACAGCCATAGCCCACCAACGCACATAAGCCACCCTGCCACTGACCGGAGATGCGTGAGGCAGCCCAGCAAAAAGCAGAGCCACCCGAGGGAGCCTAGCTTAGGTTACTGGCCTGCAGATGTGTGGGGGTCCTAAGCCACTTGGTTTTGGGGTGACCTGTTTCCCAACAGTGAGAAAACTGGTAAGTCTTATCATGATGGAAGTACTTTGTAAACATTAGTCAAGCACACTTGCATTGGAGAGAGGCAAATCCCCCTTTGAGTCCTGAGCCTACAACTTAACTAGTCATGTGACCCTGGGCAAGGCTTGTTTAACTGTGTAAAATGGGTACAGAAAAGTGCTTATAGAGATTTGTTAAGATAAATTGGATGATGAGTGTGAAGGACTCAGGACAGTGCCTGTGGTACATAACACATCCTTAGACTTACGATCTATCTTGGGAGGTAGCAGCTGTTACACCCATTTACACATGAGGATAAAACTCAGGACTAATTTGATGGTGATAGCTACCAAATATTGGAGGGTCTACTATGTTCTGAAATTTTCCTAAGCTACACCATCCAGAATTGGAGGCATAACCCAGGTGAGCCCAGATGAGAGAGGCCTGGCTAGAGCCAGGGGCAGAGGCAGGGGTTGGGGGTGGGGGTGGGGAGTCTGCTCTCTCCCCTCCTGGGGAGAGCAGGGCGTTGGACCTACAGTCTCCAGGCTGATGTTCTTCTCAGGGAAGCACTGAGTCTGAGAGCAGGAGAGAGAGGCAGGCCTGTAAGATTCCAGGGAGGTGCACCTCTTACTCATTTCTGCTTTTACCTCTGCTGAGAGGAAGGGGTCCTGACAGGTGCACTTCCCAGCTACTTTCTCTTTCTGCTTCCCACACTCGGTCATCTGTCACTGAGCCAGCCCCTGGGGCACCCTGTCTAGACTCTCTGCCTGCCCCAGGCCTAACACTGAATCACAGGATAAACAGGACTTGGACTCTACATTCTTCCAAGAATCAGAGCAATTCCATCCCAATTCTTATTGCCAAATTATACTTATACACGCGTGCGAGTGTACTTATACTGTGCTTCCATCTCCAGTCCCCACTCCCCGTCCCTCCCAATCCTTCTCAGGATGTGCACATGTATACATACACACACGCATGCACGCACACGCATGCACACACACGTGCAAAATGCTTTTACCAGAGTAGTATTTATACTTAAGGTTTTCATAGTATATTTTATTATTTTCTCTATATTATTTGTCACCACCTGAAATATTTTCTGTTTATTTGCTTCTTACCTATCCTGTCCCAATAAAATATAAGCTGCAAGAGTGATATTTTGTTCCTGATATAGCCCAGTGCCTGGAACATTACCTAGCACATAGTATGTTCTGAAAAATTCTGTTGAATGTGTGAATGATGGATGAATGAATGGTGTGTGTGTGTGTGTATGTGTGAGGGAGGGGGGAGAGTCACAGTTTGGGGAGGAATGGGTGATAAGTAGACAATCAACAATATCATGTGATTTTAAAGCACCTTCACCTTTCCCAACCCTCCTATGGACAGTACTCATACGGGATGCTCACAGCCACTCAGGAAGCAGGCCTGTGAGGTGGTAAAGATACTGAGACCCAGACAAGTTATGTGTCAAGACCTGCTAGTGGAAAGCTGAGGACAGCTCCCATGTTCTCCTGAAGTGGAAACGAACAATGTGAACACGTGGTTGGAAAGTGAAGTTGAACACAAGAGCAGTTGACAAGTGTACCACCATTTTTATTTTATTCATCATTTTGGTCCCGATCCCTCTCCTCTCGCTGGCAAACACTAACCCCCACACTAACCTGCCCACACCCCGAGGGTGGCCACACAGCTCTGAACAGCTGCTTCACATGAGATTAGGAAGAGATCCTCTGGGTCTGCGTTGTCATACACATCAGGTGACGCATTCCCTTTCAAACACCCTTCCAATGACAGCAGGGGGTTTCTAGTTTATTTCATAGTTGAACAACTTTGAATGAGGTGGCTTGACAGGAGCTATTTTTAGAAACACCAAGAAGAGTGCTCTTTCCCTCTTTACCCCCCTTTGCTGTTAAACTAGTCTCCCCCTCTCCCCCTTCTACATATTTATGGGAACTTCAGCTGGCAGTGGGGAGTGGTGCTCTGTGGAGGCGGCACCAGAGCACCCAGCAGCCTTGGCCTCTGCACGTAGGACTTAGCCTGAGACTTTGCAAGAACGAGCACACAGATTGTGCCACCATATGCGGGCACTTGTGATAATTTAGGAACTAGGAAGTGGGAGTGTTTCCTGTGATCCTAGGTAACACAGCATGTCTATTTCTTTGACCCAAGGTTTAATCATCTACCTGGAGAATTGTGGGATTTATGCTGATTCTCATATGATTTCAATTCAATTCAATTCAATTCAGTTCCTGTTTATTGAGCAAAATGTAAAAGAAAACTCTAACTTGGCCAAGGAGTAAGTTAATGAGAACGGTTAAATAACAAAACAAAATAGTGTCTACCCTCTTATCCTCCATAATAATTCCCAATATTGATATACAGAGGTCCAGCACATGAAATTTGTGCGGGTGGGAAGGGGACCCTCAGCCCAGGCTGCACCCTCGGGGGATGTCTGACTGCCGGTTTAGCCCAATCCTGGGGACTGAGCCTAAACCAGCAATCGAACATCCCTCTTGCAATTTAGGACGCTGCATGCACCAGTGACCATACTTTTTATACAGGTTAAAGGCATCTTGCTGTTCTATGTGCAGCTACATTTTTTTTCAGCCGGATTATAAAAAGTAGTACATAACATGCTCCTTCTAAGGCAGTAGTACCATTTCCCCCATCTTATGGGTGGAAAAACTGAAGCAGAGAAAAGTTAAGTAACTGGCTTTGTCACACAGTTATAAGTGTCAGAATCAGGGCTATCATAAAATGTGTAAGCCAGAGTCCATGTATGCCATTGCTGCATCATCCTGTTTTGTCAGTTTTAGAGTAGTCTTGCCAGGTTTTATTTTTTAAACCCAATACATAGGGTAGGGTCCCTAGGCCTGGCTGGTGATCTGGTCGATCTGTGGGGTGACCAGCTGGCAGGGCGATCAGGGGGCCCCTGCTGTCATCTGCCTTGGCTGGCAGACTGGTGCCGCCCACTGGCTGGCCCTGTCCCCAATCGCTGCTGCAGGTCACCTCCCTCTGAGGGGGTACTGGGGGGACTCAGCACAGGAGCTTCCCTGACCGGAGGCAGTTCACGCACTAAGCGTCTGTCCCTAGTGGTCAGTGCGCATCACATTGACTGATCATTCTGCTGGTTGTTGTGTCGTTCAGGTGATTTGCATATTAGGGTTTTATTATACAGGATGCCTGAGCCATGTTAGGGGCTTGATACATATTTGTGGAATGAATGAATATGCTAGATGCCAGAGGGGGCATTGCCTCCGTTCAGGCCTTTTTAGTGTTTCTCTAGATCACCACAATGCTTTCCCAATGGTCTCCCAACCTCCAGGCCCATCCACCCTAACCCGTTCTCCACCCTCTGCCACTGCAATCTCTATAAATGAGCATTTGCTTGTGTCACAAGTCTGAAACAAGACTTGTAACAAGTGTAAAATGCTTCAACATTTCTTCATGGCTCTCTAGTGCCCTCAAGACAAAGTTTGTTATGTCAGTCATTTATCCACTGAAAGGAAGGAAGGCTTCCCTAGGCTGTTTTCTGAGCTGTGCTTGAATACTTCTTGTAACAGGGAGTTTACTATGAACTCATCATGTATTTAGGCAACTCCAGTTATTGAAAAGGGGATTAAAGAAGCAGGACAGGACACCAGAACCCCTGTGTTGTCAGGGTTACCCAGAGAAACAGAGCTGATAGGAGATTATCTATCTATCTATCTATCTATCTATCTATCTATCTATCTATCTATCTATCTATCTCTCATCTTCTTAGAGTAGGCTCTCTACTACTAGAGGTAAGAGAGAGAAACTCTTTCCTGAATATTGACATGTAAAAGTAATTTTTGTGATCTTAGTGTTATGCCCAGATTTCAAGATCCCCAGAGACCACCAGGGAACTGAGTCTGATGCAAAAGCAAAAGAGCCTTTATTCAAGCTAGCTTGGCCCTCTGCCCCCACTGATGCAGCGGCAGGATGCAAAGGAGGAAAAAAAAAATCCAAAACATGCGATTTTATAGAGAGGTGGGGCCAGACTCGAACCATAGAGTTGGCCGATTCCAATTGGTTGGGTGATGGCTGGGGCTAGTGACACAAATAATCCCTAACGCACGTGACCTGTCCTGTCCTTTACTCTTGATTGGAGCTCAAGTGCACAGTCTTTCACGTTTGGCTAATTCAAAGGGAGGGGTTGGTCTTTGTGATTTCAAGATGGCAGCCCCCAGGTAAGTTTACATATCACGCGGCCTACATGGTGGCTGCCAAGTCACACAGTCCAAAATGGCAGCTGTCTTTGCAGTCCCGCTCTGCCCTTTTATTAGCTCCAGGATTCTAAGAGCATTCCAAGGAATTAAAATGATTTTAGTGTTTGTCAAAAAAAATTATTATAGGAACTGGTTCATCCAATTATGGAGGCCAAGAGGTCCCACAGTTTGTCACCTGTGAGCTGAAGAACCAAGAAATCCAGGGATGGCATTTAGTCTGAGTTAAAAGGCCCAAGAACCAGGAGCACCAATGTCTCTGAGGGCAGAAGATGGATGTCCCAACTCAAGCAGAGAGAACGAATCCTCTGCCTTTTTGTTCTATTTGGGGCCTCCATGGATTAGCTGATGCCCACTCACATTGGAGAGGGCCATCTGCCTTACTCACCAATCCAAACTCGAAATCTCTTCCAGAAACACCCTCCCTGACACACCCAGAAATATCGTCTCAGCAGCCCTCTGAGCATCCCTGGGCCCAGTCAAGTTGACACATAAAACTAACCATCACAATGACAAGTGCTCCCTTGAGGAACTACTACTTGTAAAGCCTCCCTGTTTGAACAATAAAACTTAAGGAAAGAAAAAAAAATCACCAAACAAACAACTCACCATCGCATCCTGGATCTCTTTTCAATGCCCCATTCATTCTCTCAGGTGCTACTCACTTCTTTTGAGGAACCCCAAGGAGCTAAGAGTGAAAGTGATCTGTCTTCTTTCCTGGGAAAAGAAGCTTGGAGCACAGAAGGAGCAGAGGGAAGATGTTCAGGCTCAGGCAGGGAGCCAGCCCCCTGTGGCCTCTGACTCAGCTGGGGCACGGTTTTCCTAAAGAAGAAGAAAGATGGGGAAGAGGGACCGAGAGAGTGGGAACCCTACTGAAGTCCTTCCTTTACTAATGCCGCCTTAGGATGTAAGGGAGAGCCCTGTCTCACACTATTTGGGAAACTTTGCTTCGTGTGGTACTCCTCCACTAGGCTGGGAGAGAAAGCGTAGGGTCAGTTCTGTAGGAGGGAATGTGGCAGCCTTGCCTCCTACGATGGTGGGAGGAATTAAAGGATGATGTGCATGGAGTGTCTGATGGGCCCAGGCTCTGCCCTCCCTTCTCACAACCTGGTGATTGGGGACCATGGTTCCCTCTTCACAAATGGAGAAACAGACTCTGAATCTAAGGAGTTGGCTTCAGTCTTCACAGAAAGTGACTGGGGAAGGAAGAAGGGAGCACCTTAGGGTGGGAAAGGTTCCAAGAGACTCAGGTTCTCAGGACCTAGCTTTGGCTGTCCCAGAATATTGCATCCACCTCAACACTGGCCAAGTGAGCGCCCGCAGTCAGCCCAGGTTCAAGGTCGGGAAAATTAGATTTCTCCTTTCGATGTGAGAAGTGCATATGCACTGGGAGGCTGTACTGTTTGGGACCTTCTATGGAGATTAAATAGTGCAGATCGTTTCTTTGTTTTCCTTCCCATTAAGCTCCAGTTTCCCCAGAGTCTTGGCTCCATGAAAACTCACATGAAGGTGTTAAGGGCTGGCCACCAGATTAGTGTGCCCTGCTGGGTATCGGTCAGATGGACTAGAACCATGGTTGGCAAACTGCGGCTCGCAAGCCACATGTGGAGCTGGCCCCTTGAGTGTGGCTCTTCCACAAAATACCTGGGCGAGTCTATTTTGAAGAAGTGGCGTTAGAAGAAGTTTAAGTTAAAAAAATTTGGCTCTTCAAAAGAAATTTCAATCATTGTACTGATGATATTTGGCTCTGTGGACTAATGAGTTTGCCGACCACTGGACTGGCATGTACCATCCCACAGAGGTCTTTCTCATGCACACCACGCATCCACCGTGGTTGACATCTCCACCCTGGGACCCAGGCAGCTAGAGCTGACACTGACTAGAGATTGCTGGTCACAGCGACCGAGGGAGGGAGGGAAGGAGGGAGGCAGCCAGCTGGAAGGGACTCTTGTTATGCCCACTCACGTTTTATCATCCACAGCGAGTCATATGGATGCAGTGTACCATCTTCCTGGACTAGCAGCTAGGAATATTTGGCACCAAAACAACCGCAGGTGGTATTTGTATTTCAACAGAGGCTGATGCCTTAAGCCAAATAAATACATCTCCACAGGGGGGACTCTAAGGGGCAGTTAAAAGTTGGGTAGCCGAAACCGGTTTGGCTCAGTGGATAGAGCGACGGCCTGCGAACTGAAAGGTCCCAGGTGCAATTCCGGTCAAGGGCATGAACCTTGGTTGCAGACACATCCCCAGTGGGGTGTGTGCAAGAGGCAGCTGATCGATGTTTCTATCTCATCGATGTTTCTGCCTTTCTATCCTTCTCCCTTCCTCTCTGTAAAAAATCAATAAAATATATTTAAAAAATGAAAGTTGGGTAAAGGAAGCAATTGGGAGGCTTTCCATAGATCCTCTCTGATCCCACCTTGCATAAACCTTTGCTGGTGCTGACCTGGAACCCCCACCCTCTCATCTAAGGCTAGGCTCTCTCGTCCTCCTGAGTTGGGGTGGCATATGCTCATGCCTGTAGATAGGGCTGGTGGAGTGGGGTTGGGGGGGCAGAATGGGGGTGACAGTGGTGGTGGTGATGGTGCAAGTAAGATGACAGACCTTATTGCTCCTGTATTTCCTTCAAAGCAATTCTGAAACAGCCCAGAGCAGCTGAGGCCTGACCCCAGTGAAGGGGGCTACACACCCCGTTCTGGGGTCCACAGCCTGAGTTTGTGACCATGTGGGGCTGAGGACACAGAATCTCCCTGTGAACTAGTGTCTTCTCCCTTTCAGGGAAGGAACCACATTTTATATTCTGTCCTGAGTCAAATAGAGCTAGATTTGAATTGTGCTTCTGTCACTGCCCAGCTGAGCCTGGCTTCCTCATTCACCAAACACAGGTGGGACACCCCCTCCCAGGGCTGCCGTGAGCATGAAAAGATCCAGATGACCACACCACTCACTAGCTGTGTGACCTCGGGCAAGTTACTTAACTTCTATGTACTTCTCTACTTGTCTCCTGGATTGTAGTGAGGCCTGAGTTTAATGTTTGTGAAGAGCCTACAACAGTGCTTTGCACATGCCAAGTTTTATTTCAGGGTTGGCTATTATTAATGTTAAGGTACACAAACTGGCTGGCATGCAGAGGGCCTCCAAAAAATGTCAGTTCTCTTCTCTCCCCCTTCTCACGCCCACAGCTCTGTCTGCCGAAGTCTAATTTCTCTGAAGACCACAGAATTCCAGGCAGCCCGTGTACCTGGCTTCAAATATTTTCACATGGCTTGGTTCACCACAGGCACTGGAAAAGTAAAGTAATAGAGACACCTAGTGGGATCTGGTAGCAAATGTTCAGGCAAGTCTGAGTGCCTGTGACCGATGACAGTCATCCTTCAGAAGGCTGTGTTGATGGATATAACTCAGACATCCTGGTTCCAGGGGGCCTGGTGGGCAGTACAGCGATGGCCCACGTCCTCACACTGGGGCCCCCGGGCTCAGGGGCCACGTCGGTGCAGCCTTCACCAGCAGAAAGCCCTGCTCCTCCACATGGCTGCTGCCTTGTCACAACGCTCCGCCCCATCAGAACAACACAGAGCTTGTCGCTGTCAGTTGGCACCGCTGGATCCAGCCTCGGATCATGGCAGCACAGGAGAGGAGACGTGTGAAGAGCTGGCAGAAGATGAACGGGCTGAGCGCACTTCGCCGTGTGATCCCGAGCGAGTCATTGAGCATCTCTGAACTCCAGCTGCCTGGTTTACAACACGCAGTTAGCACTACCTGACTCAGGGTTGCTGTGAGGTTGGTTTAAGACACGCGAGCCACAGTTTGCCGCTCTGTTGACTAATGAGTTTGCCAACCGCTGTCATATACTACCCTTTACCTCTTTGCACACAATAGGTCACAATTGTGAGGACAGCTTCCAACTACACGGTAACATTTAGTCTAGTCCAGTGGTTGGCAAACTCATTAGTCAACAGAGTGGCAAACTGCGGCAGCTCATGAGCCGCAGTTTGCCCACCACTGGTTTAAGACGATGGATGGAGGAAGCTAAGGCCAGATTGGCATACACTGAATACCCAAGAAGTGATGGATACTGTCATTGTTGTTACTATTTGCTGGTAGATCAGTATACACAAAATAAGTAGGGAATAAATCTCTATAATATTGGGTCAGGCGGAGGCCTCCGTAGCATATAGAAGCTGAATGAGAAGCTCATCTGAGAGCCACAGGGCTCAGGCAAGGCCTCATGGAGGGGACCCAATCCTTTAGGAGGCTATGTTGGCTAATATAATGCAGAAATCCTTGGTCCAGGAGCATGACCAAGGACCCAGTTTCTTGAAGTCTTGAAAGCCCCAAATGCCTTTGTCACAGCTTTTCAAACTAGAATTGAAAAAGCCACTGAAGCCTCTTACAGGTGAGTTAGCAGGAGGCATTGGGTGAAGGAACACACAACAGCTGAAAGGCTAATGGAGCCCTGCATCACTGACAGCACTGAATGCCTGCTGGATGAAAAGTCGGAAGCAAGTCATGGCGGTGTTATTTTCCCAGCGATACAGTGACTCATCAAATCAAAGACCTAGCTGTCAGCAGGAAGTCCGAGTTAATGCCTCATTTGCAGTTTCAAGTGGGAACCAGAGCAAGACCAGCAAGTCCAGGCTGCAGTGCTAACTGCTCAACTGCTTGGGCCTGTGACCTAGCAGACCCAACGATCCCCAAAGTGACGCTGGCAAACAGAGACGCTCCCCGGAATCTCCGGAAAATGCCAGTAGGAGAATTACAGCACAGACCTCTAGGATTTCTGAGCAAGACTATGCACTTCTGCAGAGTCTTAGTTTGAGAAAGTTTCTGGTTTGCTACTTGGCCTTAGTAGAAACAGAAAGTATAGGCATGAGACGGAAAATGACCATAGGGCTTTAGCCTACCATGAACTAGAGGTCATCTGACTCACGAAGCCATGGAGTTGGGTGTGTGCCGCAACAACCTGGTATCCGGTAGAAATGATACGCAGTTGACTTTTGATCATTATAGCTTTGGAGCGTGCTCACCCTCTCCAGAGTCGAAAATCCAAGTATAACTTTTGACTCCCCAAACACTTGGCCCTTTGTAGCCAGGGACTCAGCCAACTGCAGAATGAAAACAGTATTTTTAATCCAACGTTGGGAATCTGCGGTTGGGAATGTGATCGTACTGTTTTCCATCAGCGATGGGTTGAGTCTGCAGATTTGAAACACGTGGATATGAAAGGCTGACTGTATTGATTGAGAAACAGCCGAGTCTGCGTGGACCCGCCCAGTTCAAACCCGTATTGTTGGAGGGTTAACTGTGGGAGATCTCGGGCTCGTGCAGGTCCAGAAGACACAAGTATGTTGCATGAGTGGATAACTCAGCTTTCTCTTCTCCTTTTGCATTGCTTCCTCTCTCTCAGCATATGACTACGGCCTCATGGGGGGTTCCTTATGGTGAGTTGAAGAAGAGGAAAAACCTTGGGCCGGGTTTACAGATGCGTTCACGTGCATTACAGCTACTCATGGGTTCCTCTGTAGGACAGCAGCTCTGCACGGGGCTGCTCTTACACTGAGGGCTCCCAGGCACTAGAGAAACCCCTGGGCAGAACGCAAAAAGAGGCAGAGTGCCCCGTGGAGGAGGGCATTGCCATGTGGGCTGGGTCTGAGCTCACATGCATCTATCTGAGGCTGAACTCCAAGATGGCCAAGGGCACTACAAGCACCTGCTCTGGCTCCAGTGATCTTCGTTTCATTTTCACCTTTGAAAAGGAACTTGTGCGGAACTGGGCTGTATTTCCCTTTCCCTCGTGTTTAAAGCAGGAGGCCTTGTTCGGTCTATAGGAGGGGTTTCAGCTGGGAGTGGGAAGAAATTTGAGGAGAGATGGGCTGGGGTAATTTTCCCAGCTCAAGGCTCAAGGTCACTTCTTCTGTGGGTAGAGTCTTATTTGGATGAGTCAGCATAAGGCCCTTCTCTGTGGCCACGTCTTTGTCTCTGAAATATAGATTGGGTTTTTGGAGATTTACTGCTCCAGCTCCATCCCAGCCCTCGAGCTCGACAGGCCTAGCCTCTGGCATGCCCTCGCTGTGCCTTCCACCTGCTGCGTGTTGGTATTTCCTCAGACCTTCTTTCCCTGGCCCCCCTCTCCTGCCATGTACGTTTTCTCTTGCGCATCCTCTTAGTGTTCCTGCCCCGGTCAGTTGGTTTCTTTTCAATAAGTTTCCCTCAAAGAGAGGCTCTTGCCTTCTAGAATAGACCGATGGCCCGATCCCTGGGAGATTTCCAAGCACTTACGCTGACCTTGGCCTGTTCTGCCCGTGTCCACACACCGTTATTTTTGGCGTTCCCACAACCTTCAGCTCGTGGGGCTTCTCTTCCCCACACAGGATGCTCTCAGATCTGTAGGCCCAGGTTCCTGCCCAGGTGCCACCTTTGGCCTTTTGGGGGTGATCGTGTGGGAGTGATTTTTCATTTTTGACACCACATCCTATTGTGGCTGGTTGGATGCATTTGTTCATAGCCCAGGGTTTGATGGCTTTCCTTCCACCTAATTTGGTTGAAGAGATTCTTTATGTTTTTGTTGTTGTTGCTATTGATTGTTTTGTTTTTGGAGGGAGGTACCTTTCTGGTTGGCTTGGTTGTTGGCGGGGGGTGTGGGGGTTGTAGGGCGATGAAAATACTAAATGGCCATGGTGACCACATTGCCCTGGAGTTGCATTCTTTTTTTTCTTTAATTATTATTTTTATTTTTTTAATTTATTTTTTTTAATTTTTATTGTTCAGTTTATTAATTACATTGTTCCCCCTTTTTATCCCCCTATAGCTCCCCTCCACCCTGTACCCATCCCACCCTCCACCCTTCTCTCCTCCTCCCCACTGTCCTCTCCCATTGTTGCAAGATTTTTGTCTGGTCTCTTGCTGTACTTCCCACACCCCTTTTCTCCCCAAGAATTGTCAGTCCATTCCCTCTCTATGTCCATGATTCTGTTATATTCACCAGACTATCAATTCACTTGATTTTTATATTCATTTGTTGATAGATGTGTATTTGTTGTTCATGATTTATATTTTTACCTTTTTCTTCTTCCTCTTCTTAAAGAATGTCTTTCAGCATTTCATATAATATTGGTTTGGTGGTGATGAACTCTTTTAGCTTTTTCTTATCTGTGAAGCACTTTATCTGATCTTCAATTCTGAATGATAGCTTTGCTGGATAGAGTAATCTTGGTTGTAGATTCTTGCTATTCATCACTTTGAATATTTCTTGCCACTCCCTTCTGGCCTGCATGGTTTCTGTTGAAAAGTCCGCTGACAATCGTATGGGTGCTCCCCTGTAGGTAACGAACTGTTTTTCTCTTGCTGCTTTTAATATTCTCTCTTTATCTTTTGCTCTTGGCATTTTAATTGTGATGTGTCTTGGTGTGGTCCTCTTTAGATTCCAATATTTTGGGGTTCTGTGTACTTCTTGGGCTTTTAAGTCAGTTTCTTTCACCAGGTGGGGGGAAGTTTTCAGTCACTATTTCTTCAAGTAGGTTTTCATTACCTTGCTCTCTCTCTTTTTCTGGCACCCCAATAATTTGGATGTTGGCATGCTTGAGGTTGTCCCAGAGGACCCTTACACTATCTTCAATTATCTGGATTCTTTTTGTTTCTTGCTTTTCCAGCCAAGTGGATTTTGCTTCTTTGAATTTCAAATCTTTGACTTGGTTCTTGTGGCCCTCTGGACTGCTTTTAGGACTTTGTGTAATATTTTTATTTCAGTCAGTATATGCTTGATTTCTAGTTGGTCCTTTTTCATACCCGTGATGGTCTCGTTCATATCCTCAGAGGTCTTGTTCATTTCCTTGTAGGTCTCATTCATTTCCTGGTTGGTCTTGTTTATTTCCTCATTGGTCTGGTTTATTTCCTCCTAGTTCTCATTAAGTTCATCAGCCTTTTCTAGGAGCCTCTTGAAAAACCTTATAACTATGGTTTTGAACTCTATGTCTAGTCATTTTTTCCTCCATTTCTTTCACATATGATTTCTTCCATATCTCTGCATGGTGGCTGCTTTATGTGGTAGATGTCTTCTAATGGTCAGTGGCTCAGCCTCCCCAGTTACCTGAGGTGGGTACTCTTACTGCAGTCCTTTAAGGGTTGTACAGTATTTTTAAATTTAAGCCCAGCTTGTTGTTGTTAGCCCTAGGAAGGTTTGACCTCCAGGCCAATTGGCTGTGAAGGGAGACTGTGTTCAGGTTGGATGGGCAGAGTCTCTGAGCTGAGCAGGCAGTCTCAGCATCAGCTGCTACGTCCTATGCAGAGCTCATGCGCGTGGGTCTCTGTTGGGTGGTAATTGTTGCAGACACCTCCAAGAGAAAGCCACTAGTCTCTACCCCTTGCCAGACAACTCTACCTCTCCCCAAATGAGTCTTCACACCCAAAGTCTTGCCCAGGGTTGTAAAACAAAGCAGTCTGGTGGTCTCCGGGACCAGGGGGCAAGTCGAGCGTCTGTGCTGTCGCACAGTTCACAAGCGCGCAACCTGCTTTTCCCAGCAACCTGGTTTCTCCTCAGACTAGGAGACCTCTGCTGCACCCGGCTTTCAGGGTGTGTCCCCTGGACCTCAGACCTCTCCTGGCACTGGGGAATCCGTGCAGTGGAACACCTCCACGTACTCCAGATCTTGGACCTCGCCTGGTGCTGGGGAATTCATGCAGTGGGGCGTCTCTGCCCTCCCCATTGGAGAAATCCAGCCGGGGTTGCTGCTGCCAGCCACAGCCCACGCCCACGAGCAAGATGGCTCCTAACCTGTTTCCGCGCGTATCTTCAAGGCTGCGCTCCCGCCACTCTTCTGAGTCTCAGTGTCCCACCTTTACTTTTATTTGTGGAGTTTTCACTCAGCCAGCTGTGATTCTGGGTGATATTTGTTTTGTTATGTTGTAGTTTTTGAATTGTTGCTCAGGGCAGAACAATAGGTGTTTACCTATGCCGCCATCTTGGTTCCTCCCTGGAGTTGCATTCTTAGTTTACTGATTCTCTTTCCAGTTTTCTAATGGATGTGGGTTTAACCCATTGTATGCCATAAGCGTCTGTAAAAGCAAGCAGTGGACCTTCCCCACACGCCACACACATCTATAAAAAAATGTTTTCCCTAAGTGGCAGCCCTGACCAACTTTAAAATAATTTTTTTGGTGAGAATTTTCAGCTGAACATATTCAAGAACACCCAAATTATAATACATTTATTTTTTATAATATTCATTGCAAATGGATTTTTTAAATTAATTCAACATATTGTGGCATGTGAGGATGGTTTCCGTTTTGGATGTGTGGCAGTTAATTGGTTAAAGTTACGAATTTCTCTCTGAATTCTGCATTAGTTGAAGTCCACGGGTTTGATGTGTAAGGCTCTCATGTCATTTATTGTAGAGAACTGGGCCACTTCAGCGTTGGTTTCTCTTTTTTTTGACCCATGAGACTTCTTTTCTCTGCCAGCTAGCTGTGGGGATTGCAGCCACCTGGTATACCCCTGAGGATCAGCTTCTGCTAAGGGGGCATGCGTTCTCACAGGATCAGAGGCAAGAAGGGGGCTGTTTGAGGAGGATTATAGGGTCACGCTGTGGACTGAGCAGGAGGGTGGGTGGAGCAGGAAGGAAGAGGCTGTGGATGGGACCCAGAGAGAGACAGCTGCAGCCTCGGGCCTCTGTCCTGGATTTGGTTCCCACTGCCAACCTACGACAGTCCCTGCTTTCTTTCCCCAGGTGTGTCTAAGAACAGAGTCCAGTCACATCCGCTTTCTTTAATTATTCCCAGGAGCAGAGGGATCTAGTCCAAAAATCCCTCTGAAGTCTTGTGACCTGGCCACACCCTCAGCTAGCAGCCATCCACACTGGGAAATCTTGTTCTTTCCAGCTGTTCTGTTGGAATCCTAGTTCATACATGGGTGCAACTATGTGAGCCTGGAATTGTCCTTACAGATCAAGTGTTCTTTTCAACCAGTTGAAATTGGGGAGAGAGCTGTGTTAAGCCCCTGAAAACTGGTTCCATTTTGGGAGCACTGTCCAGCCCCCTCCAGAGTCACTTACTGGTCTCTAGGCCCTGAGGGCCAGCTTTCTGCCTCATTCACGAGAAACGCCCTTCCTTGAGGACAGGGACCTTCTTGCTAGCATCCAGTCTGGGGCACAGGAAGGTGGGGCGTTTGTGCCCTCTGGTGGCCCTCTTCCTCATTCACGGGGTCCCATGGCCTTATCCACTTGACCACTTCCAGCTGTTGACCTGGCCCCAACCCCTTCTTCACCTGACAACGTCCAGCTGGTCACCAGGCCTTACCTGCCCTGTTCACATGACCACTCCTGGGGCTTTACTTATAATAAAGAGATGACTGACCACTTCTGGCTGTTCACCTGTCCCTTGTTGACATGACCACTTCCAGCTGGTCACCTGGGCCCTCCCCCTTGTTCCAGAAACCCCGCCCCCTTGTTCACCTGACCACCGAGCCACACTGGTCGGTTTGCTTTGCTCCTCACACAGAGGGAGTTCCAAGTAAATCTTTGGTAAATCTCCAATATAAAACAGGCTAAAAGAGATGAACAGATTCCCTCGGGAGCTCACCTTTTCTTAATTTATGAAAATTATACAGCTGTTGTGGAACCGATGAGGTACCTCTATAAAGTCCCAAGTTTCCCTGGAGTAGCTTAGAAACCACAGATCTCTCCAAACTTCTCACTTTCCAGATGAAGAAACAGAATCTGCCCCAAATGAAGGGAACCAACCAAAGGCACACATCGAATGGGAGACCTGAGGGGAGACCGGCATTTTGGCACCTAGAATAGCCCTCTTTTCTGTTCTAAGGAACTGCCCCCTGGTAGCCAGAACCTTAACAGGAATGAGCTTACTAGTTGTTGAAGGAAATGTTTCTCAGTTGGACTCTGAAGGACGTCTTTCAAAGATGCCTTTTGAAAAGTAGGTTGCAATGCTTATATAACATCTGGAAATGCCTTCCCCTAGAGCTGCCTTTCACAGCACAATAGTGTATGGAAGGCTCCAACAAGTCCTTATAGAAGACTATTGATCTTTGCTTAACCCAATTTTTTCTTTTTTAGGGAGAAAAGGGGCTACCTTTTCCTAGATCTACTTGTATTCTACTTTGAAGCCCAGAAAAGGCTTTTCTCAAGGAGCGAATCTCTGGGTGGAAGGGAGAAGGACTCAGATGTTAGAGTAGTGGGTGAAAGATTTCAGAGATTGCCCCTCTACCGTTTCTTTGCTTAGTTAGGTGGCCAGCCTCTCTGGCCAGTGCAGGGATGAGAGATGAAGGAGACAGAGGAGGGGAAGGCAGTGGCAGAAGAGGATGGTGCTGACTTCAAATTGCCCTGCAGAGTTGTGTACTGTTTATATCTTTGAGGGGAAAAGTAGCCTGGATATTGCCAGTGGACTGGCACTGAGAGCGAGAATTCCTAGCCTAGTCTTTCATTGTTTTGCCTCTTTTCTCTCATTCGAGTTCACTTCCAAATCCTGTGATTTTTTCCCACTGATCCTCCCATTCCCGTTCCTCTCCATTCCCACCAGCCCCTCTGGCAGGCAGGTCCTCCTCACCTCTCTGTCTGCCTGCAGGCGGAGCTGCACCTGCACCAGCCTGGCCTTCCTTCCAGAGCCTGTGTGTGAATGTGATTCCCTGGATCTTCCACAAGGTGGGGTTCCCATGCGCATTTCTGTTATTTCTCCAAAGTCTGGGACTAGACAGACCAGACTCAACTCATCACCACGAGAGGGCGCAGCGATTAAGAACCTTGAGAGGAGACTGCAAAACCCTATTGAGATGCCTTTTCGTGTGTTCATAGATTGCACACACAAACTGTGCAAAGTTTGGCTTCGAGGAGTGCAGAGTGGAATACCGTAGCTTTGGCCATCATTTGTGACCTCTTCATCCCTTTGTTCCAAATGCAGCAGAATTCTGTTACAACAAAGCTCACGGCCACCCAGTTCCAGGTATGCCGGTGCCCAGACCCAGTGCTGTGAGGCAAAGAGTGTTGGGAAGAGGTTTTCGGTGTTGTTTTCAGAAATGTGAATTCTAATGGGGCTTTACTTATAATAAAGAGGTGACTGACCATTTGTCGGCAGCACAAGCAGGGCCGGGAAGCAGTGTGTGGTAAGGCTGTGCTGGGCTTCTCTTCAGAAAATGGGGGCTGGCTCTGATCTGTTGCCCAATCTAGGTATACTCCCGTTTATATAAATACAATGGCACTCTGACTGGTTGTTCAGCTATCCCACTGCTATTAATCAATTAATTGCTGCCAGAGATCCCTGTGTGGAGAGCGGCTACAGTGTTTGGACAGGTTCAAGCCTTGGACTAATGAGAGGGCACAATCCTCTCATTGATACGTGCAAGTCCCAGCTTGGAGGGCAGAGCCCTCCCAGCACAATTAGAGCCAACAGTTATAGTTGTAAACTTGAACCTATGGTCTGAACATGTGGCCCCATGTGCCTGAGTGATGGGGGCTTGACAGAGTTCACGTGCATGTAATTGAGTAGGATCGAAACCCACGAGAATGTTGTAAGCATCTTGACCACGCCCTTACTTTGCCTCCTGAAATCTGGCTGTAAGACACAGCTTGTGGGCTGCGGCACTGTCGCTAGCTCTCCATCAGAGAGCTCTCCATCAGAGAGGACAGCATCCCACAGAGACCCAGCTTTCATTCTCTTGTCTATCTTTCCTCAATCCTTCACCGCCCCCACTCAGGTTCACCCTTGGCTGTGCTGGCGTGGCACGCCTGTGGGTCAAGGAACCCTGACTGCCACTCAACTGGCTGCCTAAAAGTAATTGTGTTGGTTCCTAGTGCCTGTGAAAGCCACTACCGAACTTCTTGAAGATGCTGACATCTTCCCCACCAAAGCATTTTTATTGCCTTGGTGAGGAGTCTGACCTCTGAGTGGTCCTTGGACCATACATAGTAAATTCATGTTTAATATTCCCACTTCCCTACGCCTTCTGATCTCTTTCACTCTGTGCCAAGGTGATTCTGGCATCTCCACTTTGTTTATGTAGTTCCATGAGGATCCAGGCATCAAGCAACCATCCCAGCAAACTACTTAGGTGTTCTTTTTAAATATGTGATTTCAGAGAGGCTGGGAGAGGGAGAAACATCAATGATCAGAATCATTGATTAGCTGCCTCCTGCGTGCCCCATACTGGGGACAGAGCCCGCAACCCAGGCATGTGCCTTCACCGGAAATTGATGCTCAACCACTGGACCATGCAGGCCAGGCCAGGTGTTCTTGACACAAATTAATATATGTCATAAATTAATTGCCCATGTCAATGAATTCCCCTCTGTGCAGCTATATAATCTGCCCATTCTTGGCCCAGCATAATGAATATTCACTTCCATCTGTGTTCCCAGGTTCTTCCTAGGTTTTGTAATCTTTTTTCTATCTAGACCCTTCCTTCCTGCGAGTGATTTAGCTTCTCTAGCTGAGCTTGCTGAGACTTGACTTTGGCTATCCGTTGGGAGACAATGAGGGTTGGTGCAGGCTAGCTTGTCCTGCTTCAGGTGAGGCCACTGCACACCAGGCAGGCAGAGCCTAGTCCCCTCTGGCAAAGGTGAGGACCCTCTTCCTGCCTCTCTGGGAAGGAGGGCCTGAGGGAACTTGGAGTTTCGAGCTGCTCAGGTTCATCCATCTACATGTCTCCACCCCAGGATCAGAGTCCCATGCTTCCCCTACCAGCACTCTGACCTGACAGAATACTTGCCAGGCTCTGCGTTTCATCTCCATGGCAGCTCTGAGACCCTTAGAACCAGACCCTGGCCCTGATTTTCTTCCCTTAGGTTGCAGGAAATGAAGAATTCCTGTAATACTTCTGTGGAGATTATCTGGATTGTAGAGTGTGCCTTAAATGGACTTCCCTGAGCTTGCTTTATTTATTTAAATGTCTTTACTACTGTCACAACTATCCATCCTAGTCCACAGACCTTGCAATTAATATTGTTTCTATACTGGTTCAGTGCCATGACCACGTGATCTCCCAAGGCCTTACTCTTCCTCCACCTGCACTTTATCCCAATGAACTACAATGGAAGTTGAAGAAATCATGAGTCTACCACATTCCAAGCAATCATTACCGTTCCACCTTCCACTGGCAATGCAGGACTATTTCTTTCAGACAAGTGGACCATCCAGCTCCCTAATTCCATCTCACAAATTGGTTTCTAGAATCTGTCTTGAACAATTGTTTTAGCCCGTGCTTTCTAGAAAGCAGAGCATTAAGCAAGGGTTACAGTGCTGTTGTTATATGGTGAAGTGCAAAATCAGGGAGAAGAGAGGGTGAAGAGAAATGGGAAGTGAGTCCATGAAGCATGTGAACCTATGCAGTGTGTCACTACTGACCGTTGCTTCATAGCAAGCCATGAAAAGACATACAACTCAGTTGGTCTGCAGGTTCATGCTTCACATCAAATTTTCTCCAAAAGAATTTCAAGGAAGAACTAGTCCTTAGAGTGGTCCACTAAAGGGAGAAGATGAGGAGAAATTGTTAATGCTCCTTCCACTTCCTAGTGGAAGCTAAATTCCCTCTGTCCCGTTATCTGGTTCCACTCTAGCTGCTCAGAAAGGCCATGCTCTGAGGGTGGCATTTCTGCCACATCCAGAAATGGAGGACACCTCAGCATGGCACGTGTTGGCTCTGTGGCCTGGGGCTGAGCCTGGGTTCCTGCCGCTTGCGGAGGTGGTTGCAAGCAGTGGCAGCACCATGGTTTAGGAGACGGGCAGAGCCTTGGGAAGGGAACCAGGATGGTAATCTGAGGAGGCACCAGATCTGCATCAGCTGCATTGCGCTTCAGGATAACAGGGACAAATTAGGCCAGTGTTACTGAGTAATTGAGACTATTCAGCCAGATGCAGTTTTGCTACTTTCAAGAGCTCTACACATTATAAATTAAGAGATAAGTGGGCTCATTGTCCATAAAAACACCCAGGTGTGCCTTGTTTTATGCCGTAGCTCTGCTCCTGAAAAGCAAGGAATAGCCCCATGTTTCAAGGAGCCTGGTAGATAACTTTAAGTGTAGATTTTTAATTTTGCTAATATGTAGGATCATGCTGTTAAGCAGTGGGAAGAGTTCAACTTCAACAGAATAGGTTTTCTTAAAGGACTACAGTCCAATGCTGTTTCTTGACCTTTTAGATTGAATTTTCCCAGTTAGATTGAATTTTTACTCATTAGGGATAAAGCCAATGGCTTTTGCATAGTGTACATTCTTTTTTTTTTTAAATCCTTTAACATTTTTATTGCATTTATTGGGGATGACATTGTTTAATACAATTATATAGATTTCAAGTGTACAGTTCTATAACACTGATTGAAATCTTGGTGGGTGTATGTGTGTGTATATGTGTGTGTATGTACAATCTTAAGTGGAGTTGAGGGACATGCATTTTCCCCATGAGAAGGTGCCTGGCTTGCAGTTCTGGGCTGGATGTTGTGGCGCCAGGACAGCAACAGATGCCAGTGAAAGAAAACCAGACTGTCGCTTTCACCAACTTCTGATGGCCTCAGGACACGTCAGTGACAAGATAAGGAAGAGTTAAGCTGATTGAGCTCAACAGTGTTGACCTTTCAGGGTTTAATGGAGGAGATAATCATTGCAGTGACAGCTCCACATTCCCACAGTCCTTTTCAATGTGTGAATATTGAGATGCTTTTCTTCCATCCAGGGACTCATCTCTTCACAGAGGGAGTTGTACCATGATTGGGAACCAAGGGTGAAAAGTAGGATATTAGCATTAAATACTCCGAGAGCCATGCTACTTTAATAAACGATTAGAGTCCTCTATGACTCCCTCAGCTCTCACCAGCGAATCAAGGTCATTTTCAAACATGAAGTCCGGTCTGTTTTTATACTAACGGGATACCAGGAGCCCCGTTTTCTGCCCTTGCTGGGCCTTGGAAGCAATTTTTCTGTCTTCCTTATACTCATTTTTTTGCCTGGACCTGTGTGATTTCCTGACCTTTGCCTGCCGGAATGACCCCTAGACTTGGAAATATGTCCCAATGGTTCTCAAACTCAATTGTGCATCAGAATAATCTCAGAAGCTTTAGAAAATACAGACACTGAGGACTTATACCACTTTCACTGAGTCAAAATCTCTAGAGATGGAGCCTGAGGGTCATCTGTAATTCTGAAAACCCCTTATGAAATTTTCATGTTGCAGTCCCATCATTAGGCAATGGTTAGTAATAACCTATTTTCGTTTGTGCTGTTCCCTTTGGGCTACTTTCTGGATCCAATTTTTGAGGCGCCCTCTGGATGCCTGCTGGGTAAATGAGGAATCCTCCTGAGTTTAATAGAGAAAGGACCATTTATCCATACATTCACCATGTATGTAGTATATGTGTACGTATGTACAGAAGAACTGAGTAGCTAGTGAACAAGTACTTATTTTTCAATGCCTACTACTCGGATGGCTGCCAGTAGAAACCCACAGGATTACTTGAGCCTTCACTATGTGGGACTCTGTATCAGTTCCTGGGTGTCTGCTGGTTATTGATTTTCTTGGAGGTAGATGCCAAGTCTCTCTATATGGTTGTGTCATTAATGACTAGTTAGTGTCAGAATTACGCATTTTTATAATTGAAATAGAATAAAAGTAGAGTTACAAACCCCTGTTCTTGACCTGTCCCAGTATACAGCTGGCATAGTGTTGGAGGGTCTTCCAAAAATCAATTGCTTATGGGCATGGGTGTTCAATAAGTCTGAAAGGCAGGGCAGCTCACAAGGGGTTCTTGGGAGGCATTAGAATGGCAGATGTGGACAGAAGGAACACTTGGGAGTGAACATCCTATGAGGTAAAGTAGGATATATTTTATTCTAGAAAAATAGCCTTTTCCCTTTTTATAATGGTACTATAATTCATGCACTGGAGGAAGGGATCCCCTCAGCCTGGCCTGCCCCTCTCACAGCCCAGGAGCCCTCAGGGGCAGGAGGCGACCCGATGATCAGGGGAAGATGATGCCCCCAATCACACTTCTGCTGCTGCCACTGCCAGCAGCACAAGCCTCGGCTGGCCCTGGTTACCTGTGCCTTGGGCTGGTCCTGGGCATGGATGGGGGGCTGAGGGTACTGGGCATTCTGGAAGCAGGCACGCAGGGCTGAGGGGACTGGGCACTGCCATCTTGTGGCTGTGGGCACCACCATCTTTGAGGGCAGGGCAATCAATTAGCATATTCCCTCAGTATTGGCTGTGGGCACCACCACCTTGAGGGTAGGACAGTCAATTAGCATATTCCCTCCTTATTAGCTATGGGTACTGCCATCTTTGCAATTGCATGAGGGTCAATTAGCATATTCCCTCTTTATTAGATAGGACTAGAGGCCTGGTGGACAAAATTCATGCATGGGGGTGTGTGTCCCTCAGCCCAGCCTGCACCCTCTCCAATCTGGGACCCCTTGAGAGATGTCCAACTGCCCATTTAGGCCCAATCCTAGATCGGGTTTAAACGGGCAGTCGGACATCCCTCTCACAATTCAGGACTACTGGCTCCCAACTGCTTGCCTACCTGTCTTCCTGATTGCTCCTAACTGCTTCTGCCTGCCAGCCTAATCACCCTCTAACCATTCCCCTGCCAGCCTGATTGATCCCCTGATAGCCTGATTGCCCCAACTGTCTCCCCTGAAGGTCTGGTCATCCCTAATTGCCCTCCCCTGCAGGCCTGGGTCCCCCCAACTACCCTTCCCTGCAGGCTCAGTCACCTCCAACTTCCCTCCTCTGCCGGCCTGGTCACCCCTAACTGCCCTTCCTAGGCTTGATTGCCCCCAAATGCCCTCCCTTGAAGGCCTGGTTCCTCCCAACTGCCTTCCCCTGCTGGTCATCTTGTGGCAGCCGTCTGTTTCCACATGGGGTGATGGTCAATTTGCATATTACTCTTTTATTAGATAGGATGCTTTGTCTTATTGTTGTAGAATATCTCTCATGAACATAGATGCAGCAATTCTCAACAAATATTAGCACATCAAATCCAACAGTTTATAAAACAATTATAAACATCACCAAATGGGATTTATCCCAGGTATGTTTCACAATCCATGAAAGAAACAATTGATAAGCTGACTTTACTGATATTAAAAACTTCTACTCTGTGAAAGATACTGTCAAGAGAATAAGAAGACATCACAGATTGGGAGAGAAAAATTGCTAAAACATATCTGATGAAGGACTTCTATCCAAAATAATATAAAAAAACTTAAAACTCAACAATAAGAAACCCAAATTAGCCCTGACAGTTTGGCTAAGTGGATAGAGCGTCGGCCTGCAGACTCAAGGGTCCCAGGTTCAATTCCAGCCAGGGGCATGCAACTTGGTTGCGGGCGCATCCCCAGTAGGGGTAGGGGTGTGTGCAGGAGGCAGCTGATTGATGTTTCACTCTCATCGATGTTTCTAGCTCTCTCTCCCTTTCCCTTCCTCTCTGTAGAAAAATCAATAAAATAAAAAAGAAACCCAAATTAATTAGTCTGAACCCAATTAAAAAACAGACAAAAGACTTGAACAGACACTTCACCAAAGATGATGTAGAGATGGCAAAAAGCCATATGAAAAAATGCTCTAGAACATGTCATCATGGAATTGAAAATTTATAAAAACAGTGAGATACCAGTACACACCTATTAGAATGGCCAAAATCCAGAACACTGACAGCACCAAAAGCAGGCAAGGATGTGGAGCAGCAGGAACTCTCATTCTTTGCTGTTGGGAATGCAAAATGGCACAGCCACTTAGAAGACAGTTTGGTAGTCTCTCACAACACTAAGCACTCTTACCGTCTGATCCAGCAATAGCTTCTGTGTGTTTACCTAAAGGAATGGAAAACTTATGTCCACACAAAACCTGCATATAAATTTTTATAGCAGCTTTATTCATAGTTGCCAAAACTTGGAAGCAAACAAGATGTGCTTCGGTAGGTGAGTGGATAAACTGTGATAAATCCAGACAGTGAAATATTATTTAGTGCTAAAAAGAAATGAGCTGTCAAGCCATGAAGAGACATAGAGGAACTTCAAGTGCATGCTACATTAGTGAGTATAAATTTAATTACATGACATTTTGGGAAACCTAAAACTTTGGAAACAGTAAAATGATGAGTGGCCCCCAAGGGTTAAGGGGGGAAAGGGATAAATGGGTGAAGCACAGAGCATTTGTAGGGCAGTAAAACTATTGTATATGATGCTAAAAAGGTAGACACGTGTCATTATACATTTGTCAAAGCTCACAGAATGTATAACAATAAGAGTGAACCCTAATCTAAACTATCATTTTGGGTGACATTGACATGTCATTGCAGGTGCATCAATTATAGCAAATGGACCACTGTGGTGGGGGATGTTGATATAGGGCAAGGCTGTGCATGTGTGGGAGCAGGGTGTATATGGAAACTCTCTACTTCCTGACTGGTCTTGCTGTGTAGCTAAAATTTCTCCAAACAGAAAGTATTTAAAAGGAAAAGAAAAGATCTGGAATTTCCACAGAAAGCCTCAGCATTTCCACTCATGCCTCAGCTACTGTGAAAAAAAAAGAGGGGGGGGGGTCGGGCTCATGTTTCCTGCTTGGCCTCCTAAGTGCCAGATCTTTGCGGGCCGATTGAATGGTGTCTTAATTACATGGTAATTGACATTTTATCACTTTGATTTGTGTACATTTTAAAATATTTGGAGTAGATGCCATGTCTGGATGTTCCCTCAAAGTTCTGGCCCTGAGGCATCAAAGTGTAAAGCTTCTCTCCTTCTCTTTCCTTAAATGTTCTCACTGCTCTTTATTCCTTGAACTTACCACACATAGGAGGAGGAACAACAAAATCAAATTTCATCAGTTGCAGCACAAGACATCAGGCATGGTATAGAACCTTCTTTTGTTAAAATTTACCTCTCAAAACCCTCTCAGACACGCTCTTCTCCTCCCTGGTGCTTCCTGGAGTCATAATTATCATCGGTGCACCGGACAGCTGAAAATGGTCCTATCTGGGGAGGCCCAAATGTTAGACAAGTCAGATAGGGACACTCCCGTCCCGCCCTGGTCACACGGTCTGCAGAGCTCTCATTCAGAACAGGACCCGGCAGTCTTTTCCTGGGTCCCTGAGTGGCCAGCGGACTGGAGGGTGTTTCGTAGAGTGATAGTATCTGGGCACAACATATCAGGTTTGAGCATGTATTGCTTTATGGATTTATCTCTATTAAGCAAACATATTAATAACTTGGAAGCAAACAAGATGTCCCGAACTTCCTACAAACAAGCAGGTCCTTTGCCAGAGACCCTCCTGTGACACATGTCAGTCCCAGGAAATGCACAGTATGTGTCTCCTTGGTGGTGGCAGGGCCGTGGGTGATACAGCAATGACACTAATTCAGCGAGCGTATTTCTGAGCCCAGCTCATTTTTAAGTTTCATCCTTTCATTGATTCAACCCATATTTTAGTCTGTTAGGTGCCAGGCACACAGAACCGATCTCTGGACCCTTCCCCCTCCAGTCTTTGCTAGTCTATGACTCTGAGAGTGGCCACTTGCTGGCCTGGGTGACCTTGAGAAAGTCCCTTCATCTCAATAGTTCTCAGGTGATTCTTTGCCTTATTTCATGGAATGCATAAGGAAATAAATGCAAAGTGCTCGTCAAAATGCTAGGCATGTGTTACATTGTTTAGCATCACTTCCCAGGCTGTGTCTTTATCCGTAAACTCGGGTGTGGGTCTGGGTGGTCACGGGGGATACTTTCCCAAGCACCTATCCTGTGCCAGGCTCCGTGCTCTGTGCTCTGTGAGCAGAGCCCCTTTGAATTCCAACAGGAAGCCCCAGGTGGGAATTTTTATTGATGTTTCCGAGAGTGTATGAGGTGGGCTCCAAACCACTGGTCTCTGGGACTCTAACGTTCTCTTTCCACCAGCTGCACCGCCTCATGGGATCTCACGTGGCCCCCAAGGCCCCAGTTGGCTTTCACAGGCTCTGTGATCTCGGGAGGCTGCTGGGGTGGGTGGGAGTGAGGGGCCGGGTTCAGGGGTGCAGTGAGTTCCCGCAGCACCTGGGGTGGCTGAAAGGAAACCCAATAGGTGTGTATGGGTGTCCAGTTCCACTGCCTTCGTTCTGGATGTGGCGAGAGCCACGCCAGCGGGGTTGGTGGTAGCTCTGGGATGATTCTGCTTGGCCATTTTGAGAGGTTTCCGGCAACAACAGCGAAAGCCATTGTGGTTTCCAATAGGCACAAAATTACAGTTTCCTGAAAAATGCCATCCCCCGGGCATTGTAGTCATAGTAGAGGTTTGGTTCAAAGGCTGCTTTGCACACAGGGGTCTGACATGTCCAGCTCACACCTTTGCCAGAGCCTAATCCTTACCTCTCAGAAGAGGCCAGATGACCCTCCTGCCTTCCCCCAGGGCAGGAAACCAGGGCATAGACCTCCCTTGGCCGTGGGTATCTTCTTATGTGCACGAATGTGTGTGTGTGTGTGTGTGTGTGTGGTGTGGTGTGTGTAGGGGTAGGGAGGGGTGAGGTGAGGAAGGGGTGAGGCCTGAAGGAAGGGAGTGGCTGCAGGGTCTGTGTCTTGGATCTTATATTTGACCTTGTCTTGGGCCTTCTCATCCTCCCCAAATGAACCGGAATATCACTAGGAGCACAGATGCCAGAGCTCTCTGCCCGGACTCACAATCCAGTAAGTCAGCCATCCTCTCTTGCTTCGTTTTCCTTGTCTATAAAAGGGTGAAAACAATAGGACCTATTTCATAACCTTGTGAGGATTAAGTGACTCAATGGCATTTAGAATCGTCCCCATCAAGTAAGTACCATATAAACGTGATGTTGCTGAGCCGAAAGCAGGAAGAAAGGCAGCCTCCCTAACAGGGGGTCCAGGGTCTTGCAGAGTTGGGGCTGTGAGAGACCTGTCCAAGCTCTGAGTCAGGAGTAGTGGCTACCAGAGCATAATCTGTTTCCTCATCTCTGTCCTTTCTCAGGGGAGATTTTCTTTTCAGACTCCCAAGTCTGGACCTCACGTGACACCACACTCCCTCCGAAACTTCCCTGTACAGCACTGCCCTGGCAGGGCCTCTCCGAGGAGGGAGAGCTCCCCTGTGAGTCATGCTGGTGCCAGCTTTGGGGGTAGACCAGCAGCCTGCACCTAGGGGTGGGATTGCACAGGGGAGGGGATATGCCCCTCCCACTTGCTGCCTGTACCCCGGGGCAGGGCACCCTCAATCGACTCTTTGTTCCTTAGGATTCTCCCCAGCCCTACCTAGTCTTTAACTGTCCCACAATCTGGGCTCAGGGTTTTACTGAAACCACCAAGCCCTTGCATCCAACCACAAGAAGAACACCACAGGTCTTTGAATTGGGCTGTTTTGTTTTGTTTGTTTCCTTCCTTGTTTTCCCACCTCAACACACACACACACACACACACACTCACACGCACACTCAGACACACACACACTCACACGCACACTCAGACACACACACACACACACACACACACACACACACACACACACACACATTCACACTTGCACTCAGACACCCTTTTTCTCCAGATCAGTATCCCAACAGGGGGTTGTTTCATGAAACAAGGCTGCCTCAGATTTGGTCCAAGGACATGTGGTAAACAAAGGGGGCACCCACAGCCCAGGGGACCAGCTAGCCCCTCTCTTGGACCTGGAGGACTCACTTTGGCTGCTGTTGGCATGAACTTAAAGCATGGGGATGGAAGGGAGCCGCACTGGGTTTGCAGTTTCTTGGGCCAAGTGGCACTGACCCAGCCTTGAGCCCAGGGCCTTGGTCAATGCCAGGCCTTGTGGATGACTGTTCACAGAAGACTGTGGGGTTAGTGCTGACAGCCCGGCTCCCCTTGGAGCTGCCCACACTCCAGACCCTTCTGCCTTGGGAATGGGTGCGGGCCTGGCTGGGATGCCTAGTCCTTTGTAGGGTTCTCTGCGGCAATCCAGAGAGACCCGGTAGTCTCTACCCTCAAGGAGTTTGCTAGCAACAAGTTCAAGTGCATAGGTCCTGTGCACTTGAGGGAGAGACAAAGTGAGTGGATGAGGGGAAGGGTAGGAGTCACATCCACCCTCAAGGAGTTTGCTAGTAACAAGTTCAAGTACATAGGCCCTGTGCACTTGAGGGAGAGACAGAGTGAGTGGATGAGGGGAAGAGTAGGAGCCACATCAGTTTGATTGATTCCTTGATCTGAATTCTCATGCAGGCGAGACAGCCCCAAAGTACCTCCTGAGGTCACAGATTTAACTGCTTCCTAGGGCCAGCCTCATTAATATGGAAAAAGCCAGATAGAAGGCAGAGGGTACATGGCAGGCCAGACACCTAATTTAAAGTTTTTTATTAAAAAATTCTTTTAGCCAATATATTTCCTGACCAGATACACCTCCAAGGCTTTGAGTCTCCAACCCTCTTCTGCACACACAGTTCTGGTATTCTGACTTAGAAGGGGTTGTAAAGAAAAACATCAGAGTCTCTTGGGGGATTCTTAAAACACAGCACTGGGTTGGGTGTTGGTAGAGCCATATTTAAAATGACAGGCTTGGATGTCCAGCTCTGATGAACATCCCTCACTTGCTTCCCTTTAGCTGTATGACTGTTAGGTTATGAACCTTGCAAAGCCTCAGTT
Source organism: Antrozous pallidus (assembly GCA_027563665.1). Taxonomy (NCBI): domain Eukaryota; kingdom Metazoa; phylum Chordata; class Mammalia; order Chiroptera; family Vespertilionidae; genus Antrozous; species Antrozous pallidus. The sequence continues at coordinate 88,093,438 of CM050518.1, read as the reverse complement.
TCCTCATCTGTAAAATGGGGATCATGAAAGAATCTATCTCACAGCATGATGAGCCTCTCATGGAGGGCGGGTAGCTCAGTGAGTGATTGCTAAGCCCATGCAAGGCGCTGAATGTCTTCTGCTGAAGAGCCATAGTTGGGTAGGCTGAGGGTTAATGTTTTCTGTGGTTCTCTCTGTGGGAGAGGGGTGAGAGTCAGAGCCAAGGTCAGATCTGCACAGGACATTTCCCTGTGAACACAGAACAAATACTCTCTTTGCAGCTGGGCCGTTAATTTTGAATTCAGTGACGGAAGGCTGGTTGGGACCGTTTTGCCCTGGGGTCTTGGAATTTCTCACCAGGCCTCTCATGCTCACCGCCAGCTGCTGGTGAGTAGAAGCCACCTTAGTAAGCATGACCCGTTTGCCCTTGATCTCAGCAGAAGAAGCTGGTCTGCTCAACACTCTGGGCTTGGCGGACGAGAGGGGGTGAAAGATCCATTCTTAGCAGTGCCTCCGAGATGTCTGAGAGAAGGCCCTTGCTAAGCTTCCTGACATCCATCGGCCTTCCCCTCCTCCCCCCCAGGACCTATGCACTTGAACTTGTGACTAGCAAGCTCTTTTTGAGGGTGGAGACTACCAGGTCTCTCTGGATTGCCACAGCTCTTAGCACAGCATCCTTAACGCACGCTGGATCGACTACATGAAACTCAGACTTGAAAACAGGAGAGCGGATTCTTCACTTTTTAAAAACAGATTTTTATTTTGCAAAACATTCTTTCACTAGAGTTCTTTAATAGCAACGTTCTTGGTTATTTAAAATAAGACTCTAATTTGAGTAGCACACACCTAAACCGGTGAACTGTATGGATCTGTGTCTTCCTCTTGCACCTTCCCTTTCCCGGCATCTCTGTAAGTTCACCCCCACCCATCCTCAATGGGAGCGAATGGCGACTCGGACTGCACAGACACACTGCGTTTTAAAAATATATATATTTTATTGATTTTTTTTTACAGAGAGGAAGGGAGAGGGATAGAAAGTTAGAAACATCAATGAGAGAGAAACATCGATCAGCTGCCTCTTGCACACCCACTACTGGGGATGTGCCTGCAACAAGGTACATGCCCTTGATTGGAATCGAACCTGGGATCTTTCAGTCTGCAGGCCAATGCTCTATCCACTGAGCCAAACTGGTTTCAGCCAGACACACTGCTTTATGCTGTGTGGATGACCACACCCCATCATCATAGCCAGTTTATGGCCCAGCACATTCTTTCCCCCATTTTACACATGAGAAAATGCATGCTGGGGCAATTCAGTGGCTTACAGGAGGGCCCAGTCAAGACCAGAGCCCAGTCTGAGGGCTGAACCAAAGCTCAGTACTGACACTTGGACATGTCCACCCCTCCATATGGCCTTCCTGACCCCCCATGGGAGGGGATGTCCCAGTGCTCTCCTGGTGCTCTCCTGGTCAACCTCACATTGCACCCCAGTGGCAGCCTCCCGCCACCTTCTCCCCAGTGATCACTCGGGACTGGAATCACCTAGAGAGCAGGACACGTGTCCCCTCCGAATTGCGTTCTCATAGTGCCAGCTCCGTGCCAGCCCCCCAGGGTGCTTCGCTGGGGGTTTCAGTTCAGTGTGACATATCTCCTGCCCCTGGAGAAGGAGTGACTCCTCCATAGGAAGGTTTAGCTGGGACAGGCCTCTGAGGACCTGGGTCTCTGGGGGAGCCTTGCTTCCCGTCCAGCCTGGGCAGCATTGTGGGGTGTCCTTTAGGGCTGGTTCATCCCAACCAGACCCAGGAATGAGCCAGAGGCTTCTTCAAATGGCCTGTGGCCCCACAGCCTCCTGCTCAGCCCACCTGCCTGGTCCGGAAAGGCCCAGTCACCCTGTGGCTCTATGCTCAATTCAGGCCATTCCCCTCTCATAGCCAGTTGCACCGCCTCTGTGCTATGGACATATGCCTGCTTCCTGCAGCCCTGCTTCCCATGGGCCTGCTTCCAGAGGCCCTGCTTACAGACATGCTGAAAGAGGGCAAACCATCCCAGTCAAGCTTCACCTTTGTCTGAGCACATGGTGTCCTTCCCCACTTTTTTCATCAGTAGAACAAAGGTAATCCTATATAATAAAGAGGTAATATGCAAATTGACCATCACTTCAACATACAAGATGGCCACCACAAGATGGCCTGCAAGGGAGGGCAGTTGTGGGGGACCAGGCCTGCAGGGGAGGATAGTTAAGGGTGACCAGGTTGGCAGGGGAGGGAAGTTAGGGGTGAGCAGGTCATCAGGGGAGGGCAGTTGGGGGTTACCAGGCTGGCAGGAGAGACCTACGCAGGATTTCCGGTAGGCAGTCAGGTAGGCAGTTAGGAGTGACCAGGCCAGCAGGGTAGGGTAGTTAAGGGCAACCAGCCCTGAAAGGGAGGGCAGTTAGAGGCAATTGGGCTGGCAGGCGAGCAGTTAGGCACCGATCAGGATGACAGGGGAGTGGTTAGGGAGTGATCAGGCTGGCAGGCAGAAGTGTTTAGGGGCAATCAGGCAGGCAGGCAGGTTAGTAGTTGGGAGCCAGCAGTCCTGGATTGTGAGAGGGCATTTGGACATCCCTCGAGGGGTCCCAGATTGGAGAGGGTACAGGCTGGGCTGAGGGACACCCCTCCCCGCCTTGCATGAATTTCATGCACTGGGCCTTTAGTAAACCTGGAATCTTTGGTGGTTCAGCCCGGACCTCACACCCAATGTTTCCCTGGATTCTGTCTGTTGTCCCAGGTAGTGGGAGGGGGTCATTATAACTGTTCCCATTGTTCACGGAAAGGGCTGGAAGCTCAAGTCCTTAAAGAAAGAAGCAGGGATGCAGCTTGGGCCACCCATTAGGAAGCGGGGCTGTGTAGGCTTGGAGGCTGGGCTGTGACCGGCTGGGTTCTGCCCCTGGGCTGGCAGGGGCGAAGCTTCACAGCACATCTTGGGAGCCACTGGGGCACTTCTGTCAGGGGCAGGTCATAGGCTTGGGATGAGGGTCCCCCACCTGACTGCCTACCCGAGATCCTGCAGGTCTCCACAATCACACGGGAGCACAGGAGGGGCTGGCTGGCTCACAGCTGCTCCCCGGGCTGGGTGAACTCTCAGCCGGTTTCTGGGGGAGGTCTCTTTCCAGAAGCACTTACATCATCTGGTGAACGGAAAGGAACTTCCCTGCAATGCAGACTGGAGGATGGGGAGAGAAAAGCCTAATCTCTCTCTCTCTCTCTCTCTCTCTCTCTCTCTCTCTCTCTCTCTCTCTCTCTCTCTCTCTCATTTTACTAGGGAAAGAGTGTGGACAGGAGGAAAGGGGAACACGTCTCCCTCTGCAGTCACTGCCCTGCATTTGGAATATTTTAGCTAGAACTACCTATGGATCAGATTCTCTGGAAAAATGAGATTTCACAATTCTGGGAACCAGGGTGACCCACTGCTCACCAAGATGGATGAGCCTTGTGAGGCCTCGGGGCACCTCCTCCATGCTTTGAATTGTGTCTCCCTCTGTTAGGACCTTGCCTCCCACCCAGACGCCGCTCTGCCCATCCATCCTCACTTGGGCTGCCTGTCAGCCATGAGGCGCCGGGCTGCCCCCCCCCCCCTCCACTGAGCTGCAAGGGGACAGCACTCACCTCGAGGGCTGGTATATGACAGGCCTTCAGAACAAACGTTATACAGCTTGTGCTTGACAAGGCTTGGTGCCGATCTGAGACTTAGAATCCTACTTCTGCAGAATCTTTGGCTGTGAATCTTGCCCAGCCGTCTGGGGCATTTTTGCTTGGGTTTCTGTTTCTGCACACCTTTCCCCTAAACCTACAGTCTTTGATGTCCCAATTTTGTGGATTGCTACTTAAGAATGGGTTGGAGACATTAGATCCCATTTAGCACACATTTATGAGGAGCCTACCATGTGCCAGGCACTGTGCTGGGCTCTGAGGATAGAAAGATGAGCCCTCTGTGTGTACCTAGCTGGTGCAGACCTGGAATTGAGGTGGCAGGCCTGCATTCTCTATTGTGTCTCTGGGTGGATTTTCCCATTGCTCATCAGGCCTAATATGAGGGGTCCTATCAAAAGAGTTGGACCACAAAAACTGACTAATAAATAAAATCGGAACCACAGTCATTCCTCCTGGGACCTTCTGGCTTGCCTCATCTGGGTTGCCTCATCCTGAAGGCCCAGTACAAGTCCTATATCTGTTATGAAGTCTTCCATTAATTAGTTAGTTGATTAATTAGTTAATTCACTCATTTATTCACTCATTCATTCTGCCAGCAATTAGTTAACAGTGTGCTAATACTGTGATAGGCACAGGTAAGGATACAAAGAGTGTAAAACGTGGCCTTGTGAGTCTAGGACACTGCAGTCTAGTAGGGGGAGATTACTTCATTCAACCAACATTGACTGAGGGCCTGAAATGGTCTAGGCACTGCACTGTGCTGGGGCATCTGGTGATGAACTAGATGGATACACAGTAGGCCTGGTGAGGGACACAGATGGATAACCAGCAAATCCTGCTACATTGTGCTTAGGGACAGAATGAAGGGAAACTGGGGGAGCATGGAGCACAGATAGGCCCCCTCTCAGGCCCTCCCCCTCCGGGCCAGCGCAGGTTTCCTGGGAGTGATTCACCTGGAACCTAAGTAATCACAAGAAAAGGTGGCGGCACAGTGCCTTGCCTCCCCCAGTGCAGCCTGGGATCAGTGCACAGGAGCCAGAGGAGAGCTCTTCTGGGTGCAGAAGCGTCCGAGAACTGTGCTTCGAGTTGGGCCTTAGCTTCCAGAATGACGCCAGCCCACCCTGATGTCTTCCCTTCCGGAAGCAGGCCCAGGCTCTCTCATAAAGTTCACTCAGTTGTTTCTGCCGTGACTGCCTAACTCTTCCTTGCTTGCTTTGTTCGGTTTTATGTGTCCCCTGCCCACCCTTCTACTTCCTTGGAAGCCTCAGGGGGCCCTGGCTTCTCCAGGGTCTCCCAGGCCAGCTTGGTCTAGACACAGGACACAAGTCTGAATGGATGGGCAGTGCTCCTTGCTGTCCCTCCGGACTCACAGTGCCTGGGCATCCCTCCAGACTCGGTGCCCAGGGTGTTTCTCTGGACTCATGGTGCCCAGGCATCCTTCCCCTCCGGACTTGGTGCCCAGGGGGTTCCTCTCCTCTGGACTCACGGTGCCCGAGGCGTCCCTCCAGACTCGGTGCCCAGGGGAAATCAGCGCAGGGCCCCAGGTGGGACTGACGGAGGGTCAGGGAAGCTGACTGCTCTGCCCAGGGAGGGCCTTTAAATAGCAGAGGAACACTGTCAGCACTGCCTACGAGAATCTGCTTACGCATTTGATTATTCATTTTTATTAGGGACATTAACTGAATTAGGCTTTGAATAAAAGGAACTCTATTTTCAGAACAGTCGCGAGGACACTTAAAGGACCGCATTCCCCGCCCTCCCCCCTCCCCCCCCTGCCCGAGATCTGCCATCAAACCACTTGGCTTCATTTTGGAAGCCACCAAGTGTTCAGGTCGTGCCAAGCAGAAGTAAGCAGTAACAGGGGCGTCCTGCCCACAGTGGGAGGCCCAGGCGGCCCCCAGCCTCTCGTGGCTCCCAGTGCTGGCCGTCTCGTGGTGGTGGGCTGAGCGCGTGCTATGGTAATGGTAATAGGGATAAAATACAATATAGAACAAGTATTACAGTGTGGAATTAAAGTGTGATATCTGAAAGTGTGAAATGTAAACAAATTTAGTGTGGAATGTATTGTAAACAAATTGATAGGAACCTTTCAGTGGCCTATATGTAGAAAATAGATAACGTGACCTGTACCCCAGATGTAAGACCAGATAGCAAGGCTCTTGGGACCCGCTGATAAGAAACACTGAAGACCCCCAGCCATAAACAGAGGAAGGAAACAGAGGAGGTCAGAAAGGCTGTCTGCTCCTCCACAGTCGGTCACTCTCCACACCCCCTGCCTGCATCTGTCTGAGCTCTGCTGCGAACTGTGAGCTGTGGAGTCGAGGCCTCAAACGAGACGCCGAGCTGCAGTTGCAGCTGCAACGCCCAGCGTCCAGTGTGTGTGTGTGTGTGTGTGTGTGTGTGTGTGTGTGTGTGTGTGTGTTTGTCGGCGCGGGTCTCCGGGTAGACTGCTGAGGTCTGGAAACCACCAGGACTCTGGTCAATAAACCGTGTGTGATTCGTGCATTACATGTCTGTCTCCTGTGTAATTTATGCTCGGTCAATATTAAGTACCTTGGGTCGTATGTGTCCGTGTCTGTTTAGAGACAGGCTGAGGCACCCTTGGTCACCTGTGCTTACGTCCCTGAAGGAGAAATTGGGACAGCGTGGTGAGCCTGGATGCTGCCTCCATGGCTGAGGCCTGTTAGGAGCAGCCATTAGGCCTCAGCCCAGGGCTTAGCCTTCCGGGAAATGGGGGCTGAGCTAAACGCTCTCCCCAGGTCTCTGCTCCCCGTGCTCACAGGTGTGAGGATTGTCCTCGTGTCCTGGTCTCAGGACCGAGGCCAAGAATGTCCCCACTGCTCCTACAATATCTTCCCATCCACCTGTCCCCCTGTCTGACATCGCCTGTAAAAGAGGTTTACGCCTTTCAGTGCAGATATGTTTTCATTGGGAGTTCTTTACAGAAACACAGCTTTCTCTGGGAGACAGGCCACATCCTTCCTCATTCAACAGTTTCTGAGCGCCTCGGATGTGCCCATGGTGGCTGCCAGAGCTGGGCCACGGAGCCCAGCAAATGTCCTGCTCTCTTGGGCCATGCAGCAGGAGGGGAGACAGACAGAAGCAAGTATGTGACCAATCAGGGACAGCAGGGCTGTTCATAAATGTAAGGCAGGGCATTGGGCAGCATGGCACATCGGCAAGGTGGTCAGGAATGACCTTTGTCTTAGTTCCAAGCTTCCAGAGCAACTCCAGCCTCTACCCCCCCACCCCACCCCCACCCCAACCCCCGGCCAAGCTTTCTCTTGCTGCAGCTGTAGAAGCTTGCTGGGCTGTCTCATGAAGTTAATGCAATTGTGGTTTCATAATTATTCTCCATTTTCTTCTGTTCTGTTTCCTATGTGTCCTTTGCCCACCCCTTATACCGTAAACCCCTTGACTTTGTTATTTATTATTTATTGCAGTGTCTCTGGACTCTTGAGCAGGGACTGGAAAAAAAGTGGGCTTGAACCAAGCAGTTTAATGAGGGAGGATTCCAGGCAGAGGGAGTAGCAGGTGTGAAAGGCCCGAGGCAGGAAAGGATGGCATCTTGGGAATAACCAAGCAGCCAGAGAGCTGTGTGCAGGGGTGGAGAGGGTGGCAGGAGCTGAGTCAGGCCGTTGCTCCCCCTCCCCTCAAGCTGTGCAAAGGGCCTTAGGTTTTACTATGAGCGTCAGGAGAAGCCGTGGGAAACCTCTGAGCGGAGAGAGACATGAGAGTCACATGTTTATAACATGCTTTATAAGACCTCTTGATCAGCCAAGAAATGGGCAGGGGCTGGGGACACCAATGGCAATGCAGGCCAAACAAGGGAACTGGGACTTTATCATGAAGACATTGGGGACCCATGGAGGATTTTAGAGTCAGAGAGGTAGTCCCATCCCTCATCTTAAAATGGAGTGTCCTAGGCACAGAGAAGTGAGGTCACCTCTCTCGGAACACACAGCTGGATAATATGGAGCTGGGATGGAAAGCCAGGCCTTCAGATTTCCATTCGTTCCAGTGCTCTGTGAGCTTTCTTCCAAATAATGAGAGGAGACATGTACTGTGCACATTCCAAGTGCCACCTATTGCTCAGGTACCTATTTAATTTTCAAAACAATCCTAAGATACAAATCCTTATATTATTTCCACCTTACAAACAAGAAAACAGCACAGAGGGCTTAAGTAACCCATCTGAGTTTACAAGACTAGTAGGGGACAGAGCTGGGATTTGAACCCAGGTAGTCTACATCAGGAGCCCATGTAGGTAACGAGTGTGCTGCAGGACCTTGCTGAGTTTCCTGGAATGTGGAGAGATGGGGCGGGAGAGGACCAGTTATCACGCTGTTTCCAGGGCCAAGCCAGCTTGGACACTCTGGGCTCAAGCCCCTGACTTTCCTGTAAACCCATCTTCAGTTATGGAATGGACCAACTGCTGAACGTGACGTTGGTGGCTGCTTCAGTCATCCCAGAGGTCATGGAGGCCACGCCACTATTCTGGAGGCCAGAAAAGGCTCTGCATACAGTTTCTATGAGAAGACTTCAACCCCTGCTGCCTGTGTTTTAGTCTTGGTTCCAGACGGCCTTCTGCCTGCATTTTTGAACCCAGGGCTGAGTCTATGTGCAGGCAAAGAGGAGTGGGCAGTGCTGGGGACTGGCTTCAGATACTTTCCCTCCCCCACCCACCCACACCGCTGACCTTCTGCTGGATGGTGGTCCCTTGCACAGCTCAAATTGACTCCATGTGAGACCTTTCTAAAGTTTATGAAAAGTCCTGATGGCTGGGTGCTGCCTGTCACGACATTAATCTGAGACTCTGAGCTTGGCCCCAGGCAGCAAAGGTTACTTTCAAAAGCTTCCTGGTGACTCTAATGAGCAGACAAGTTGGGAGACACTTGAACATCAGTGCATGTAGATTTGGGGTTGATGGAGCGTGCATTATGAGAGTGAAGAGTGGGTCCCCGGGGCAGGGATGTCAAGGAACAGGCCTTGGAAAAAGGCTGGAAGCCTGGAACCAAGGAGAGTATCACCAACATTGTATCTGGCAGCCAAGGATGGGCTCTGCCAGATGTCATCAGTGTAGCTTAAAGGACTAGACCACAGACCCTGCCCTCTTTTTGAGAAAGAAAATGTGGATGCTCTCCATGGAGGGCAAGGAGTATGCAACCTTCAGCCAGAAGGACTGTTGCCCTAAAGCGAGCACGTTCCCCAGAAGTGACTCTCCTTGGGGCATGGCACACATAGAAGATTGTCCTCTCCCATGGAGACCCCAGCTGTGGGGGACATTGGAGGAACAGGCGTAGGGGGACAGTGACTCGGTATTTCGGGGTAGATGCAAAGGAGAAATGGCTCCCCAGAAGGAAAATTTGCAGCTGCCTTTTGACCCATTGGGCCCAGTGAGTTTAGCAAATCACCACCATTTCCTCTCGGCCATAAAGAGTTGAGAATGCCAAGTGTCTTGGGTGGGTTGATGGTATCAATCACCAAAACTGAAAGAACAAAGGTATCAGATTAGGAATGGCCAGTTCTGGGTGCATTCAGAATCCCCAGGGGAGGCCTGAGCTTGTGTCTGCAAAAGTGGTGCCCAGTAGGAATCTCCACCACCAAGTCTCATCCCTTCCCTGCTCCCTGCCTGTTTTCAGGCCTCAGGCTTTCCAGCTGACAGACCACCAGAGGGCACCCATAGACAGGGCCTAGGCAGCACCCAGGAGACTCCGAGGTCGTTGTCAAGGCACCAAAGAGGAAAAAGCATATACACAGACTGAAATATGCTGAGCAGCCCAGGACCCAGCCCCTGGCCTTTGCCCTACAATGGCTGTGAACACCCTCCCTTCCTGGTGGAGACCCCTGTGACTTATGCACCAAAACAATATCTGCAGGGCCTGACTCAGTGTCAACCTCGGGTTACATGTGTCCTTGCTTCCAAGATTAATTTGCAAAAACCAAGGCCTTCCTGGATATGCAAAGACCGTGACTGGAAGGGACTACAGTCACCATGTCATTAGCCCACCATGAGGGCCACGTTGCCCAAATTAATTATCTGAATCTCGGTGACAAAGGTCAGTGATGGTTTCATGCCAAACCTCCACATGTGTACCTACATCTCTCCTGAAGTATCACAAGAACGAGAGTCCTCCACACATTTACGTGTCTCCAGGACTCAGCTGGGCTCCTTGAGAGCAGGAGCCATATTCTGAGTCTCTTTTCCGGCTGAATTGAAATCTTTATCAAACATACCGTGTGTGTCCCCCCAAAAAATGTATACACAGTCTAGCAGCTGATTTCTATTGCATTTTGAAAATGAAATATATTTTAATAAACACTGCCTTTGTAATTTATTCAAAGTGTGAATATATTTTTGTGAGATACCCTGTCTATAGACATTTGGTCCCATTTCTCTGGGGAGGCCTGGAAGACTGAGCCATTTCAGACATTGACATCCCCCCCCCCCCCCCATCTGTTCTTATGGAAAACAAGACAGCTTTGTCCCAAGTCCTAATGACTGTTCTCTTTGATCCTGCCCCTGGGCTCTGCTCAGGACCCTGTTATTTGGCAAACAATGAGGAAACCAGTGGGGTTGGATTTCCAGAATCTAGGGCATGGTCCTTGTCCTTGAAAAGCAGCTAGTAATGTAGTTGAGAGAAGATGAACATGAACTTGAGAACTCTAAAGCAGGACGGTGTGAGTCAGACTGTGTTAGGAGAACTCTTCTTTGAGGTAAAGGATGACTGAGCAGGGAACGGGTTTAGAAGTAGGGTCACTTGTGCTGGGTCTTTAGGCAGCAGTACAAGAGTACAATGGAGATTGGGGTACATTTTTAAATTTGGGGTCATTCAGGTTAATTTTGCAAAGGGACCCACTTCCAGTTCCTCTACCTCCTTATTCCTTACCCATGGTGTCCTCAGTGCCTAAGGATCATATAACTCCCTGAGTTTAGAGAGACTCTACCCATCAATGAGCATTTCCTCAGAATGGCCCTGCTCTGCTCCCATTCCTGGCTCTTTCCCCATTGTTGTGAGTTTGTGGCTTCCCTTAGCCCCAGTTTCCCCACATATAGAATAGGCTTATTTTATTCCACTGGTCCTTTCTAAGAAGGTTGGGAAGGTAAGTGGTATCATAAACCTGACCAATTTGGCACATGGCTGGTGAAATACTGTGCAGGAAAATTTCATTCAAACTGTTCTCACTCATAAAGACTGAATTTCAGACAATGGGGACAGACTTTATTTTTTTCACTCACTTCGTGAAAACACAGATTTTTTTAGTTCTGAAGAATGAAGGCAGGACAGCACCAGGCAAGTATGCCTGTGGGCTCCTTGTCGCCTTTCCTGTGTGTCTTTGGGCTGGAGCAGCGGGTGGACGACGTGGCACTTGGAGACGTGGCACTTGGACCAGTACAGCTGGTAGGGCGACCACAACCAAACCAGTAAGCGCTTCTCCAGATGCTGCAAACCAGCCTTTCTGGGCTGGAAAGGGCCAGGCGAGCTGGAGGAGAGCCTGCAGTTTCCAGGGCTCTGAGCGGTGTCGGGGCGCCACTGGAGACTGAGCTCCCCTTTCCGAAGAGGAGGCCAGGACACTTCCAGGAGGAGAGCCCAGGAGGAGGCAGGCTCGAACTTGGCAAGAGGTCTGCCTGCTGCCTGCCCCCAGGCCTGGATCTGAGCATGGTCCCAGAGTCTTGGCAGGAGGCCCTGTTTCGATTGGCACTGTCCGCGGTGGAGGAGGAAGCCTACCAGGGCCGGACATCCTGTGCCAGTTTGGAAGGGCTGGAGTGTCTTTCGGAGGAGCCCCCAGACTCTGAGAACACAATCCCATCGCTTCCATTCAGCACAAAAGTGAATGTATTCAGTGCCAGATGTGACTTTGAAAATGTACAAACAGAACCCAGCGTTTCAACAAGCAGCATCCTGCGGGCATTCGGCTTTGGTGGAGTGGTCACCACGGGCCACCCAACACAGGCTGTAATGAGTTTAGGCCACCTTCCTGGGAGAGGGGTCCTACTGCGGAGAAATCAGCCACTGGGTCTGAGTGTTCCCCGCGACAGCTGGATTTGGAGGGGCTGGGTATGCAGCGCCATTGTGCAGCGATTGGCACTTATGGCCCTGAGCATAGACGTGTGGGGACAGGTGGTGGCAGGATGCCTGGGAGTCAGGGTTCTGGAGTGGAGGCCTTTCCAGGTCACTGAATAGCACTGGCTGCAGTCAGATCTCAGCCTCCTTTAACTTCAAAATTCTACACAAAGGTGTTTCAAGTGCAAGTGAAGATTTTATATATATGTACATTTTATTTATTTTTAATGTTTTAAGTTGATTTTAGAAAGGAAGGGAGAGGGATAGAAAGCTAGAAACATCTATGACAGAGAAAAATCCATTGGCTCTCTTCTGTGCGTCCCCTACTGGGGATCTAGCCTGCAGCCCAGGCATGTGCCCTGACGGGCATTGAACTGGTGAACAATTGGTTCATGAGTCAATGCTCAACCATTGAGCCATAAGCATGGGCAAGATTATCTTTTTAATATGAGCAGAGGCTGTTGACAATTTCCAATCAAGGAGAAGCTTTTCTTTTTCTTTTTGGTTCACCCTCACCCGAAGATATGTTCCCCCTTGATCTTTAGAGAGGATGGAAGGGAGGGAAGGAGGAAGGGAGAGAAAGTATAAGGGAGGAAGGAAGAGAGAGAGAGAAGCAGCGATGTGAGGAAACAATTGACTGGTTGCAATCTGCATGTGCACCGACTTGGGGTGGGGTTGGAACCTGCAACACAGGTACATGCTCTTGACCAGGAATTGAACCCGAGACCCTTTGATGCACAGACTGACGCTGCAACCACTGAGCCAGCTATGGTTTTAATTGGAGATGGGTAGGCAGAAGGCTAGAAATCCACTCAAATTTGTTTTAAAAAAAGGGGGAGGGGATTATTGGAGCCCGTGTCACCTGAGGTCAGGGCAGGTCTTACAGGGGCTGGAGTTTGGAACTGGAAAGTTACCAGGAATGGAGACTGTCTCCAACGTCCTGTAGTCCTCTCTCTCTTCCACTTCTTACCCAAACCCGCTCTGCCCCCACCCCCCTTTAAATGTCACATGTGCTGGCTCAGGGCTTTGTCACATGGCTCTGGCTCGTCATAGTGCTACTGACTTCCCCTCCCTCTATTTTCCCTGGAAACCTCACCACTGATGGACAGACATAGCCAAAGATCATGTCTCCACCTTTGGTCTGCCAGCCTCTGTAGGGAAGGAAATTAATGCAGTGTCTGGGTTGTGGACGAAGGAGTTTCTCTAGAAAAAGCTGGGATGGGGCTGGTGGAAAACCTATCCAGGACAGGAACATCTTGGCCCTGTGACACAACTTCTCTCTAGACATCATCTCTCCATTGGGCTCCTGGAGTGCATGAATGGGGTTCTCTTTCTCTGATGGTTACCTGGGCAGGTCCTTTGATGATCTTCACTTGCTGGCATTGCTTAGGTGTTGGTGTTCCCTAAGGTTCTGTCCGTTATCATCTTCCCTTTGCTAGATCCTCAATAAAAGACCTCGTTTGTGCCAGACCCTATGTTTGTACCATAGAACAAGCCACAGTCTCTGTCTTCCCAGGATTTTCAGCCTAGTGAGGAAACAAAAAGTAGTGACCACTGATTATGACAAGTCTGTGATGGGACAGGAGGAGAGGGGACAGCAGCACAGACAGAGAACTGAATTTCATCCACCCAGGACTCTCCATATCTGTTTCCAGCTCCAATTCTCTTTTGAACTGCAGGCCTGTATTCACCACTGCCCCTAGACATCTCCATCCACAATCAGCCTTAGAGTCAAGCACATCCACAGTGGAAATGGTTATATCCTACTTGGAGCTGTTGTTAATCCATCAAGACTTACTAGCTATTGATATTTGTTCATGCTTCCAGTCTTCCAGGCTAGGTACCTGGAGTCCATTGACTCTTCTTTCTCTGATCACCAAAATCAAGTCAGTCACTAGTTCTCTATCAAGCCTCCCTTAGAGATGAGCCAAAGCTATGTGACATGGGACAGATGTCTCCATCCCCACTGCCATCATTTTTTATTTAAATACTAGAGGCCTGGCACACAAAAATCATGCACTGGGGGGGGGGGGGGGGGGGGGGGGCAGGGCTCAGCCCAGCCTGTACCCTGTTGCAGTCCAAGAGCTCTCAGGGGATGTCTGACTGCCTGCCATTTTAGGCATCCATCGCCACTGCGCTCACCAGCTGTGGGCCAGCATCTGGCTGAGCGATGCTCCCCTTGTGGGAGTGCACTGACCACGAGAGGGTAGCTCCTGCATTGAGCAGGATGGGACCAAAACTGGCTCTCCAACATCCCCTGAGGGGTCCTGGATTGTGAGCAGGCACAAGCCAGGCCAAGGGACCCCCTACCAGTGCATGATTGGGGACCAGGAGGGACACAGGGGGTTGACCAGCCAAGAAGGGACTAAAGGAGGGCTCCAGGGCATGTCTGGCCCATCTCGCTCAGTCCCGATTGGCAGGACCCTAGCAGCAAGCTAACCTTCTGGTGGGAGTGTTTACCTCCTGGTGGTCAGTGCACATCATATGGTCTTAGCATATCATTAGCATATTACTCTTTGAGTGGTTGAACGGATGACTGATCAACCTGACACTTAGCATATTAGGCTTTTACTATGTAGGATACATCATCTCTTCTTGCTATTACAATGGCTTTCAATTGGTCTCCTTGGCTGAATCTCCATTCTCTCCTCCTCCTCCCTCCCCCCACCCCCCCCCCCCCCAAGTCTTTTAACCACACAGCGCCCAGAGTGAAGTTTTGTTTGCTTTTCTGTTTTTACCTAGCTCTTAGCTTACAAAACCTGGGATCTCAGTATTTTGTTATTAGTTTCAGCTTGTTTTCCCACCCCCCCCAAATGACTTTTAATGCCAATTTCCCCCTGTAGATAACCAGTCATCTCAACCTCATTCATTTTTAAAAATATTTATTTATTAAACTGATTGGGTGACATTGGGTAACATGAATATATGGGTTTCTCGTGTGGGCTTCTAGGAACCCCATTTAGTTAGAGTGTGTGCTTTCATCAGCGTTTGTCACATTTTAGGCCTCCATTTGTGTATTCTCTGGGCCCTCTGTTGGGTTCTATTGGTGTACTTATTTCCTCTGTGCCGATACCACACTTAATTTATACAGTATTTTGCAAAATCTTAATATCTGGTAAGGCAAGTCTTCTGGCAATTTGTTATTCAAGTGTCTTGGCTATTCTTGGGTGTGTGTGTGTGTGTGTGTGTGTGTGTGTGTGTGTGATGAATGTTTCCTCAGTTTTGGAAGAAGTTATGCTAAATAAGCACAAACAATTTGGAAGATTGAGCATATATGACAGAGCTGTGACATTTGAAAATATCAACTAGATTATAAATACTGACCTGCACGCTGGTTCCCATGCCTCATTAGCTATGAAGTACCTTTTCCATGGATGGTACTTTACAGTTTTTCAAGCCTGACAGATTGGCGAGAGCCTGTCTTATCCCCACCATTTTATTCTTTTAATTTTATTTTAAAAGTTTATATTTTAATCAAAGTGTTGCATACGCATAGTCAATTTCTTTTACAAGCTGTGTTGTGAGAAATAGCAGCCCCAACCCCCCCTCCTCCCTTCCACACCTCCTTCTCCAGAGCCACCCTTTTCAGCCCTGATTATTTTGGTATTGATTTCCATGTTTCCAAATACTATGTCTAAACCTGTACTTCTACCTCGTAATCCCCCCCCCCAATTTTAATCATGAAGTTATAAACACTCTACTGAGAATTTCTTTGCTCTGTTCACTCCTGTGCACTCTTCCCTGCCCCCAACCCTCAGAGTGGTTGTGTCATAATTTCGATTAGATCAATATTGGGGTTAACCATGTAAAACTATGTCATAGCCACAAGGACTTTCCTTTTCCACTCAGGATTTTGCTTTTCCGGGAGGTTATCTTGTTTTCTTGTTTGCTTGGCTTTTTACAATTCAGTCCTAAGGCTTCACCAGTTGTCTAACCCCCCCTTCACAGACATCAGCTGTTCAATCAATTTTAGCCTCTAGAAGTCTTTCCTGGAGATCGCTGCTGTGTGCCGGGGCGGGGGGAGGGGGTGGGGGGGCCCTGGCGGTCTCTGGGCGGGGCGAGCACTTCCATCCTGGGCCTTCCTTCACCGCCAATCTCTCTTTCCTGTTGGCTCTCCTGTGTCCCATTTCTCCCTTATTGATGGTTTATTTCCTGTTCTGAAGTCACGTGCCCTTTGCAGCTTCCTGGGAAGGGATGGATGGGAGCTAAACATTGGGAGACCACCCCCCACATCTGGCAACATCTTTATTCCCCCTTCCTCAGGGATTGGTACTTTGGTGGTGGTGTAGTCTGCAGGTTTGTAGTAGTTTACCTGCAGAAGTTGGAAGGCATTCATCATTATCTCCAAACTTCCAGTATTAAAAAAATCCAAAGCTCTTCTTTGTATACTTAAAGATTTTTTTTTCTTGGTAGACAATATTTGTTAGACAATTCTAATATTTCTTAATTTCATCCACTGTTCTGGGTGAGTCCACTTGGTGAGTCCTTTAAATTTGTAAACTTAAGTTCATCATTTCTAAGAGGTTTCCTTCTCTTTCCTCCCCTCCCTTCCTCTCCCCTCTTCTCTCTCTCTTTCTTTTTCTCCTCTCACTCCTTTCCTCCTTCCCTCCCTTTCCTTTTTCCCTTTCTATGATTCTCTTCCTTCTTTTCTCTGATGTTTTTACTGGAGCTGCTACTATTTATATAATGTAACTCCTGGACTAGTCCTCTAATTTTCTTCTCCTTTCTATTTTCCATGCCTTTTTCTTTTCCTTCTTTCTTCAACTCTGCTTTCTATTCTCTTACTGAAATTTTCATTTCTACTATGATGCTTTTAATTCTCGAAAGCATCTCTTTTTGTTCTCTGAACGCCCTTTACCTAATCACCTCTCCTTGTCCTGCGGTTTCGGTATCTTCTCTTGTAACTCTGAGGACATTAACTGCAACATTTTTAAAAAAGTTTTCTTCTCAAATCACCTTTGCTCCTTCTCAGTTGCTTTTTTCCTTTGTTCATCTGGGCCTCTGTGTTTCACGTTGTGGCCTTCCTCATGCATCTGGCGATCTTTGTGTCCTCAAGGGGACAAAACTCAAAACAAAACAACTGATTTGGAGCTCTTTGTATGTGAGCAGAAATTGTCTGGAGATGATCCTTATCAATATCTTTATGGGTTGCTTCATGGGTAGTCAGATTGTTTCCTACCTTGAGGGGGAATGCCTGGACCCCGGGGATCCTGGAGAGAGCTCCGAGGGAGTCTCCCAGGGATACACACACACTTGCTAAAGCTCTGGCTTTAGTAGGAGACTCCCACCCTCAACCACCTCGTGGTCCCCAGTGGGGAAACCTCCTGCCTGATCCTTTCCAGAGGATACACTTGCAGGCTTCTTCCACAAGGTCAGGCAGTCGGCTGGCTGTGCAGAGCGGTTAGGGAGTCTGAAAACTTGTGTTTTATGCAGAGTTTCAACTATTTATTTCAGCTCCATTTCTCCCTTTTATCTACAAAGGTAACTGACTGGGCCCACCCTCTCCTGAACCTTTGGAGAGTTGTAGCATTTAATCTCACTGTTGCTTCTTGCCCTTCCCCACTGTTGGTCTAGAACTCAGGTTTCTCTGCCCTGACACTGCTGGGCTCTGAGTGGGTTGCAAAGAGGACCAGACAGTCCTGCCTTCTCAGCACATGCCCTCTCCCTGGGAGGCAGCGCTGGGCTCAACTGGCGAAGGCACCAGGCGGAGTTAAAACTGTTACCAGGAAGGAGCTAATTAGTGTTGACATGATAAGGGAGGACAGATCAGCAATGGATCTGTTGGACATGGATCAGGGGATGCTGGTGGGAGATGAGGGTCCGTGGGGGCAGGGAGTGGGACAAGGTTCATGTCCTGGCTTCCCACTGGGGCAGGCAGGTTGGCTCCCAGAAGGAAGAGGGGGACATGTCAGAGAACAGGGTGCAGGGCTGGATAGTGTGTGTGTGTGTGTGTGTGTGTGTGTGTGTGTGTGTGTGTGTCTTGGGGGAGTATGTTGGAGAAAATGATGAAATGGAGGGAGTGATAACAAATTTTCCTACTGCACAGTTTTGCCCAGGGCTAGCCCCGGGCCTGTGAGCCATCTGGCAGGACCTGCAATTTCACTCCCATGAAATTGTCTGCTTCCCCTTCCTTTGCCTCTGCTGCCCCACTACCACCCATGGGCGTGTGCATGATGGCACGGTACAATTTAGGAAATTAGTACATTCCCGCTGACCCCACCCCGGGCCGCCTTCCTGGTGGCCCTGTGATTTCACGGTGATGTGTTTGGCAGCCTCCTTGGAGCCCACACACTGCTGAGAGGCTGAGGGGCGCTTAGGGCTGGAAACCCATAAAGGTTATAAATACCCTTTCTTCTCCCTCCCCGACCCCACTCATCTCCACATGAGCGTCCAGTGTGTTCCAGGTGTGAGCCGGTGCTGGAAGGGAATGCCGGAGAAGAGCAGGTTGTCTTGAAGGATGACCAAGATCCCATCCCCAACCTCAAAGCTTCCCAGACCTTTCTTACCTCCAAGAGTCATGTGTGTTCATGCGTGTAGGCCACTTGCCAGTTTACAAAGCACTTCCCTTTTGAACCTCAACTGATCCCATTTCGCAGGTGAGAAAACCAAGCCACAGAGCCAAGATCGTGGTGCTGGCAAGCGGGGGGCTCAGAAAGGAACCCGATATCTTCTAGTTCAAACGGAGGGTGACGATGTCTCTGAGAGAGGAAACATTCAGAGCCTGGTCTGGATGTTGGTCTGTGCCCATCAGGCCAACCTTTTAGAAAACTGTGAGTACTTCCTTCATCTCACACTTGGCTTGGGGTAGCTCTTAAGGAAAGGCATTGCACAGGCCAACAAATGAGACACAAATAAGGGGTTGGGAGCCCTAGGAAGATAGCCCTGTGCCTGCCTCTCTCTCTGACTTTGTATCTCTCCAAGTTTCTCCACACCCAGTATTTCACACGAGTCCTACAGCCTGTGAGACAATAGCCCACACTTACTGAGCTCTCAGTCCATGGGAGGCTTTGGTCTGCTCACCTTCACCCGTGTCACCTCCTCAACAATGCTGTGAGGTAGGCTCTTTCTTCCCCCCATTTGGCGGTTGGGGAAGTACAGATGCTGAGCCATTTGCCCATGGTCCCACAGCAGGTCAGGGAGGGAATCAGGACTGGAAACTCAGGTGGTCTGCCCACGGGGTCCATGTGACCATGCCATGGAGTGGGTGGCGAGGGGAGGAGCACCTGAGTGTGCAAAGGTGAAGGGGCCTCCTTGACGCCCCTCACAAGCACTAGAACTGGATTTCCCTGGTCTCTGTGTGCCTGGCTTCTTCCCTGTTCCTCCCACCACACCGAGCCCAGGAGGAGAAAGCAGAATGTGTCCACAGGAGATAGGTTCCAGCTTCACACAGTGGGGCAGGGGCTGCGGGAATCATATGCTGAGCACCCAGAGAAGCTTCCCTGATTTTAAAAAGTCTCTTCTCCTACTTGCTATCACAAGTGCCCCCACACTCACAATGCGCCCACTCCAATGAAGATCGCCAACAGAACTGTGTGCATGTGTGCATGCAAGGATGTTCATGGTGACATCTTTGTAGGGCTTGGAATGCCATCCACCGCACTGCGGTTCAGCCATGAAGCAGAGAGGGACGCAGCACGAGTTATGAACGGTGGCCTCTGCAGCATCATGGAGGGGTCTCACATACAGGATGTGGAGTGGTAGAAGTCAGACCTGAAGGGATAGCTATTGAATGAGTACATTTATGTAAAGTTCAAGGCCGGTAAAGTTCTCTGTGGTGTTAGAAGTCAGGATAAGGCTAGGGAAGGGGGATGTGCAGGGAGGGGATGTGCAGAGAGGGAGAGGTGTAGGGAGTGGGAGGTATAAGGAGTGGATGTGTGGGGAGGGAATGTATAGGGAGAGGAGGTGTAGGGAGGGGATGTGCAGGGAGGGGATGTGTGGGGAGGGTATGTGCAGGGAGGGAATGTGCAGAGAGGGGGAGGTGTAGGGAGTGGGAAGTATAAGGAGGGGATTGTGGGGAGAGGATGTGCAGGGAGGGGATGTGCAGGGAGGGGATATGCAGAGAGGGGGAGGTGTAGGGAGTGGGAAGTATAAGGAGGGGATGTGTAGGGAGGGGATGTGCAGGGAGGGGATGTGTGGGGAGGGGATGTGTAGGGAAGGGGGAGCAGGAGAGGGCCTTCTGGGCACTGGCAGTGCTTTACAGCCTGACTTGGGTGGTGGGTGTGCAGCCGCTCGCTCTGTGATCATTACTGACCGGTAAATGCATCATCTGTGCATTGCAGATGCACTGTAATCCACAATACAAATGGTCTTAAAGAACCCGCTTGCAGCCATTTCAGAAAGCACATGTCAGAGAAAGGACTAATGTCTTTGTCTTGGTCTGGGTTCCCTCTGAGACTGATGCCAACACAAAGCTTTCCGTGCATCTAACTGGGTGGTGTTCTCAGAGAGCGCTGTGAGGGGAGTGGGCAGAGAGAGGGGCAGAGAAGGTGGCCAACCAAGGCTGTGCCATGGGGCAGGCTGCCCCTGATGGCACCCAAGGCTCAGTCCTACCAGGCAACAGTGGCAGACAGCACCAGCTGCCCCGGTCCCCCAGGAGGGGCAATAAACAGGAGCATTTACTGCCTCCAGCACTACTCCTGGGGTTTTGCCTACTGGGCACTGGGACTAAGAGAAAGCCCTCAGGTGGAAAGCAGAGGTGCTTGCAGGGGGACTTCATGGGTGGGGAGTGAATGCTGTGTCTGGGGCATGTGGGTGGGTCTTGGACAGCTTCTGCTGCAAGAACCTAACATTAATGTGTCTCAAGTCAATTAGGGATCTGCGTGGATTTTAGAATAAGAGGAAGATAACCTCTTTGGTTTGTTACCCAAATCCCCAGTGGTACGAGCGCCTGGTTGGCTGATCTCAAGCATTTACCTTTTAAATGACTAAATAAATAAAAATAAAAATGGTCACAAAACTAGCACAGCTTTCAAGATGCTGCAGTGTGAGTGTGGCAGGCAGTGCCACCCTAGACGGGGTCACACTGTCCTGTGTCCTCACCTCACTTGTCAACAAACATTTATTGAGATGGGTTAGAGGCTATTGGATGGGACAGTGCAGCTCTGAGGTACTTGGTGACTTTCTAGTGACCAAGTTCAAGGCCCATACTTCCCTCTGAATCTCACTTTCTGTCCCTGGAGCATCTGTGTCCCTTTTCCAACCGCCATATCCTCTCCTGGCTGTTCTCTTTTGCTCCCATGACTCCAAATTCCTTCACATGCCTACGGCTCACAAACCTAATTCTTTCTCTCAGACTTCTTTCCTGGTCTTTTCCTGACCTAATTTCCCAATGCGTTCTGGATGTCTCCACAATAATCTCAAAATAAATAAGTCCCAAAGTAAACTCATTATTTCTCCCCACTTTTCCGTTCTCCCTTTGAACAAACTAATCCCTCTTTATTTGTGGATTAAAATTGGGGAGGGGGTCCTTCTTAAAATCTTCTTTTTCATCCTTCTGTAATCACTAAAACCTGTTGAGTCTATGCCATGCCATTTTGCTAAAGCATCTTCTTCTATTTTCACTGTTGACCCCATTACCTATACAGAGCAGGGTCCAGTGCAAAATCTAGGGCCCCAGATGGTGGTGGGTGGAATCAATCTCTTTTCCCAGGGGCCTCTACCCCAGCCCACAGGTAGATGGGCAACCCTAAGGGATTGTACTAAAGAGAAGCTGGGTCCTTGCATTGGGCATGATCAGGAGACTACTGATTGACCCCCCAATGCACCATGGCACTGCCAACCCAGGGCATGGGCACTGCCTTACCTCTGAGATGCCAAGGGGCATGAACTTAACCCTAGCCCTCCCTGAGCCTTTCTGGGCCTCCTCTGTGGGTGGAGAACAATGCAGAATGTGACCCCACCAATATGATGGGGGTCAGGTAGTGGAGGAAAGAGGGAGAAAATGGGTGGAGCCTAAAGTGCTAGAGGTGAGAACCCTGGGGAGGCAGTGTGCCGGGGGCCTGTGCAGGGAAAGAGGTTTGAACTCTTCCCCCATGCTTCCCACTGACCCAGACTCTACTTACAACACACAAACTCC
This sequence comes from Antrozous pallidus, assembly GCA_027563665.1. Classification (NCBI taxonomy): domain Eukaryota; kingdom Metazoa; phylum Chordata; class Mammalia; order Chiroptera; family Vespertilionidae; genus Antrozous; species Antrozous pallidus. The sequence goes on along the minus strand of CM050518.1, from coordinate 88,071,629 downwards.
AAGACAAAAGGGTTAAAACTATGATGCCCTCAGAGTATTAAATCTTACTCATGGGGCTCTTCTGAGTGAGGGACTCTGGGTGACAGCTCTGTCACTTGCCCTTGAAAGCCCCCCTGTGCATATGTCCTGGACCCTCAACCTCACACCCTCATGGCCACAGTCACAGTCACTGCCACAGTCACAGTTCACTTAGCTCTGTGTCCTTGCTGAACTACTCTGAGAAACTAGACCACTAGAAGTTCAAGGGTGGTACCACCCTCTAAGTGGCACTTGAACACGTATGAGGTGTGTGATGTTCTCATAATGACTGGAGGGTGCTTATGGAGTTTAATGGGCAGAGATAGGACATGCTAACGTTCTATTATGCCTGTAACAGCCTGAGCTAAGTGACAGTAGTGTCCCCGACAGAAACCCTGCCCTGATGCTGCTATGTCCTACAGCCATGCTGTTCCTTCCTGTTCCAAGCTCCCTGTGCCCTGGGACTCCTACCTACTCACCTAGAGACTTGTCTGTGCAGTCTCAGGAAGCAGATCCCCTGGCTCCCCTGCCTGCCGTGAAGTCTCCGTTTCATTGCATGGTGGCCACTGGCTCCTGCCCTCTCTTTCCCAGGGGCAATTTCTTTGTGAGCCTCAGTCTAAAGGGAAAGAAGGCATGGATCGGGAGCCAGCCATTCCTGGCTCTAGCTGTCCTTGCCACCCATGAGCTCTGAGGACCTGGTAGTCATTTCTCCCCGCAGCCTCCCAGTGGCACAGCTCTCTTCCCCGAGTTCTGCCACCATCAGAAAACCCTCAAGTGCTTCCCTGAAAACAAGCCTTCAAGTGGCACCCTCACCTGGGTGGGTGATGCCACATCCTTGCCTTGGTTTTCTCTATCTTTTTTCCAGTCCAGTCTTGAACTGAAGATGTAACTTGTTTCCCTTTCCCCAGCCCATCTCTAGGAGGTGAAGGAGATGAGGGCAAAGAGATGAGGGCACAGATTAGCATTCCTCTCTTATTCTTTCCAATTGTGGTAAAACATACATAACGTAACTTTACCATTTCCGCTGTTATTAAGTGTGCCACAGTTCAGTGGCGTTACGTACATTCATGACATTGTACAATCATTGCCATTACCTGGTTCCAGAATGTATTCATCATCCCCAATAGAAACTCTGTGCCCATTAAACAGTACCTCCTCATTCTTCCTTCCCCAGCCCCTGGCAACCACCGTTCTACTCTCTGTCGTACGGAGTTCTACCTAGGAGTCTTATAAAAGTAGAATCCTATGGTACTTGTCTTTTTGTGCCTGACATTTCACTTAGCATAATGTCTTCAAGGTCCATCCACGTTGTAGGCTGTGTCAGAATTTCCTCCCGTTTAAAGGCTGAATATGTCCATTGTATGTGTGGCCATGTTTTATTCATCCATTCCTCTGTTGATGGACACTTGGGTTGCCCACCTGTTCTTTCTGGGGAGCCCATTGAATCGAGGGAAGTTGAGGGAAGAGTAAGCATCAGATCTCCAAGTTTTTTTTTCTCTCTCTCAGTAGCCTCCACCTCTGGTGTGACAGAAGCCAGGGGGAATAAGAGGGACAGAGGGATTGGTTTTGGGGAGCTCCAGAGTAAAGGGTCATGGCCTCAGGATGCAAGAGGAGAAGGGGGTGGGTTTAGATGGGTGAGTGGAATGAGCACAGAACAAGGAAGAATGCTGTGGGCCCGACTCTCAGCTGAAGAAAGGAGGTTGAGAAAGGAGGTGAAATTTGTCAAGGAAAGTAAGTGGAGAGATGAGAAAGTGACTCTCTTGCTCTTGGTTATGAAAAGGAAAGACAGGAGGGAGGGAGAACAAGGAAGGGAGAGAAGGAGGTCAAAGGAGTGAACGTGTGTCCTGAGTGGTGAATGTGGATGCTGTGGAAGGAGCCAGAGCACAGGAACTGAGCAGATGTGCATGGAGGTGAGGACAGGACCAGTTACACAATTCGCAGGACCCAGCGGAAAATGAAAATGTGGGGAAAATGCAGGTAAGGTACTGAAATGCAGAGCCTTTTTCTTTCCTCTGCGGTCTCTCTCAATGTATTTTTAAAAATTGCTACTTAATGTCATATAAGTAAAAATTTAAATATTAAATTATTAGCATGAATTTTGACATTCATCTTTCTATTGTGCCAGTTATGTATTTAGTGTTCTTTATTGTGGTAAAATATACTAGTACATAACATAAAATTTGCCATTGTAGCTATTTTGAAGAGTACAGTTTAGGTGCATTAAGTACATGCACAATCCACATGAACTCTATCCATCTTGTAGAAACAAGATTCTGTACCCATGAGAGTGGCAACCGCCACTCCACTTTCCAGAATTTCCCAATTCTGGGTGCCTCATTCATCCACCAATGGGCACCTACGTTATTTCTACCTTTTGGCTATTGTGGATAGGCCAAGTTAGTTTTAAATCCAAATGTAAAAGCCATGAACTTATATGCAGAATCGCCAGAATTACATAGTTTGTATTTCCTAGCTCCATGGTGGGCAAACTGCCCCTCGAGAGCCACATGCAGCTCTTTGGCCCCTTGAGTGTGACTCTTCCACAAAATACTATGGCCTGGGTGAGTCTATTTTGAAGAAGTGGCGTTAGAAGACGTTTAAGTTTTTAAAATTTGGCTCTCAAAAGAAATTTTAGTCGTTTTACTGTTGATATTTGACTCTGTTGACTAATGAGTTTGCTGACCACTGTCCTAGCTCATATATTTATGAGTATTTTATTCTTTCCACAACAGAGGACACACTGGATGAAATGAAGTCAACTATCTTCACTTCACTTGACATGCACGCCTACCTCCATCTTCAGTTCACCGACAGGCAAGAGAGGAAGGGCTTAAAGGAAAGGGAAGGTGGGTTGCCCCTTCTTTTCCTTTCTCCTCGTATCATTAAGTTTAGCATAAGTGGTTGGCTAATACAGGGAAATAATATGATTTAAAAAAAAAGAAGATATGACAGATTCCTTGGTCATTGAAGTGCCATTGCCAGCTTTCTGCATTTAAAGCCAGTTCTGGTTTGAATGGGAAGAGTAGCTTCTCGGGCGGTCAGTATCCGCTCCCTCAGTCATAGCCGTGTGCACATGGAACGTGAGCACAGGATTCCCACAGGCCACGGTGCGTAGGGGTTCAGCCAGCCTTGAAGAAAGGACAAGGCAAGGAAGTCATGCAGCTGATAGTAGCCCCCACTATATGGACCCGGGAAGACAAAGAGCACAGGACATGGGTATTCAAGCATAGCTCCTCTCTCCTGCCCATGGCCAGCATGGAGCAGAAGACTTCCACAATTATACAAAAATCCATGGCTTTCAGGCTCATTCACTTTGAATAAGCCCCCTCCCAAACCTCTGTGACCCCTGAGTTGGTCAGGGCTTCGTACCTGAGCTCAGGAATGTCCGGGGTGGGGGGGGGCAAGGCATCCTTAAGAGCAGGTGCAGTTAGAGTGAACATTTTCCGTTTTAAATAAGTGCATGTAAGACGTTTTAGAAAGTTTTCTTTCTAACGTGTATAATAATATGTATTTTGAGTTCTGATGGCGGGGGGGTTAAGCTTTAAATTTCTAGAAAACCTGCTCTGTGGCATACCACATCAGTGAGACTCTATTGAAGCTTTGATGGCCTATAGAAAATGGTTAAGCTCTAGATAATTGCGGAGATAAGTACGTGGAGAGCATGGGCTGTGTCTCCTATTTCTTTGGCACAACTTGGTTAAGATATCGATGAGGCGGTAGGTAAATTCTTGTTGGAGGGTTGTGTACGGGTTGGGGAGGAATTTGAAATACAGTGAACCTGGTGGGTGGCCTCGCTAATCCGACCTACATTTAGAACTGGTTTTCTCTAAAATCTCACAGAAATGTTAACTAGATAGCAAAACATTAAGAAGTATAGTTTGCTCTGTGTTTTTCTAAAAATTATCTATAATAAATTTTTATTAAATGTTCATTGTCAAAAACCATTGTTGAATGAATGAGTGAAAAAGGTGAAGTGGAGAGAGGAGATAGCAACTCCATCTACAATTAGGGTTTCAGTTTCTTCACTTTTAATACACATGTTTTAAACTGTATAGTGTATTCCAAGTTAACATTCTATGGTTCAGATAATATTTATAAATTCAATTAAAATCATTGGTGCTTGGTAAGAGGGAATTAAGTACATTTATGTTACATGGCAGTACATTTACTAACAGGTATTAAACCCACTGTGTTGACAAAATAGAAGAGCAGATGACAGGTGGGGTGACAGAAGACACATTCTCTTTTTTAGTTTTTAAAATTAAATTTGTTGGAATGACACTGGTTAATCACATTATATGTTTCAAATGAACAATTCTATAATACATCATCTGTATATTGTTCAGTTCAGAAGACACATTCTTTCATTTAACTAAGAATTACTAAATGCCTCAGTGTGCCAACATGCTGGGCAGAGTGTGGGTTAAAGTAGGAGTTACTATTCCTAACTTCAAGTTATGAGTGTGGGGACAAGTTGGAGACACATAAATAAAATGATTAACAGGCATTATCAGACCCAATGTCATAAAAATAAGTTGACTGGAGAGACTATGAGTGCCTAGAGAAGAAGTGATCCCTCTGAGGGCCAAAGCAAGTGTTGAAGTTGCGTAATTCCCATTTGTCTAGAGCCAGGGTGGGTGCATCTGCTTCTCCACTCTCTGGGAAGACTCATGGAGTCTTTCTTTAAAACATGTTGATCTTTATTGTTCAGTTTATTAATTACATTGTTCTCCCTTTTTTCCCCTATAGCTTCCCTCCACCCAGTACCCATCCCACCCTCCACCCTCACCCCCCCCACTGTCCTCTCCCATAGGTGCATGATTTTTGTCCAGTCTCTTGCTGCACCTCCCACACCCCTTTTCTCCCCAAGAATTGTCAGTCCATTCTCTCTCTATGCCCATGATTCTGTTATATTCACCAGTTTATCCCATTCATCAGATTTTTAGATTCATTTGTTGATAGATGTGTATTTTTTGTTCATAATTTTTATTTTTACCTTTTTCTTCTTCCTCTTCTTAAAGAATATCTTTCAGCATTTCATATAACATTGGTCTGGCGGTGATGAACTCCTTTAGCTTTTTCTTATCTGTGAAGCTCTTTATCTGACCTTCAATTCTGAATGATAGCTTTGCTGGATAGAGTAATCTTGGTTGTAGATTCTTGCTATTCATTACTTTGAATATTTCTTGCCACTCCCATCTGGCCTGCATGGTTTCTGTTGAGAAATCCTCTGACAATTGTGTGGGTGCTCCCTTATAGGTAATTAACTGTTTTTCTCTTGCTGCTTTTAATATTCTCTCTTTGTCTTTTGCTCTTGGTATTTTAATTATGATGTGTCTTGGTATGGTCCTTTTCGGATTCCTATAGTTTGGGGTTCTGTGAGCTTCTTGGACTTTTAAGTCAATTTCTTTCACCAGGTGTGGGAAGTTTTCAGTCACTATTTCTTCAAATAGGTTTTCATTATTTTGCTCTCTCTCACCCCTATAATACAGATGTTGGTATGCTTGAGGTTGTTCTAGAGGCCCCTTGCACTATCTTCAATTATTTGGATTCTTTTGGCTTTTTGCTTTTCTGGCTGAGTGGATTTTGCCTTTTTGTATTTCAAATTTTTGACTTGGTTCTTGTGGTCCTCTAGACTGCTTTTAGGCCTTTGTATAATATTTTTATTTCAGTCAGTGTATGCTTAATTTCTAGTTGGTCCTTTTTTGTATCCTTGAGAGCCTTGTTCATTTCCTCGTAGGTCTTGTTCATTTCCTTGTAGGTCTCGTTAAGTTCATCGGCCTTTTCTCGGAGCCTCTTGAAAAACCTTATAACCGTGGTTTTGAACTCTATGTCCAGTCGTTTTTTCCCCTCCATTTCTTTCACATCTGATTTCTTTTTATGTCTCTGCATTGTGGCTGCTTTCCTGAGTTGGTCCATTAGCTGTGTGTGGTAGATGTCCTCCAGGGGACAGTGGCTCAGCCTCCCCAACTACCTGAGGTGGATACTCTTGGTGCAGCCCTTTATGGGTTGCACAGTCTTGTTGAAGTTAAGCCTAGATTATTGTTTTTAGCACTAGGAGGGTTTGACCTCCAGGCCAATTGGCTGTGAGGGTCAGCTGTGCTCAGGTTGGTTGGGCGGAGTCTCCGGGCTGAGCAGAAAGCCTTAATTTCTGTCAGCTCTGCCCTATGTGGCATCTACGTCTCTGTGCCAGGTGGTAATGGCTGCATACACCACTGAGAGAAAGTTGCTGCTGAGCTCTACCCACTGCCAGACAATTCAGCCTCTCCCCAAATGAGTCTGCACACCCTAAGTCTCACCCAGGGTTGTAAAATAATGCAGTCAGGTGGTTTCTCGAACGGGAGAGCAAGTCACAAGTCCTCTCTGCGTGCTCGCGCACCTCTGCTGTTCCCAAGTTTACACGCCCTCTCCACAAGCTCGCCCTCTCTACAAGCTCGCAGACCTTTGCAGTTCCCGAGTTTCAGCATGCTTCCCTACTGTCCCATTTCACCTCGTATGAGTGTGCACTCCCTGGACTTTGCCCGGAATTGGGGAATCAGTGCAGTGGGACGGCTTTGTCTCCCTCCCCGTTTGAGAAAACCAGCTGGGTTTGCAGCCTCCTGCCCTATCCGCTCGTGTGCGCACAGCTCCAAACCTCTGACTCCGCCCGTATCTTCAATGCTGCCCTCCGCTGCTCCTCTGAGTCACAGTGTCCTATCTTTACTTTTATTTGTGGAATTTTCACTCAGACAGCTTTCCGGTAATTCTGGATGATATTTGTTCTGTCGTTAATTTGTAGTTTTAAAATTGTTGTGTGGGGCAGCAAGATAGGTGTTTACCTATGCCGCCATCTTGGTTCCTCTCCCTGATGGAGTCTTTTGATCAATCATTCATTCAGCAAAATATTTCTTGAGCACCTACTAAGTGCTAGGCACTGTACAAGGTACTAGAGATACAAATATGAGCCAAAGGTGAGATTTGATGACTGGAGCCCTGTCATCAAATTGCTCCTATGGTGATGGGGGCAGTCACGATTCTGGAGGGTAGTGCAGCATGGTGAAGGTTTGGAGATATGGAGTCACCCAGACTCCCTCTGGGTGAGCAGGCACAGCCACATGGTGCCTGGCAAGGACCCACTGCAGGTGCTTTTCCTAACTGGTGATGGCAAGCTTCCCATTGTGTCCTAATATGGCCTCAGCATCCTTCTAGACACAGCAACCAGACAATTACTATCCACCAATCAGGCATGAAAGACAGAACCTATTTGCTTCCTGGGCACCCGTTTGCTATGGGAGCACAGAGAAGCAGTTGGCTGGCACTTTTTTGGTGGAATTTGGTAAGAAATCATGGAGTGGATACAAATGAAATGGACCTCAGAGGAGGAAGTAGGTGAGAATTTGCCAGCTTCCTGTTCACTTCCTGCACTACTGCTTATTGGTAACTTGGTAAAAAGATAATAGTACCTGGGAAACAGGACTTTTTTTGGTAAGAGTGAACCCTATTTAGGGTCCCTCAGATCAGGACCTAGATGGGAGTAGCAGAGTCCTGGAAGGGATGGAGCCTTGAGGTGGGTAGTGAGGCTGAGCCAACCTGTTGGAGGAAGGTCCAGATCGTTGGCCCAGCCCTGGGTTTTCTTTGGCAGGAGAATGTCCAGCCTCTTTATGTAGCTGGTGCCAAGCAGGCCAGGCACAGTGAGCTCATGGAGTTCTCCGAGTCCTGGAGCTGAAGACTGAGGGTGGAGGGGAATGGAAGGCTGGAGATAGCTCCAATGGCTTCAGGCTTGCAGCAGGCAGGGCACTGGACCAATGGAGACAGGAAGTCTTCTGGGCTTTCAGACGTTGTGTCATATGATGGTTTATCTGGTAAAAGGAAGCCATGCAGGGAGCATTGGTGCCCCATCACCACCTTCTGAGAGGGAAATCCATGTGCTATCCTCCTCACCCACATGCTTGTGGGACACACACACACACACACACACACACACACACACGCACATGTCCCTCATCATCCACTCCATGCACGCAGGTGAGGTGAGATTGCCATGTTCAAAGAGAAAAAAGCAGAGCCCCAGAGCCCTACCACCTATATTTCTTTCCCACTTAGCTTTGGCTGCAAGGGACCCAGCTCTCCTGTCTCTCTTGGGCAAACTATGACTTGCCGAACCTCAGTTTCTCCATCTGCACAATGAAGGAAGGAAAACTTCTTTAACCGACTCCTTGAGAAAATAGATGGAGAAGAGCTGTGAAGAACAGAACAGCTCCATCTATATCAATGGTTCTCAACCTTTCTAATGATGCGACCTTTTAGTAAGTTCTTCATGTTGTGGTGACCCCCAACCATAAAATTATTTTCGTTGCTTCTTTATAACTGTAATTTTGCTACTGTTAATGAATTGGGAAAACACAGATTTTACATTATGATTCATAACAGTTGCAAAATTACAGTTATGAAGTAGCAACAAAAATTTTATGATTGGGGGTCACCACAACATGAGGAACTGTATTATAGGGTTGCAGCATTAGAAAGGTTGGAGACCACTGATCTATATGATGAATAATTTTTGTCCTTAGCACAACCATGCAGGTTTGGAGATATGGAGTCACAGCAGACTTCCCCTTGGATGCTCTGGGTGAGAATCTGTTCCATGGCTCTCTCTCAGCTTCTGTGTTGCCAGCATTCCGTGGTGTTCCTTGGCTTATAGATTAATCATTCCAATCTCTGTCTCCATCTTCTCATGTCGTTATCCTCTGTGCCTCTGTGTCTCCAAATTTCTGTCTTTTATAAGGACACCACTCATTGAATTTAATCGAATAAGACCTTATCTTACCTTGATTATATCTGTAAAATTCCTATTACCAAATAAGGCCACATTCACAGGTTTCAGTAGGACATGAATTTAAGGGGACACTATTCAACTTAGTATATAGGGATTTGGTCAGCACTGAAAGAGACCACATCCTGGGAATGCAGCGATAACAGCCTACAGACTGTCAGAGAAGACATGGGTGGCCAATGTACTGTTTTATGTTTACGCTCTATCATTCCACGTGGTAAATTGAACATGATCTAGATATGAAGGCTTGTCATGTTTTCCAGCATGCTCTTAGATTTGTGCTCCCCATCAGCGAAGCACAGTTACAACTTTTGAGAGGCATTGTTCACCGACTGTGGGATGCATGATGCAACATCGTGAGTCCATGGTATTAAGGAACTGCAGAGGTAACAAGAGCTTATTGTTTTAAATACAAATAGGTTCTAAAGAACCATGATATTGTGACTCATAGGGTAATAGTTCTTCATCCACAGTTCTGGGCTCATTGCTCCCCAAACTCTTGGAATTTCTTAAGTGTTGACAGAGATAAAGGTGTCTTTTGTTATGTTAATAAAGGGACTTTTGGGCCCCACCCAAGGAGAGGGGCTGGTTGCCAGAAGAACCCACCTTAAGATTAGAGGTTTAGAACTTTCCATCTCAAATACCCACTTCTGGGGAAGGGAAAGGGGCTAAAGTCTGAGTTCAATCACCAGTGGCCAATGACTTGGTCAGTCATGACTACATACTGAAGCCTCCATAGAAACCCAAGAGAACTCTTTGCTGGTCATTTTTCCAAGATTTTCCTCATTGGGAAACCAGATCACTCCCAGGTGCACCACGCGGAGCCCCAAGCTCCATAAGGACAGAAGCTCCTTCTTTTGGGACATCTCCCTGTGTATTCCCCTTCATCTTGCTGTGGATTCACCTCCTTTGTAATACATCAGTAACCCAGTGAGTCATTCAGCAAATTAATCCACGCGGAGGAGGCAGTCATGGGAACCTCTGATTTATAGCCAGACCTTTAGAAGCATGGGTAACAGTCTGGGCTTGTGATTGGCAACTGGAGTGTGGTCTTGTAGGGTGAAACCTTCAGCCTGTGGAATCTGAGGCTGTCTTTGGGTAGATAGTGTCAGAATTGAGTTGGATTCTTGCACAGGCACCTGGAGTCCACGAATTGCTTGTTGGTGGGGGAAGCCTCCACACACCTGTTAGAATTGGGTTTAAGAACCCTTTCCCACTGGCTTTGTGAGTAATAATGGTGTTGCTATCTTTTCTCAAGATGGGAGATTTAACTAAGAACAGTGCCTTTGACAGTAGTTAACAAACAATGAAAAGATAGTTTTTGGACTTCAACAGGAAGAGATGGTGCCTGGACATTCTGAAGAATCTTTATGTGCACTGATGATGAAACAATAAATAAATGTGTAAATACCTCTTCTCTATCCGCTATTCTATATCTTCACCTTTAAGTCACTATATTTCACATGGCCTTGGATTTTGTAATGCATTTAAAATTCAATTGTTTATGTAGACAGGCACTCAGAATGTGCCCTGCACATTGTGAATAAAAGCAGTCCTCTCCTTCCACGCAGACTCCGAGGAGGGAGAGGCTCTCGATTTAATTACATCCTAGGTAAACGCACTGCTCTGAGCTGGTGCTTGGCTCACTAAGGGCATAGTGGCAGTGCAGTATGTGTGTGTGTTGGGGGGCGGGTGTAGGGATGGGAGGTGGGGGGCAAGGAGACAATATAAACTCAGGGAGAGGTGGAATGAAGGAAAGGAAGTAATACTATGGCATTTTGCAAATTTTGAGGTAACTAGCAAGCTAATTTTTTTATCCTCATAGATGTAGACTGAATCATCGAGAATTATCCCTGGAAGGTGTGTGGGAGAAGTGTGCATGTGTGTACACTTAATTCAACAATTACACTCTGAGCAGCAGGAAGAATGCATAGGCACTGCAGCAGCACAGACTGCTGGAGATCTCGAAGGAGGCTGGGCTTATCTGGGGACCTCGCCCGCCCTGGCTTGCCCAGCTATTCAGCCATGCTTGCTGCCAATTGCCATCATGGAACAGCCCTGTTGGTGACCACTCGATTAACCCAGAATATTACTTTAGATGGCTTCATTGACAGAGGTTTGGGAGATGTATGCTTCGAGGCAGAAGGGGATTAGGGGTTGGTTCTCCTATGGAGAATCACATCAAAGGGTAGATGGACAAAGTGTGGGGCAAGGACTCCTGAAGGCCGGGGGACCAGGTTAGCAATGGGGTGCACCCTCAAGGTTAAGGGACCCACTGTGCAGGGTTGATGCCTCAGTTGCTCTCTGCTGGAATATGGGGAAGTTCTATCTTGTGCACAGCTTCAAGTTGTCCAGACGTACCTTTTAATTCCCTTGAGTTACTGCCACCCTTTATTACCCAGGGGAGCCTTCGCAGGCCCTGGTGTGGCAAATAAAACAACAAGTAGGTCTGAGAGGCCTGGCCTGCCCCCACCAGCTTTTCCCTGGGGCTATTGGGGGGATGCGGCATCCTCTCAAGGGAGATGGTAACTGGAGTTTGGGGTCAGGACCTGAAGGGCAAGGTTGACTGTGGCCCAGCTGGGAGCAGCGGGAGGCGCACTAGACACGGAGGAAGAACTTCTGGGCGGAACTGAAAGTAGAACTTCTGTATCCTCGGCGTTTTCTGGGGGAAGCTGGCCCCTGACAGGCCTGGCGGTTGTGTACTTGGATGACACACGTATGTTTAAAAATCAAGACTTAACACTGGTTATATTTGGTGGGTTATTACAGTTTAATTTTTTTTCTGTTTTCTTTGGCCCTGCTAAAGAAAAAATTACTGTGACATTTTAAAAAGTGGCAAGGAAGACTTTAAGTCTATTGCAAAAGGGGGATTGCAATGGAGGAGAGAGATCAACAAGGAGAAGTGAGGACTTGTAGCCCAGGAAGTATGGGGGGGGGGGGGGGTCTGTGGATGGAAGTTACTAGATGGATTCTTGCTAAATTGACCTAATAGGATTCTTGTTAAGGGCAGGCGGTGGTCAGATAACAAGGATGGGGGATGAGGAATTTGTTCAGATATCAGGGAGGGGGGAGTTTCTCAGTAAATGGTCGTAACAGGATTCTTGCTATAACCGGACTAGTCAGAAACAGGCAGGGTCCAAGGGCCAGGCTAAGCCAAAAAAGAGGGCTCTCAGGAGCTGGACTGAAGTTTGGTCAAGAAGAAAATCTTTGTTATCCCATAAGGACCATAACGGTACAGCCATTTAAAATAAGAAATGGAAATTGATAGAAATTTCTTTTTTTTAAAATATGTTTTATTGATTTTTTACAGAGCAGAAGGGAGAGGGATAGAAAGTCAGAAACATCGATGAGAGAAAAATCGATCAGCCGCCTCTTGCACGCCCCCTACTGGGGATGTGCCCGCAGCCAAGGTACATGCCCTCGACCGGAATCGAACCCGGGACCCTTCAGTCTGCAGTCCGACGCTCTATCCACTGAGCCAAACCGGTCTCGGCAGAAATTTCTTTTTAATGATAAAAATATCTTCACTGAAATGTGCAGTCTTGGATTGGATCTTGAGCAGAATTTATTTTTCATTTTTGCCATTAGTGAGACAATTGGAAAAATCTAAATATGGTTTAGATTGGATAACAGCATAGATGGCAATTTCCCGATTTTAATGACAATGAAAGAGAATGTCCTTGTTAAAAACACTAAATAATTTTTCAGTAAAGGAGCACCACGCCTTCAGTTTACACTCAAATGTTTAGGAAAAAATAATGTCTATGAAGAGAGACAGCAGGGCAAAGCGCCCAGGGGAACTGCTGCATTTGGGGAATCTGTGGGAAGGTACATGGGAGCTTTTTATACTATCTTTGTAACTTTTATAAAAAATCTGAAATTATTTCAAAAGAAAAACTTTTATAAAAAGAGAGAAAGCCTTATCTAAGCTTAAAGGACCATGTTGAATGCCACCTTTCCCAGTAAGTTGCTTTCCGCTAAGTCAGCACCTCACCCAACCTGCCTTGTGGTAGCCTGGACCATTTTCTTCAGCCTTGATTTCCTCAGAGCCTCTTCTTTCTTTCTCCTCTAGAGGCAGCCACAGGATGGGTCCCTGGCGGCGTCTGAACTTCCCAGCTGGGGGGCCTCGGTCATTGCCATTGCTGTTGGTACTGGATATCTCATCCACAAAACGATCTTCACAAAATGTACTGCACACAGTTGTCACATGGGACTCAATGCACGGCAGGAGTTCCAATTCCAGAAGGAACTCTGTAAATGTTAACTCCTTTCTCTTCCCTTTTCCTGAATCAGCCTCTCACCACCCTTGGGTCATGTTTGAATCCAATTGTGTGATAATTTCTGTAAAATTTATGTCAACACTGATATTAGCAACTTACAGTTTTACACATTAACCCCTGCATGAATGTAACACTTGCCCACATCTTTTCTACTCTGGTTACCCTAGAGGTCTGTAGAGTAGAAAAGGTCCCATTATTGCCTCTTTTATATATATTTGGAAACAGAGGCACTGAAGAGATGAATGACATACTTTTCTAATTTATATGGTTGATACTAGTGAGCAGTAGACTCTGGCAGGAGCCAGAAAATATCATTATTTGTGGCAAAAAAATTTTTTTTATAGATGCTCTTTGGCTTACAATGGGGTTGAAAATGCATTTAATACACCTACTGAACATCATAGCTTAACCTAGCCTACCTAGAACATGCTCAGGAATACATGAGGCTACAGTTGGACAAAACAATCTCTCTGCTTCTGTTCACCATCATAAGGAAGTATCGTACCACATATCACTAGCCTAGGAAAAGATAAAATTTCAAAATAAGATTTCTCCTGAATGCTTATCATTTTTGCAAGACTTTAAACTAAAAAAATGAAATTGAACCATTGTAAGTCGGGTTCCGTGTAGTGGCACCTCCATATGAACAAGCAAATTGCAAACGCATCTGAACAAAATTCACGAGGTTTCTGTCCTCATGTGTTACCACTGGCTCCTCCTGTTTTGTTTATTCTGTTGATTAATCTTTAATGAGCACCTACTAGGTGCTAAGCATATGTCAGGCACTTAGGACACTAAAGGATGGGTAAGAAGTTTGAAGTCCTATATGTGTGTGTGTGAGTGGGCAGAACTGAGCAAAAATTATAAATGCAGTATAATAGCTGCTGTCATTAAAATATTAACGATGCAGACTGTTGTCCTTCTAATTGCTCTTAAATGTATGAAAATTTTGCCTGTGGTGATTAGGTTCCGTAGTCCGGAAGATCACTGCCTGGAACATGGGACCCTCCTCTTACAGCTCACAGCATGGAAAGGCATTCAGTGACATGCAGCTCTGCAACATCTGCTCTGAGCCAACTGAACCTAGAGAAGGAAGGAGAACCTTTCTGCTCTAAAGGCATTTCTAATTTAGAACCCATATCTTCTTTTCTCACCCCCAGAGCTTCGTTCCTCGTTGTCTGCAGGGTCTGGCTATTCCAGGGCTGGGATCCTCCAAGAACTCCTTAAACACACCCCATGCTCTGGCTTAGAAGCTTGGCCACGTGGACAGGGTCAGCTGCACTCCAAATGACTGAAGACCCTTGAATGAAAGGAAATGAGACAGACAACCCAATATAGCAGCGAGACAGACAACCTAATTCGGAGGGCAATGGCTCAGAGCAAGGACATTATTTTGCCACAGAAAGCTCTAGCAACTTGGAAGACTCGATGTCCCGAATCTGAAGACCACTTAGTTTCCAGGACAGACCTCTCTAGACTTACCTGATCTTTTGAATGGGTTGAATGGCTAGTTGTTCAGTTGAAGGATTGACATTTATTTACTAGGAAAAGCCAGGCCTCTCTGACAAATGAAACACGACTCACACAACCCTTTGTTCCAGATGCCCCTTCACCTGTGTCTGGCTTTGTGCTGCACGTCCTGTTCCGAGTGATTTTCCTTGTCTTCACCACTCCCGGTAGATGGTGCCTTGTAATGGTGCAATTATTATATGAATGAATGAAATTATTACAAAATACACACAATGTCCCTCTGAGCAACCCTGGGAAGAAGTGCCAAGCAAAAGGTCTAAAAATTCCTTTTTTCCCCCTGTTTATTTGTTCTTTATTTCTTTTTTTAACTTTATTATTTTTCTTTCTTTATTGATTAAGGTATTACATGTGTCTTTATTCCCCCATTACCTCCCCACCTCCCATTCATGCCCCACCCCCTGTTGTCTGTGTCCATTGCTTAGGCCCATACGCATGCATATAAGTCCTTTGGTAGATCTCCCCCTTACCCCCCTACCCTCCCTGAGGTTTGATGTTCTGATTGATGGTTCTCTGTCTCTGAATCTATTCTTGTTCATCAGCTTATGTTGTGCAAATTTCTTTTAATGAATTTTGTAAAGGAGGCCATCGACTATCTCGAATTAAAAGACACGCCGCTGCATTTTTAGTGGTCTGTGGCCAGAATGGGGCCCGGAGGGAGGGATTCGCTTTCTCGCCTGTCCTGGGCATCTCTCGGCTCAGGTTAGGGCGGGCCCTGTAGGAGTTTGGGGACTGCAAATTGTCTGTATCTGAGGGAGGGGCCCGGAGAGCCTTGCTGACAGCCAGGCACAGTCGTCCTGCTAAGTTCCCCAGTGTGTCTGGGAGCGCACAGGTAGAAGGATAAACCAGCTCCTGAGTGCCCTCGCCCGCCGGTGGCCAGAACGTCTGCCCCAGCGTTGTCTCGCCCACGATACCTCTCCTCTCCCCCCCCCCCCCCCCTCCAAGCCGAGAAAACCCTCCTCTTCCCTCGGAAGGGCAGTTTACGCCGTCCTCCCACCCAGACTCTCCAGCCCAAAGTGTGCGCGGGGACCCCGCTAGGCGATCGGTCCCGGGCGGAGCCACACCCTCCCAGGGCCCGCCCCCTGGGCTGCGAGGCTGGCGGATTGGACGCTTCGGAAGGCCGCCTTCGGGGCTGTCCAGAGGTCCGTGGTCCCGGGCGCAGGTGTGGGGTGCGGGGGACTCCCACCCGCGAAGTTGGGAGGGGGGGACCCTGCGTCCGAGTGACCTCTAAGCAGGGCTGCCCGCAGGCATGTGGGCGCCCTAGAGTGCCACCAGCCCGTGGTTTCTGGCGGCGGAGAGGGGTCTCTCAGAGCTCGCAGGCGTTCCCGTAGCATTTGGGACACTTCTCCCCCTGCCACCGGCTTCCTACTTTCGCGTGGAAGAGCAGTCGCTGGGCTGTTGGGGTTCCTCTCCATCGGACTCTGTGAACATAGCCGTGAGCTCTCGGCCTCCCCGCCGCCCCGGGGCCGGGTGTGACCCTAAAAATACCAGGCGGATTGGAGCCTGTGCTCCAGGTGCCGGCGGGTCCGGCCGGGCCGCAGAGGGCGTCTGGAGACCAGGGAAACGGAGGCCGCCTGGCCCCTCGCCGGGGCCGGGGCTGTCCCTTTAAATCCTGGAGGAGGCAAAGGGAAAAAAGAAAGGAAAGAAAAAAGACGCGGAACCCCGAGTGACTGGTGGCTGTGCCTGGCCCCCCGCTCCACCCCCGTGCCGCGTCCAGCCCGCCGCCCGCCGCCCGCGAGGGTCCCGGGAGCCCCCCGCAGCGCCGCCCGCGGCCGCCGCGGAGCCCGGGAGGTGGAGCCGCAGCAAGTGCATGTGTGGCGGCCGAGGAGGGAGCGCGGGGGAAGGGGCGGGCGCGAGGGAGAGGCGACCACAGACATCCGGGCCCTCCAGCCCAGTGCGCCCCCCGAGCGGGTGGCGCGGGCAGCGGGGACGCCCCGCGCGCGGGGCGCCGGGCTGACAGCGGCGGCGGAGGCGGGGCCCCGGGAGGGCGGGGGCTCGGCGCGGGAAGGGAGGAGCTGCCCGGGAGCCGCTCGGTTCCACAGCCGCCGGCGCAGCCCCGCCACGAGACTCTGACAGCCGCGGGCCCGTGCTTGCTCCCCGGCGCCCCGGACCGACCGGCTGCGGCCGCGGCGGCGAAGGAGGACGCGAGGACCGCGCGGCCCCGCGCCGAGTGCGGGAGGCGCGCGGGGGCTCCGGCGGCCCCGCGCGGAGGTGAGTTAGCTTCGCGCACGGGCTCGGACACCGGCGTGCGGGGAGGGCTGCGGTCTCCCTCGCACCTGAGCTGCCGAGGCGGGTCCGGGGGTCGCGGGGCTCCGGTGCGTGGCCAAACGCCGGAAAGCGATGTCGGGGGCGGCTGTTGCTAGGAGGCCGGCTGATGGCGCGCCCAGGGCACCGGCCAGGCCAGGGGCGCCCCGGCGCGCCGGGCAGGAGGCGGGGGGCCGTGGTGGCTATTCAGGGGCTCCGTGTGGCAGCCATGCCACGGGAGGAGGCGGGAGGAAGGAGAGCGGGAGGAGGGGAGAGCCGGCGGAGAGCGAGCCAGAGCGCGGGCGCCGCGCCTCCTGCCTGGCACCGCGGCCCGGAGCGCAGTGGCGCGCGGGGCTGGCAGGGAACTTCTGCGGGCGCGGGCGGCCCCGGCTGGGGCGGCGCCTCCTGGTCCGGGCCGGGCGAGCCCGTCGGCAGCCACAGGTGGTTTCTGCCGAAAAGTTTTCCCGCACGTCTGTCCGGAAGGCGCGGGAGCATTTTGGAGAGGGACGATTTCCTGAGACCCTGGCACCCGCACCCGGTAGGGTCTTATCTTCAAGATGAGAAAAGGAGCAGGGAGCCCGGGAGCCCGCAGCCCACGGTGTGGCGGCTCAAGGGCTTCCCGGCGGTCCCGCCCAGAGGGGACCCCGCGGGACCTCAGACCCCTGCTGCTGTCCAGTTGGGGAGTTGCGAGGAATGGGCGCACGCACACGGTTCCCGCGTGCCCGGGGAAAGAGGGGTCAGGGACCAGCCTGCGGTCCGCTCCAGGCAGCGCGGGTCTCTTCCCGGGAACCGCGCGAGCGTCCTCGCTCCGGGTGTGCGCACCGCCTGCTCTTTGGAAAGCGCACGTCTCCGGCCGCAGAGCCGCTTTGTCATTCGGGCGGATTGTCTGATTCCAAAGGGAAGGGGGCCGGGAGGAGCCCCAGGGAAGCGGAGCGGCGGCGGCATCTCTCAAAGCCGTGGAGGATGGAGCCCAAGCCTGGGCTCGAGGAGCCAGGGCCGAGGGGAGCCTGCGATGGGTGGTGTGTGCTGCCCGCCCGCCCGCGGAGCTTCGCCAGACCCTTCCCAGGCTGGGGCTGGGTTTGCTGGGGCACCGGGGATGGAGAGAAGAGGGGAGGAGGGCGGGAAGGGAAGCCCCCCAGAAGAGGAAGACATGCTGTGGGCAGCTCGGAGAGAGAGGCTCAGAGGAGCCCTGTGGTTTGGCCCCGTTCCTCTTTGGCCGCGTTGACGAATCCAGGGTGGGGAGGTTCGAGCCACCCCGGTAGGTCCGTCCTGGGCTGAAAGAAATCATTTTCTCCGACGTGGGTCTGATACCAGGTTGTTGCAAGTTGGCACAGAACCTCCGAGAGCTGGAAACAGCCCTTCATTCGGGCCCGTCCTGCTCCCACCCCCTGTGACATTTTGACAGTGCCTTTCGCTTCTGATACATGCCAGACTCCTCCGTGGTTCACAGTTCAGCTAGTTGCCCATCTTACAGATGGGGAAACTGAGGCAGGGAGCGGGAGAGTGTATTATTTCTATAATGTCATTCAGTTCAGTGCAGCTTGGGGTGTCCGGGTTGACAGCCCAACAGGTACCTGAGCAGAAGTGTGTCCTTTCTTTCAAGAAGGCCACAGAGTTTTGAAGCAGAAAGAGAACCTAGGGATTGATTAGGAGAGCTCATTTTACAGATGAGCAAACTCCAGGCCCCAGGAAGGAAAGCAACCGGTCACCATGTTAGAGGCCTAGGGAGCCTCCCAGGCAGGGTGGGGGGAGTTCCCTCCACAGAGGCCCAAGGACCTGAGGTCAGAAATGCCACCCCCTCCCCCAGACTCACCAAGGGCTTGTTATCTGGTTCTTTCTATGACCACAGGTGCCAGCAAATGGGGTGTATTTCCAGTCTTCTGCCCTTGACTTAAAAAAAAAAATCAAGACCGACTGTCACTGCAGATTCCAGTCGGCTGCTACCCCAACTTTTCCCGCTCCCTCCACACCCCAAAGTCCTCACATTCCTTTTGTGACATAATGTGGCTTGATTAGCCAAGATGACTTTGCAGCTCATCTCATCCTGAAGCACCCACTTTCCGAGGCATGCCAGAACTCTGTTTTCCTGGTAATTAGGTTTCACAGATAATTTTTGAAAGCGAGCCCAAATTCTGGATCAATTACACTTGGACACAAATGCTGTGCTGTTGTGGAGACCAAGTGAGAAAGATGAGCAATTATCGGAGAGTTTCGGAATAAATGTTGTTATGAGTATTTGACACAGCTATTAAGACATCAATGAGTGGGTTTTCAGCAAATGTTTTATTATGCTGCATTTTATTGAGCAAAGTGTCTTAATGAAAAAGACCCGGGAGTTGGCCACTTACTTTGTAACCATATGTTTCCTAGTGTATATAGGTGGGAAAGATTTGAATAATAAGCAGAAGGAGTGTTGATTCTAGGGCAATGCTTATTTTCCAGCCTGTAATGTCATGTACAGCTCAGCGGAATCATATTCAATTAAAAAAAACGTTGGTGGGGTGTGATGTGTGTCAATCTGTGTTAGTGAAGAATGACTTGTAAGAGAGGGTATTTTGTAAGTTTTACTGCTTTCAAGGACACGCAGTATCAAGAATCCAAGGCCGACGCAGTGTTGCTAAGTGTAATTCTGCTTCCATGAACAGAGAAGAGTCAGTGTCCCTGTAGCTGTGCGTGGGGCTCCCATAAAAGAAACCAAGACCTGGTGTCCGAAAGATAGCCCACGTGACATTTTGACAGTGCCTTTCTCTTTCGATGCATGCCAGTCTCCTTCGTGGTTCACAGTCCAGCTCTTTGCCCATCTTACAGACGGGGAAACTGAGGCAGGGAGAGGGAGAGTGTACTATTTCTATAATGTCATTCAGTTCAGTGCAGCCTGGGGTGTCCGGGCTGGCCAGGGAGTAAGAGGGCTCCTGAAAACACTGCCCCTTTCAGCACTGCAATGACAAGGGGGGTGTGGAGGTGTGGTGGGCTTGCAGTTACACTGCGTGGGAGGCCAGCCACCCCAGTGGAGGCCTGAGAACTTTGTTCCTCCCACCCATCCCCTGCTGTGGGCGAGGAGTTCCCCTCCCTCTCACTGCAGGCTGTGGGAACTTGGGCGAGGAGGGACCAGCTGGCTGAGGCCGGGGCAGGGGTGTGGGATCTGTGCCTGTGTAGGGCTGAAGGAGTGCAGGCTATTTATAACCCCTCCTCCCCTCCTGGGAAGAAGCGACTCAAGGGTCTGGGTCCATCCCTGGTGCTGACTTCTCCCCAAGATGCTGTGCCCACTGGGAAAAACCTGCCATCCAGGAGCATGGAGGGTATTGGGGTGCCGGTCGTGGAGGGTCCTGTGGGGCTCCTGGAACTTCCGCTGCTCTGGTGGACTGAGGATCTGAGGATTTCCTAGAGCTAGTGTGTGCACTTTTCTCAGGCACGGACCCCCCATTTGCACATGGCGAGGGACACCCAGAAATCTCACAGGGCAGAACTTAAGAACCTGCGGAAGGGGGGCTCATTGCTGTTCTGAATAATGACAACCATGATTTTTATGCAGAAGGAGAGTCTGAAAGTGACATGCTGGGTGGATCCTCTGACGCGGCGTGGCGTTTCTGTGGGTGCTGGGTGAGGTTTGAGGCCTGCACGCACAGCTCTTCCCCACACCTGCCCCAGACTAGTCCCTAAACCCCCTCGCCCCCCACCTTTCAGACCAACACCAAAGTCCTCCTTTGTCTTTGAGACTGGGCATAGCTTCTCCCTGGGTTGGTGGAGGGGGGGGGGGGCAGAGGAAGCAGGCAGGGCTCTGAGCTTGTCTGTCTGTTAGCTCCATGGAGGGAACTAATCCACTGATCAGAACCACATCAGAAGCTCACAGCAGGTCTTCCCAGGGAGAGAAGACTTAAGCGGGCAGGCCATGGAGAGTGGGCGCTGGGCAGCTCCTGGTGAGCCTGGCACAGGCTTTGCCTGCAGGCCCTTTTAAGGACGGGCGTTGTGTGTTGCTCATGGTTACACCCTCAGCACCCAGCACAGGCCGGGACATGGAAAGTGTTTGCTGAGTTAAGTGCCGAGGGCTGAGAGCAGGTGGGTGGGTGGGTGGATAGCGGTCAGGTTTGTCTCATCGTTGCCATCAGTTGCGCTCCTTGGCACTGAGAAGGGGGGTCTGGAGGGCAGGGACGTAGAAGTGGAGTGTGGATGAGAAGAGATGGGGTTCCATAGGCGTTTTGAGAGCCCTGGGGCAAGCTGATTGGCCACTCCACACAACCAGAGATGCAGGGAACACCCAGCCATGGGTCTAAAGGGCAGGGCTGACCTTCTCTACGGGCTGTGGCTGCACAGTCCAGCCTCACAGAGCGGGCAGGGCGAGTTTCCTGTAGTAAGGCAGGTGGGCCGCTCCTTTTCGCACCCTCCTGTGGCCACTCTGGGACTGGCACTTGCCTGCCTCTGACCCCCTTACACTTCTGTGCTCCCCCCCCCAATCCTTTTGTTCTTTAAACACACCAAGCCCATTTCCCTTTGGCTGTCCGTGTGCAGAGTGCCCTTCCCTCAGCTCGCCCCGCTGGCTCCTCCGGTCTCCTGAGTCTCCCCTGGAACCGCCCTGCAGGGCCCTCTTCCTAGCGCCCAACTCCACCGCGGGGAAAGCCTTGGTTCTGTTTGTGACTGTGTCTCCCACTGGAAGGTACGCTCCGTGAGTATGTCTAGAGCGGTGCCTGGCATGCCACACTGCCCGAGGAAATAGCTGGTGAGTGAATATGCCAATGAGGGCTGGGGTGGGGGCGGGGGTGGGAGTGGGGGGCAGAGATGAAAATGAGTCAGCCAGGGACCCTGTTCTCAGATTTCTTCAGTCTGGAGACAGGAACAAAGCCTGTTCACACACACTCCGATGTGTGGGGCGGAGGGAAGGTGGCATTCAGGAGGTACAGCCCAGGAGAGAGCCATGGGCAAGCGGCGTTGGCCCAGATTCAACAAGGCTGGCGGCTGAGGCAGAGGGTCTCCCTTCAGGTGTGATATTAGGAGCTCTGGCAGCTGACCCACCTCCAGGACTAGTTTCCCTAGTGTGTTTGCTTGGTCTCTCTCTCTCTCTCTCTCTCTCTCTCTCTCTCTCTCTCTCTCTCCCCACCCCCTCTCTCCCTCTCTCTCTGTTTATTTACTTCTTTGGTGGGCAACAGTTCCAAGCAGCGTGCCATCCTTGGAGAGTCAGGAATGTTGTGTTTTTCCACCAGCGCCATTCATTCGCAGCCTCCTCAGCACAGCTGCGGGCAGCTGGCTGCCAGCATGGGCGCAGGGAGGGTTTCTCTCCAGGGCCAAGGGGCACACGCAGCCCTGCAGGAACAGGGAATTTCATTTGCGTTTCATACCCCGCTGATTTCCAAACCCCACTGAAACGGTGCCTGTAAAACCAGATTCACGAGGAAATTAAAAAACTATTAGCGTTCAGTTTACTGCTTATTATTATTTTTTTTATTGTAAAAGCAATCAGAGTCATGCTAGAAAATTTGGAAAATCTGGAAAGGTGTAAAATTAAAACAAAAAAACAGCTGCAACATCCTAATTTTGGTGTACTTCGTTTCAGTCTTTTTTCTTTTTGTATCCACCAACATATCTATACACGTGCATACACACACACACACACACACACACACACACACACGCGCGCGCGCGCGCGTAACTGTAATTAGGGTTACACATCATTTTCTAAACTTTAAAAACCTGTACCATCTTTTCATAATAAACAAAAGGGTGTTTTTTTTTCTTCTTGGGAGTCTGAGACATTCTTACCATGAATCACTGATATTTGGAAGCGAATATATTTTCCACATCTCACCAGCAGAGATTTCAGCCAGCCTTACCTTCTGTAGTTTGAATTAGGAAGGCAGCCCTCCCGCCCCCAGCACGTCAGGCTGTGCTCAGCATCGTGCTTCTCACTCCTCGCCTCTCCATCGTGGGAGCATTCTGTCACACTTACCAGTGACGTGAAAATGTCCCTTGGAAACATATTTTAATGGATGTGTAGTGTTCCTTCAAACAATGCCTCATACTTTCATCGTTACTAAAAAACAAAACCCTAGGGCCCATTAACCGATTATTCCTTGACCCAAAAATAAGAGCAGCAGGAGATTCTCCAGAAACGTGGATTCATGTTTAGGGCATCACTGTTTGGGGGCAACCTTAGCTCCTTCAGGGGACCAGGGACTCAGTGGCCGGGGTTTAAAAGAATGCCTGATGTGGATGAATGAAATTCAGAGTCCTTCCCATGGGAGGTGAGACCCTGACTGAACCCTCTGATGTGAGGGCCTCTTTTGGGAGTGCATTTGGCTGGGGAGGGGGCACGGGGCTCTGGGGGTGAAGGGACAGATCATCACACTCTGGGGAGCATGGAAAGCAATTCTCTGATTCAACAGTTTCATGGTTTTTGGTGGAGGTGAAATTTTGGTGGGGTCCTCATATAGTCACTAGAGGCTACCAAGGCAGGAGGAGTGGGCCATGGGGGGCTTTGCGGTTAAGAGAGAAAAACTGGTTGCCAGCCCAGCAGAAGGGGGGTGCAGCTCAGCCAGGAAATGACAAGAGAAGGAGACCCTTCAAACTAATAGCCTCTAGGATTCCAGAACCCAGTCTGGGAAGATGGGTTCTCGGGGATCACAGGGCCTCACCCTGCTTCCAGGCAGACATCATCCCCATTCTGCAGATTAGGAAACAGCCATCGGACCATCAAGGGATGTGGGAGAGCATGAGTTCGGGAGCTGATCAGACCTGATTCCTATGGCATGGCCACTTTTGGGGGGTCACTTTGGGCACGTTACACAACCTCTTTAAGCTTCAGTTTCGTCATCTAGAAAACGGTGAGCACCAACTTCCTGGGGTGGTTGGGAAAACGAGGTGCATGTGATATCATACACAAAGCACCCAGCACAGATCCCGGCAATGAGGGGTCCCTCCCGGCAAGCCACTGCCATTCCTGTGTTTTGTGAATTCCTATTCACAAAACACAGGATAAAACGGGAAGAAGAAAAGGGCTGTGGGACCCGGATCCGTCCTTGCCCAGGGATAGGTGAATTGATCTTCCTGAGGGAGCCGTTCCACCTTTATGGGCCTCAGCTTCCGATCTGCAAGCTGAGGCTGGGTCATCTCCGAGAGCTATTCTGGCTCTGGTATTCGCTAATTCCCGAGTTAAAGACGCCAAAACCAAATCCAGCCACTTCCTAAATTTGGAGCGGGTGGAGGTGGGGCTGGAGAGAAAGCTTGGGCAGCAGAGGGGACTGCTGGGCCCCACGTGTGGAAGCTGCTCTTTAGAAAGTTCTGTCGGTACAACTTCGAGAGACGTGCACGCTTCTCTAAGAATGGATGGGACCCGCCACCCCGTGGAGTTGCCTTTGCTGAAGAGGACATTTGGGGAGTGAAGGAGGCAGACATTAACGGTTATTTTTGAAGAGTGACATACTTTCATTGTTTTTAAATCCTGGAACTTGCACTTGTGCCTGGGTCAGCCCAGATGGCTGTGAATGGAAGCCATAAGAGAGGGGAGGGGCTCTCAGGAAATATTGGAACAGAAAAGGAAATATTTCAGCCCTGTCATCAATGGGCACTTGGCCTGTCCAGAGAGGATGTGGGAGAGGGAGGGGAAAGCAGCAGGTGTGTTTGGAGGGAAGGGCGTGTCCGCCAGTGTATTTTAAGCTCCCGAAGTCAGAGGCTCTGGTTTTATTGCCCTCTGGTGAGGAGGGATTGGAGGCTTTTTATCTTCTTGCCACAGACTTCTGGGAAAGGGGGAAGGAAGGAAACACTCTCTCCTTTGCAAGGAGTGTCTTCTTTTTAAATTAGATCGTCACTAAGTAACGAGCTGTGTCTACCTGAGGACTGTCACTTTAAAAAATATACAGACATATTCATTGATTTCAGAGAGGAAGGGAGAGGGAGAGAGAAACATCAATGATGAGAGAGAACCATTGATCGGCTGCCTCCTGCGTGACCCACATTGGGGTTCAAGCCTGCAACGGGGATTCGAACCACGGCCTCCTGGTTCATAGGTTAGCGCTAACCACTGAGCCATGCCCGGCGGGCCGAGGACTGCCGCCTTTATACAGGAAAGAGCCTGCAGGCGCCAAAGCTGGTCCAAACACGTCCGTTCAGGAAAGAAGAGACTGAGGGTCAGAGAGGCTCACCACTCGCGAACACCCGCGGGGCTGACCCCAGGGCCCAGCCTGCTGCGCTGTCCTCTCCGCTGCGCGGGGGCCTCCTGCCGTCCGTCTCCTACACGGTTAACCGATGACTCCGGCTGCCTGGAACCGTTTTTTGAAGGAGGATTTCCTTTCATGTTTTCTGAAACTAGATTTTTATTACTTTCCCACACATTGTTTGCTTTGAGTTTTTAATTTAATTTTTCCCGAATAGGTCAATGCGTACACGGTTTAAAATTCAAAAGGTACAAAAGGGTGTTCACAGTGAAACAACTTTCCGTCACCCCATCTCTCGGTCCCCTTCCCTCCCGAGGCGACCACTGTTCCTGGTCCCTTCGGTTTAGAGATGCATGTGCAGGCACATATGTATGTGTGCACCCACACGTGTGCATGTGTATTGTTCAGTTTTTTCTCCGCATGGAAGCATATAATACATATGACACTTCACTTTACATTTTCTACCAAGAAAGATATCTTGGATTTCCCTGACTATCTGGCAATAAGGAATACATTCTTTTTTGCTCGTTTGTGCTAGCTACATGGGTTCCATCGTATGGCTATCCCTTGGCGTGTCTGAGCAGCCCCTTATAGAGGGATATTCTGATTCTTTCCAGTCTTTTGTTTAAACAACACGCTTGGTTTTTATCCAGTGATTTTTTTTTTAAATGAAAGCAGTCCTTGAGTTTTTTTTTTTTTTTAAATACAAGCAAATAGATAGCATTCTACTAAGCTTGCTGATTTTTTTTTTTTTTGCTTGCAAGATGCTTCACAGAATAAAATTGCTTAATGGTTTAAGGATTAATAGTAGGAGAAACAATTTTTGCATTGAACTCCCTGGAAAATGAATCCTATAGTTGATATTTACTTGTGAAACCAGTGTTTCTTGAGTTGCTACTATGTGCTGGGCACTGAGCGCAGGGCTAGGTGGTGGGGGTGGGGAGAACAGAGAAGAAAGGGCATACAGGATGATGCTCACATTCTGGGCACGGAGTAGGGGCTGGAGGGTGACTTTTATAGGAGAAGAGAACAGTTACAGTAACAGTGGGGGCAGCTTTGATGGAGGAACGTAAACATCATAGAGGGAGTTGGTCCTTTGATGTGGGGATGGGGTGCAGGGTGTCTGGGAGGGTGCTCTAGGCTGTCTGGCATGTGTGAGTAGCAAGGTGTATTGACCACAGCTTGCAACACCATGGCCTTGAGCCCCCTCAGCTCCCTCTCAGTCACCGCCCATCTGCAAAGGGCAGGGTCTGGGACCCTGGCTCAGTCAGGCAGACCCTGCAGGTCCTTGGTGTGCCCTGCTGACCTTCCGGGCCTTGGAGCGCCTCTTTATCCCAGAGAAATGGGCCTGCCTTTCGTCTGGAGAACAAGGCTCTCCCTTGGGCCAATCCCTTCTCAGCAAATGTGCAGTGATGGGTGAGCAGCCCTGTGGACAGAGGGGTTGTGGTCAGTGGGGGGAAATCGACCCCACAGTGTTGAAGGAGGCTCCCTTGAGCTGCCTGAACTAGAGATTCCTGGGCTTCCCCTATGTATGCACATCTGTGTTCCCCTCCTGAATCCAGGGAAGGGGGCACCTTCTCCGGAATGCTGGCCCCGCCCTGGCAGCCTACTCTATTGGGGCCCAGAATGCTGTCCCGCAGCAGCCACAGGCTGAGTGTGGGCCATCATCAGTGTGTTTGCCGGCAATAAGCCACGGTTGCCGAAGAGTTGCAGAAGGACCCTAGAAACTACTGTCACAAAGAATCGTTGCTGCTTGTGTGTGTGTGTGTGTGTGTGTGTGTGTGTGTGTGTGCAAGGAGGGAGCTGGGATCCCACAGAGGGCACAAGGTATGTGGAGCTCGCACCATGACTGTAGCGCTGAGCCAAGGTCTGCCGGTGATCAGAGGAAGCCCGAGTCATGGTCTTGACCTTGGGGATCTGAAAGTCTGGTTGGGAAGAAGATGATGCTTATAACACATACACCAGCCTTACACCAAAGGTCTGAGGGACGTGGTATGGGGCTGTAAGAAGGAAAGAGAAGTTGCGTGCCCAGAGTTAGCACGATGGGGGTCTGCAGGCGAACCCCAGGAAGAGCACATGGGAGGGGTACTGACAGCAGTTCAGCAACTGCTACATGGCAGACCCTGCTCGGTGTGATTCACCCACTAATGCTCACAGCAGCTTTCAATGGGAAGTCATTATTCCCAGTTAACTGATGAAGAACTGAGCTTGGCATGTTTAGGTTAACTTGCTTAAGGAGACGGCTGCCTGGAGGTGGCAGGGCCCAGATTCCAAGGCCCATAGTCTCTCTACCGCACCTGACACGACAGTGAGGCTCCTGGAGATCATTCGGGAAGAGAGGACCCGCCGGTCATGTTCAGGAAGCAGCATCCCCTGAGCAGAAAGGCTCATGTGGCAGCAGGAGGGAACACATTGGGTTAAGGGGGAATGGACTGGAGAATTAATCGCAGCAAATATCCATCCCCTCTATCCGGTTCCCTTCTGGTGTGCCTGGGTTAGCTCAGTTCTGGTGTGTTTCAGAGGATGTCATCATGTCGATTTTAGCCTTGTACAGTAAGAATTTAGGAAGAGCTAAACCACTTGATACCAATGATCAAAATTATGTATTTTAGTTGGAACCAAACTGGGGTGATTTTTATGCATTGCCCCATATCTCTTTCCTGTGGCATTTTAGGAAATTGCTTTTGGAGCCATTTAAAGCATCGTCGTAAAAATGCAACTACCAGCACAAAGGATTATCACGGTACTAAAATCAGGTATTAAGATATCTCAGAGGTGTGCATTCATCTTTGTTCCTTTGTAAAATTAAATTTATTGGGGGTAACATTGGTTAATAACATTACTGTATACATTTCAGGCGTACAATTTTGTAATACAACATCAGTATACTCTATTATACCTAGTTTCCTTTCACCACCATGTATTTGACCCTCTTCTCCACCCTCCTTCTAGATGGTTCTATATTTCAACTTCTACGAGAGCCACATGATTTGCTCATGATCTCATGGTTCATGGTCAAGGGTGAGAATTCTTCCTTCATTACACCACCCTCTGTATGGTGTGGGCCACGTCATACGTGTTGTCCGCGGTGGTGAGTGGACAGGAACAGAGCAAAGGGTTTGAGGGCTTAGTAAACCCTGTGCAATGGATAGGCTGGGAGATGTGCCCAACAGGCCCAAGGACCCCACTCCAAGGCCTGATTTTGCATAAGGGAATTCATCTTTGTAATCTCAGGGTTTCTCTGTCCGCGTACAAACTTACAAGTAAATACGAGCCGCTTGGACAGAAAAGCCCACCTGTTATTTTTCTGCCTGTAGCCCCTGGGAATCTGGGCTTTCATGAACACCAGTAGGTCAGAATCTCACCCGAGTTTATGTCCCTCTCAGGCCTCTTGCCTTGACCCTTGCAGAATACAAACTGCACCCTGGGGACGAGGAAAATGCCTCCTCCCTCTGGTGTAGTTCTGATGTTAGAGGTGCTTGTGCCCCTTTGGCAAATCATCTCCTAACTCAGTTTTCAGCCAGCACGCGTGGGTGGCCGAGGGGAAAGCAGCGGGGGAGGTTCCCGTGGCCGTGGCCCTGGCCGTGGCCGTGGCCCTGGCCGTGGCCGTGCCTGCCAGCCATCGGGGAAGACGGGCGTGTGCGCTTGCTTTTGTCTACCCGGAGGCCCGGAGGTCTTTGCCTAAACTGCTTTGCGAGGGAGGCGGGGGTGGAGAGAGACAAACCACTAAAAAGTGAATTATTTGCTAAAATGATATTTCTGCTTACATTATAGAAAACAAAATCACGCTCTGTTCTTTCTTCGTTGCTTTGCCAGCGATTCCTCGTGACAGATTCTGATGCACCAGACTGAGTCCCCTCGCCGAGCCTCACCTATTTGCAAAAGTCATTAAAAGCCATTGTTTAACTAAAGGCTTTTCTTTTCCTTCCTTACAATTTCCAAGACCCTGCACTCGTGGAGGCCTGACTCAGCAACATTCTATTTTCGGAATTTCATTACCTCTTCTCAGATTCTGGACTGTGGCTCCTGAGTTCTGTGCTCTTTCCTCAGGAATGTCTATTCCCTAGATTTGGGCTGCGGGTCTAAAGTAGCCTCACCACAAAGGATACATCATCGTACCAGGACTCTGCCCAGCCACTGGGTACCCGGGTGACCTAGTTCCCCTCGCTGCCTGCCTCACCGACAGACTAACTTTTTCACTGCCGTCAACCTGGCACTCCCTGGGAAAGTAGCCATTTGAATCAATCAATCTCTCTCTCTCTCTCTCTCTCTCTCTCTCTCTCTCTCTCTCTCTCTCCTTTCTTCGGTAAGTAGGGTCTGGGTGCAAAGCTCTCAGCATAGTGACTGTCACAGAGCAGAACTCCATATGATTGACTATTGCTGATATTGTATTGATCCCGTTCGGAAGGAGACTATGGCCCAGTCCCTCTGGGGTCACGCTCGAGCGCCAGAAAACACTCTCAGCCTAGTGACCCATTCTGCTGTTGCTTCTAACACCGCATCCTTCACACACACACAGCACATTAGGAGTCTGTTCATTCTCTGGATGCGTGTGAAATTCCAATTCCTTCCGGGAGAATTTATATGTGGTTTCAGAGGGGATAATCGACCAGTTAGTATGTGCGCGCTGATCTTATACACACACGCGGCACCATTTACAGCACACATTATAACGTCTTCAGTCTCTGCCAAGAATGTGTATTTCTCAGCCCCGTGCATTTGCATATTATGGGTTCATAATTTCAAATAGCTGTAAAGATTTCTGCAGAAAAAATGTAGTCACTACATTTTGGAGGCTCTAAATCTCATTGTAGTAGTAGAACCTGGGGCTAATATTTGCCCCATGCTAATGTACCAGCCCTATAATTCTTATACACACACACACACCCACCCACACACACACCCTACCTCTGGCTTTACCCTACTCCTAAGTAGAGTTAATAGCTGGGAGCTGACTTGTGCTGCCTATTCCCCAGACGTCATTCCGTTCAAAATATCTCATACACACAGCACCATGTAGATGGTCTCATTACAGATGATTAAAAAGAAAAGATTGGTCAAAGTCAATGGACCCACTGCCCCCTGGTTTGGGTCCCTTACCGCCAACCCCTTGCCCCCACCTCGGCATTAGTCATCGGCCTCTGGGTTACCTCAGCTCTGACAAGGCAGAGAGCTCTTCAGAAATTGCTCTTTCAAGGTAACATCACCAGAAAATCCAGCCACCCACACCTCACCTCTCATCAATCATCAGAGAACCTGCCACTGGCTGTGCTTGATTTGACCAAACGAAAGGGAGCAGCAGGGAGAAAAGAAACTTAGATTTTTAAAGGTCTTGCAGGTAGAAGGCATTTGAATTTTAAAAATTGTCATCTGGAGTTTTGTTGTTATTGTTTTTTAAGTTCAGAAAAATAGGATGCCAAGTTGAAGTCTCTTCTACCACATTTCAGTGTAGGGAGAATGAGATGGCAGAAGCAGAGAAGTCTTCGGATACAATGGATGCAGGGAAAGACTGCAGGAATCAACTGTAGCATGGCTAACCTGGGGTCCCTGGGCCCTGGAACCGGCCAGGGCTGGAAGGGGTTTGAATGGCTTCTTCATCGTGTGCTTTGCTCTTTTTTTTTTTTTTAAATATTTTATTGATTTTTTACAGAGAGGAAAGGAGAGGGACAGAAAGTCAGAAACATTGATCAGCTGCCTCTTGCACACCCCCTACTGGGGATTTGCCCACAACCAAATTGAACCAGGGACCCTTCAGGCCGCAGGCTGACGCTCTATCCAGCTGCTTTGCTCTTTTGATAGTCAATCAGAAAATAAATGCAAAGGGCAACTGGAGATTGGGAAGCACATGCCCTTTAGGATGTCTGCGAGGGTCCTGACTCCCTGAAGTTAAAGGAACAGCATTTTCCAGCTGCTGGAGTGGCAGCTGCATGACTCAGGTGCCTGAGGTGACCTCTGACCCCAGGACACTTAGGATCGTCTTGTGTCTCTCAGCTTGTTTTCATTAAGGAGGTATTAGATTCAGTTGTATGTGTGTGTGTGTGTGTGTGTGTGTGTGTGTGTGATATCAAAAGTGTCTTGACCAAAACTTCCTTAATTTTGATTTAGGGCTTAACTGCAGAAGAATTGGATGCAATCTTCATATTTAAAAAATTCTTTCTTAAAAAAATAAGAAAATTTAAAAATATTTTTATTGAATTCAGAGAAGAAGAGAGAGGGAGAGAGAGATAGAAACATCAGTGATGAGAGAGAACCATTGATTGGCTGCCTCTTGCACGCCCCCTCCTGGGAATAGAGCCCACAACCAGGGCATGTGCCTTTGACTGAAAGGGAACCTGGGACCCTTCAGTCCGCACACTGTATCATCTGAACCAAACCAGCTAGGGTTTAAAAAAAAAAAAATTAAACACCTTTACTGAGATGTAATTTACATGCACTAGAAGTCACTCTGTAGGGTTATAATTCAATGACTAAGTTTTAAACAACAAACAGTAAATGAATTAATATCTATTTGTAGCATGGGAAAGGAGGAGGATGTGAGTGAGGCAGAGACTTGGGAAGGAGGTGGGGCAGAGGGAAAGGAACCCTTTGGTCCCAGGCCTTTGCAGGTGCAGTCTCTCATTTCACCTTCCCTGCAGAAGGGAGGAGCAGCGTGGGCCGGAGGAGGGGTGGTCGGAGCAGGCCTGTGGGCGGGGCCGGGGTACTCTGGCCAGGGTCCTCCTGATTCACGGGGCCCGCCTGGCAGGTGGGGCTCTTCAGCGCTTGTACAATAACAGCTCCTCCCTGGTCACTAATGGTTCATAAATGCCAAGGTGCTGTCACATCAAAAGCATATTCATGAGCACATTTGGCCCAAACCATTTCCGGTTCTCACTAACAGACTGCTGAAGCGGATTTCTGAGGTCATCCGGGCCACTTCCCCTAGATACAGAACACCGAACACTGTCCCTGGGGCTCACGTAAGTGATCCAGGGACACTCCTGGTCGTCGGTGGCGCTGGGACCAGTCCGGTGGGTGGCTCTCCCTGTCCGAATGGCCTAACGGGAGTGTGGGAGGAGTGGGCAGAATGGCGATGTGGAGCTCACCAAAGACCAACGATCTCTTCATAAATTTCTCGTGTGCCAGCTCCGGAGCTATCTTGCTATTTTAAAGCACTCTCAGTTGAGGGCATTGCACTGTCCGGGTCTGATTTTTAAGCAATTCTCACGATCTCAACTCCAAGCAAGAAGTTAGACCACACAGAGAAGCACTTACACTTGGGCTCTGTGCACAAACCACTATTTTAAATTCTGGTTGCATTCTGTTGACGTGTGTGTGTGTGTGTGTGTGTGTGTGTGTGTGTGTGTGGTGTTATGTCTATTAAAAGAAAGTTCTGAAAAAAATCTGTATTTGGGGATCAAAAAGAGCATTTCATCTTGAAGAAGTCAAAGCTTCAGAAAAAAAGCCAGTGAAGAAATCAATTGTATAAAGGTGGAAGTCCTTCTTATACACCCCATGTGCGGTGAAAAGGGAAGATCTTATGCTTCGAGAGGGGAACAGTCCTTCCCTCTGATCCGAGGGCCCGTCACAGGGCTGCACCCTGCTGGGAGGCTGAGTTGGCCTTTCCTTTCAGCCTTTGCCAGCTGGTGTGGAGCAAAACGCCAACTAATGGGGCAGAAAGCCAAGCTCTTCTTGTGCTGAGAGCCAGGCGGGGAGAAGTAGGGAGACAGAGACCCTGAACAGAGGAGCAGCGTGGTGACAGTCAAACAGGGGCGGTTACAGCTGGGGCAGTTGAATGCTGGAGCCGGTAGGAACGAAACGAGCGGAGAAGACCGGCATGTGTGAGAGCAGTGAGTCTCTGAATGGGGTCCCGGACGACATCAGCACCTCCCGTCACTGGGAACTTGTGAGAAATGCAAATTATTGGGCCCTGCCCCACGGAGACCACCTGCACCGGAAAATTGTAGTTTTAGGAACCTATCTGGAGAGTCCGATGAACTCTCAAGCAGGAGGATTACAGCTGTAGAAGGAGTGACGGGTTGTGCTAAGCCATGACCGATCCATAGCAGCTGAAGGTCAGAATACTAATTAGGTGTTGTTTTGGGGAAGATGGCAATTTGTTAAATCATGTCTGGTTAATACCAAACATGATTTAACAAAGAATTTTAAGACTGTGTCAAACGTACAGTTGACTAAATTGCTTATAAAAAAATCCAATAAATTTGACATCTTTTGCATTATAACATTTTAAGCCAAAAATATTTCCATGCATTTCTAATAAAACTTAATTACAAGTGCTTCAAAAAGCCAAACAAAACAACAAAATCCAGAGAGTTTAGGAGGCAGTCTTCCCCCAACGGGCATGGCTCAGTGGCTGAACATCAGTTCGATTCCAGGTGAGAGGGCACATGCCTGGATTGCAGGCTCGATCCCCGCTATGGGTTGCAGGAGGCAGTGCATCAGTGGTTCTCCCTCATCATTGATGTTTCTATCTCTCTCTTCCTCTCTGAAATCAACGAAAATATAGACAAAAAGAGGCAGTTTCTTTGGGAGATAGGTGGGTGGGAGATAGGTGGGTGGATGGCAGATTCGGGGCCTGGGAGGACTGGCCCCAACTGAGGCGGTGGTAGAGTCAGGATCTCATTCTGTCAGTGGAGAACTGGGGCCAAAAAGGGCAGTGCTGGGTGAGCCTAGCATCCATCTGAATATGAAGCTGTTGGGAGTTTTTAAGCAGGTGGGTGATATGCTCTGATGATAATTTTTAAAAATTAAAATATAGTTGACATACAGTGTTATATTAGTTTTAGGTGTTCAACATAGTGATTTGACATCTGTACACCTTATGATGTGGTCACCAAGGTAAGTCTAGTAACCATCTGTCATCATACAAAGTTATTATGATATTACTGACTATATCCCCTGGGCTGTACATTACATTGCCATGACTTATTTATTTTATAACTGGAAGTTTACCTCTTATTCCCTCTCACCTTTTCACCCATCCCCACCCCACTCCCCTCTGGAACTCATCAGTTTGTTCTTTGTACTTATGAGTCTGTTTTGTTTTTTGTCCCTTTAAAAAAAAATTCTACATGTAAGTAAAATTGTAAGGTATTTGTCTCTCTCTGTCCGACTTATTTCATTTAAAACAATACCCTCCAGGTCCATTCGTGTTGTTGCAAATGGCAAGAGTTCACTCTTTTTTGTTGCTGTGTAATATTCCATGGTGTGTGTGTGTGTGTGTGTGTGTATCGCATCATATCTTGACTATTGTAAACAATGCTACAATGAATACAGAGGTGTGTATGTCTTTTCAAATTAGTGTGTGATTACAATTGTTAACAACTGTCAGCAGTTATTAAAAAGTGGCCTCAAGCCGAAACTGGTTTGGCTCAGTGGATAGAGCATCGGCCTGAGAACTGAAAGGTCCCAGGTTCGATTCCGGTAAGGGGCATGTACGTTGGTTGCGGGCACATCCCCAGTAGGAGGTGCACAGGAGGCAGCTGATCAATGTTTCTCTCTCATCGATGTTTCTAACTTTCTATCCCTCTCCCTTCCTCTCTGTAAAAAATCAATAAAATATATATTTTTAAAAAGTGGCCTCTAAATATTGCCTCTTGGGACTGAGACTGGGCATGATAGTGGGAGGAGCTTTTACTTTGAATTTTATTTATTACTCTTTATTAGTGTTTGCATTTTTAAGCATATCTTTACTTTTATTGTGTGTGTGTTAAAAATAAAAAACGAATCTGTTTTTCCAGATTAAGAAAAAACAAATTTCGTGGAGAAAAGGTAAAACTTTGGAGAAATGATCAACGTAAATTGCTAAGCAAAAAGGGACCCAGTTTTTTGGTATGGTTCTATTTTGGTGAAAATGTATCTGTGGAAAAAATCTGAAATAATGAACATTAAAATACTTTTAGATTAAATTTTTCTTGTTTTAGCCTAAATGTGTTTACCAATGTTTTTAGTTTGAACTTATATTATTTCTGAAGTCAGACAAATTATGGGTTTTAATTAAACGAAAGGAGTACTAATGTCTTTGGACTCTCCTTTAAGGAGGTTCTAGTCCAGCCCTTGTCCCTTCCGTTGGAGGTCCATAGTTTTACCTAACATCACTGATGGGGTCTTTAAATAAATCAGAATTGTTTTTTCTGTTGGAAATTGTCTAACTCCAGCTCATCAAGCACAGAGCATTTCCTGATGTGGAGAAGGGCGTCTAGAGAAACCTGCAAACAGGTGAACAGAGGATTCGCTCGTTTAATAATCCGGTCACAATTGGGTATCAGGTGCCCTCTGTGTGTCCGGCTCTGTGCCGGGCTCTGCGGGTTTAATCGTGTGTAAGAAGCAAGGTTGCTTGCTTTTCCTCTGGGCTCTCTCCTTTTCCGTATGGATCCAGTTCTTCGATTTTTATCAGGAGAGAACCTCATTGCATGTGACTGTAGCTCCAGCAGGCCTCTCCAGGCTCTGGTTTAGACCTGCGGTGGCCTCGATGGAGGTGAGGCTGGGAGTCAGCTCACGAAAATACCCGGGGGCACTACTGACTCTCACTACCATTTACTGATGTTTTCCCTGAGCCAGGCAGAAAGCCTTTAGAGGCCAGAAAACCAGGCCTGGTGGCTCAGGATCGCAGAGCTCGGAAGTTGTAGAATTAGCAGCTGGATCACCATCTTTCTCTTTGTCTCTGAGGCCTACTGTGTCCACCCTGCTCTTCTACCAGCCAATTTCTAGAGCTGGTACAGGCCCTCAAGTGCTCACAGGGCCTACAGGCAGGCTCACCACACACACACACACACACACACACACACACACACACACACACACACACACTCAGTGAAGGGCACAGAGCATCATTCCAGGAATAAATGACAAATTGGATTTTGTATCATGCAAAGTTACCTGCTACTCCCAGCCTGCAGCCTCCGCATTAATACGGACTGCAGGGCAATGATTTAGAAAGTGCGATGACTCAGACAGGGTTGGGCTGAAGTGTTACTTGGTCCAAATAAAGGCCAGAGGCAGGGGGGAGGCCAAATGAACCTTGTCAACAAGAGGAGAGAGCCCCGTGTTTGAACTCTAGGAGAACATAGCTTTCAGGTACCGATGTGCCCTTCTAACCCGTCCTTTCAGCTCCACTTGTAGATCAGTTTCACCAATTGCTTCCATGGGAGGTGAGCTAAGTTGCCCAAATGTCTCTCTTCCAGCTCCAACTTCTAAGATATTAGTACTTGCCAGTCTGAGGGAAATAAGGTATTTTTAAACCAGTTTGCTAAAGCCAGCTTCTCTCAGGGATCTCCCGTTATAGAAAAGAAAGTGATACAAGCACTGCTATGTTTTACAAACGCTTAAAAAAGTCAGCTACTCAGCAACAGTGTATTCCATCCTCTCTCTAGGCCCGCATACTACGTAGGTGCTGTGGGAAAGTCCGTGTGACAATACAAAACACAATACCTCACCTTAAGGAACAGATGCTCTCATTGGGGAGAAGACATGGATGTCCATGAAACTGAGATGGAAAAGATGCAGGATGGCATTGGAATTCGGTGGCCCACGCTTGGGTATTGTAGACGTTCTGGAGGGACAGCAGGGAGAGTGGGATAATGAGGGCAACATGGCGGTGGAGGTGGGTTTTGAAGTGTGGTTGGGATTTCGATTGGAAGGAAGCAACAGTCTTATAAAACAAGGCTGCCTAGTGATTCAACCAGTATTCAGGGTGAAAACCATGCTTTCTTTCTCCCTTTGTCAAGTGGTCCTATTTATATTCCTGTATCTTCGGGTTTGCCACTTCTAAGTTCCTTACTTGTTTGTGTCCTGGAAATAGGGGACTAGGCCCTCTCTTCTCCAGCCCATCTCACTGCTTCCTTCTCAGGCTTGAGGGGAGATCGAGGCAGAGACACGAAGGTCAGGCTCATCTGTTTTTGCAACTTAAAAAACAGGGAAGAGATTTGCTGGAGGAGGCAGCTGGCCATGAGGGATGCTGCCCTCAGACCTGAGAGTGGCCTGTGGACTTCAGGTGGCCAAGTTTTCATTCGTCTCCATTACACCTGCCTATTAGAAAGAAAACCCCCTTCGTTTTGAGCATCTGTCAAATGGAGGCTGGCCGGTGGGGGGATGCAGTATATATCTTTTACTGGTTCCTTCCTCTCTAATTCCTGTAGTGGGTCTTCCTGGAATGCGGTTTGGTACGCCTTACTTTTCTCCAAAAACCTCCTGGGAGTCCAGAGTTCTGATTTCTAAATACACCCTCTCTCTTTTTTATTGTTTGTTAGTCCTCACCAGAGGATTTTTTTTTTCATTGATTTTCAGAGAGAGTGGAAGGAAGGGATGAGAGATAAAGAAATAGAGAGAGAGAAAGAGAGAGAGAGAGAGAGAGAGAGAGAGAGAGAGAGAGAGAGAGAGAGAAACATTGATATAAGAGAGACTCATTGATTGGTTGCCTCCCACATGTGCCTCAACCGGGGCTGGAGATCGAACCTGCAACCCAGGAATGTGCCCTTAACCGGGAATGGAACCCACAACCCTTTGGTGGATGGGGTGATGCTCTAACTACTGCTCAGTGGTTAGGATTCCAAATCCACTCCTGACCAGGCTCTTCAATCTCTATCCCTGCATCTTAGCATGTGCTGACCCCCCTCCTTCACTGTCCTAAAAATGACAGGACAGTTCATGCCCCATCCCGGGCTGGCTCATTATATTCCCTTCACAAAAGATGTCCTTTACTTCTCTATTAAAACCCATCTTGTCTTTAAAAATGTACCCCATATGCCTCCCACTCTAAGACTTCCTGAATCACCCCACTGGAACCCATTGCTCCCACAGCACTGTGGGCTGAGGAAGGAGAGAGAGAACGGAGAAGCCGCATGCCGGGCATCGGGAAGGTTTAGAAGATTTGGCAAAGGAGAGGCTCCAGAGAGGCGTGGTGGTCTGGGGCGGAGGGAAAGGGCACCTTGAGGAGTGTTTCTGTGGGTTATCACATGGTGTCTGGTGACAGACTTTGAGATAAGGCAAGACAAGTCTGGAATCTTTTTTCAGTTATTTTTGGTGGCTGGACTCTACCTCTTCGACAAGAGTCCTCGCAGAGACTGGGTGATGTGGATTTATTCAGGGCACCACTGTCATTCTTCCAGCAGATCTATACACAGGCTGCATCCCCATCACCTTACGCTCAAGGCTCTTTTGTATATTCCCTGCTAGTCTGTGACCTTGATTTCCCAGAACAGCTTTGATTTGTGGTTTGGGGAATATGGTGACTGTTGGTACAACCAGCCCCTGTAGCTTACATTGCATCCCCACTTTGGGGAGGCACCAGTGTCTCTCTGTTCATGCCCACTAGTAAGGGTCAGGAGTTGCTAAAGGGGTGGGAGGAACGGGCTCTGAATCCAAGTTCACCTGGATGTTGGGTTCATGCATGTTCTACCTGAGTGGACACTCAGCTTTGCTCTTCCTTCCATCTCTTCTTCCCACCTTGCAACATCTTGCCTAGAAGACACTTGCTATTGGTGGTGGTGGTGAGGCAGGGTTTCTTGGCCAAAGATACCAGCCCTGATTGTTCTGAGGGAAGATGAGGAAGCCTTCTCAATCAGAGTTCAGTCTACAGTATATTGACCAGGAGATACCGCCTCCCCTCCCCCCACCTTTTTTAATTACATGAGATGGAGACTGAAATAGGAGAAATAACATGTGGAGAGTCAAAAGCAAGTGGTGTTAGGTCTCTAAGATCCTTGCCTTCTGGTTCATGCACTGTATGATGCTGTGATTCAACCATAAGGGGTTAAAAAAGTATATTTTCAGGGGGCGGGGAGAGAGTCTCTTGGTCATGGAATCAGGGCAGTGGAAAGGCCGCTGTGAGAGACATATGGGGCGTGTGTCTGCCACATGGGCCGCCTGCAGCATAAGTGTGTGGGCTGGTGAGGAGCAAGGAGCAGGCAGTGCTGTGCACGTTTCAAACCACAAATCACGACTGCAAATATCGAGGGTTTCCTGTGTGTCTCTGAACTGCTAGCTGCAAGAGGTTACGGGGACTTTTTGTATGCTTCAGATACTTCTGTAAGGCCATCCATCTCTGCCCTTTTACCTTCCACTCCAAGTGGTGACTGCTTTCTGGGTAGGTCTGCCTCTGTAGGTCATGTTACCCCGTTATAATAGTGCATGCTTTTGGAATTGGGGTGACTTTGTATGGGACCATCCATGCTCTCTGGCCATTCCCCGATGGGATCTGTAATTACTGGACTCTGCCAAACCAGTGACCAGGCTTAGCTGCTCAGTCAGGGTGCTCTAATTCAGCGACTCCCATCAGGCTCAGCAGAAGTTGTCAGTGGCTTCCTAGCTACCATACACTGCAGAGCATTGTGCATATGAGCAGGGTCTATGGATATCTCAAAGACTTACCAAAATACTTGAGACTTGAAAAGAAAAATATTGACTACAACTTGAAAGGTAGTAAACACCGAATAAAATGTTTACAAAATATAATATTAGGTTCACTGCAGCTTACCTCAACTTTGTGATCTTGTAGCTGTCCCATTTGGCATAGGGTGTAGGTGCATTTGATATGGCAGCTAGGATGTGAAGTTGCCTCAAGCACCATGATTTTCCCAGCTTCCTGACCACACCCTCCACTCTCTAATGCTTCTCTTTCAGAGGAGGAGTGCGGGGACAGGGAGGAGGAGCAAGCCTCAGCCATGATGTTTTCAACCCAGTTCCAGCATGAAGGGAGCTTAGGGGCAGTTTAACTGCTCCCAATGCAAGCAATTTGTCTTAAGCCTGAGCTGGCCAAGCCACCTCATCAGACTGAGACAATGAGAAGGTGCCTTCCATTCAATCTGAGGCTATAGGTGAACTTGCCCTGAGGTGATGCTAAACCCCAAGCTAACCCGTATCAAGCCTTGTTTTCCATTTCCATTCTTCCCTTCATCTCTCTTTTTAAAGCAGTCCCCAAATCTTGTTAATCCCACTATCCCAGTATCTCTTGATGTCACCCCATTTGCTTCACTTTCATTTTTACTGCTCTAGTTCAGGCTCTTGTGATTTAAAAAGAGAGAGTGGAAAAGGACTGAAGACACTGAAAGATCCCCCTTCCCGCTAGTTCTGACCTCAAAAATTATTCGGCTCCCAAGATTATCTTCCTAATATCTGAGCTTAAAGTGCAGCCCCTTCATCACAGCATGAGACCTTTGCAAGCCTGACTCCCAGAGTGTCCAGCCTCACCTGTTTGCTGTTCTTACAACACACTAAACTCTTGTATGCCTTTCCTATCCCCTACCCCTTTTTGTGCTTGAAAATGAATGTATACATATTGTAAAATTTTATACAATCCTTTCTAATAAAAGAGTAATATGCAAATTGACCTTCACTCCAACATACAAGACGGCTGCCCCCATGTGGTCAAAGATGACTGCCCCCATGTGGACACAAGATGGCCACCACAAGATGGCCAGCAGGGGAGGGCAGTTGGGCAGGACCAAGCCTGCAAGGGAGGGCAGTTGGGGATAATCAAGCCTGCAAGGGAGGGCAGTTAGAGGTGACCAGGATGGCATAGGAGGGAAGTTGGGGGCAACTGGGCCTGCAGGGAAGGGCAGTTGGGGGGGACCCAGGCCTGCAGGGGAGAGCAGTTGGCGGAACCATGCCTGTAGGGGAAGGCAGTTGGAGATGACCAGGCCTGCAGGGGAGGGCAGTTAGAGGCAATCAGGCTGGCAGGGGAGCAGTTAGACATCAATCAGGCTGGCAGGGGAGTGGTAAGGGGGTGATCAGGCTGGTAGGCAGAAGCAGTTCAAGGCAATCAGGAAGGCAGGCAGGCGAGTAGTTGGGAGCTAGCATTCCTGGATTATGAGTCTGGGTAGGATCGGGTCATACATCCCTTGAGGGGTCCCATATTGGAGAGGGTGTGGGCTGGGCTGAGGGACACAAACTCCTGTGCATGAATTTTGTGCACCAGGACTCTAGTTAAAATATAAAAAAGTATAAAAAGAAATGCAAAATAGTATTCTCTTCTTTTTAAGCCCTATTGGTTTTAATTTTTAAAAATAGTTGATTGACTTTTAGAGAGAAAGGGAGAAGAGAGAAACATCAATGTGAGAGTGCAACATTGATGGGCTGCCTCCTGCAAGTCCCCCAATGTCCCCCATGAGCCCCCACCAGGCATTGAACCCACAACTTGGCCATGTGCCCCACCTGGAATCAAATCAACAGCCTCTCAGGGCATGAAATGGTGATGCCCAACCAACTGAACCACATCAGCCAGGGTCCTATAGGTTTTTAAAAGGTTGTAATTGAATTAGTTTTCTATAAAAGTTTTTGTTTTGGAGTTATTAATGAAGGTCAATTCTATTTTTATCTGAGCCCATAGCTGGGTGAGTATGAGGACTGACAAGCTGACAATTGACCATGGTCTTTTGAGACCAAGATGATCTTATATCCAGTCTTGATTATGTTGTAGAAACCAATTGTGATGTAATGTCTGTAAATGAAAGTTCATATCTGGCCTAGCTAAGTGAATATTGGGCCAAATTTGAGTTCCTATTAAACAGTGATCACAGTGTTTAGCTTGCCTACCACTCTTACATCTTTCAAGATGCAGGATAAAACTTGAGAGTATAGGGGAAGAGGAGAAGAAGGCTAATTCTGGGTAGTTGCTCATGTTTTATCATTTAAGGCAAATTTTTATTTCCAAACTCTGTTATTCTGAAGGCTTTTAGTATGGTTTCTCCTATAACCTAATCCATGTTTAGGCAAAAAAAAAAAAAAAAGTTAGCTGGAGCTATGCATACTTAGTAGGGCAAATGTTCTGCACAGAAGTAACAAGGATGCATTCTCAAGTCATTGATGTGACTTCTGAGTTATGTTCCCGTATGGGTTTCTCTACTATTACCCTTCTTTGTAGCTTAGATAATACAAAGTTGACTGAAAGAAAGTAAAGGATATTTAGGTCTCACTTACGTAGGAAGAAGTGTCATTCCTGAGGATGTCTGACACTAGGTGGTGGGTTTTGAAGGAGTGTTAATATAATAGCAGCTGTCAACAATTTCAGTTTCTTTGAGTAAAGAGATTTATATGTTCTCTTACCATCACAAACAGGCTGAAAAGTAACTGCAGCACAGTGAAATTTAGCAGTTAAGAGCTGCTTGCCTCATTGTTATTTGCCATCTTTTTATTTTCACTAAATGGTTGTACAAATATATTTAAAAAAATAGTTCCCTACTCTCCCACCCCATTTTCTCCCTCTCTAGAGGAGATTATTTGTAGTTCTTCCTCCTGAATTATATACTTATGTCCAGGTTTCTAAATAGCATACAGAAATGGCTACTTCTTGATTTTTCAGTTCTGGACATTCTCTATTGGCTTCCTACCAGTGGAAGATGAAAATCTAGCTCTCTGTTGCTGCACCTACCCTCTACTCTGCGCTATAATACATATATATTCATCAGTTGCATTATATTTTCAGTGGAATCATTTCTTCCCTGTAAGTGGATAATATGCTGGTTTACATGATCATGTGATAAGTATCCCTATGGGAGGAATAATATAATTGACATTGAGCTTAGCCATGTGATTACCCTGGTCAATGGAATGTGTGTGGGAGTAATGTATGCCTCCTTTGATCAGAAGCTTTAGAGTCTGCATGCCTGGGTGAGTTACTCTTTTCCCTCTGCCAAGAAACTGGACATGTCCCAAAGAGGGTGGGCTCCTTTAGCATAGATCCGAGAATAAAGAAGACATGTGGTATAGCCACAGCGGACCACAACTGTGCTGCAGTGTTACATGAGAGAACTCTTACTCTTGTAAGCCATTGAGATTTCTTTTGTTACTGCAGTACAAACTAGCAAAATCTGACCGACACATCATCCCATTTATCCTCCCAATATATTTATGTCATCATTTTTGTGAGATAAATATTTAGTATTTACATTGTTATGACTGTGTACATGCTCTTTCCAGATGAACCATCTAGTGTCTCCATGATGTTTTTCCTTTTTTGAATCAGTCTTTTTTCCCCTAAACTTGATCATTTTATTATTTTTCACTTGATTATGATTCCAGTTTCTTATTACTAACTTAATACCCAAATTCCTACCATTGTTTGTATCTCTTTTCAAAATGTTCATATTTTCTTTCACTCAGAAATGTCTCTTTGTATCTGCAACATGCTTCCTCTCTGGATTGATTAATCTCTATGCCTGGTGCATAGCTATAATTTTGGAATCACCTTTCACCAGCATCCTTGAAATTACCTTTGATTCTCTACTGTGTTGGATCTTTTGTTT
This sequence comes from Antrozous pallidus, assembly GCA_027563665.1. Taxonomy (NCBI): domain Eukaryota; kingdom Metazoa; phylum Chordata; class Mammalia; order Chiroptera; family Vespertilionidae; genus Antrozous; species Antrozous pallidus. Next base: position 88,028,371 of record CM050518.1, on the reverse strand, counting down.
CGCATATTGCATTGCTTCCTATTTCTTTTTTTAAAATATTTTTTATTTTTTAAAATATTACATATATTAGTACATATATCTCCTTTTTTTTTTTATCCCCACTAACCTTCCCCCAGCCTCCCTTACCCCTTGTTGCATGCCCTCATTCCACCCTCCTAGTGTCTTATGTCCATTGGTGTGCTTATATGCATGAATACAAGTCCTTTGGTTGATCTCTTCCCCTCCTCCCCAACACTCCCCAGCCTTCCTGCTGTAATTTGACAGTCTGTCCAGTGCTTTACTGCCTCTGTATCTATCTTTTTATTCATCAGGTTATAATGTTCTTTATTTTCCATAAATGAGTGAGATCATGTGGTATTTTTCTTTCATTGCCTGGCTTATTTTACTTAACATAATGCTCTCCAGGTTTATCCATGCTGCTGCAAATGGTAAGAATTCCTTCTTTTTTATAGCAGCATAGTATTCCATTATGTAGATATACCATAGTTTTCTAATTCATTCATCTGTTGATGGGGAATTAGGCTGTTTCCAAATCTTAGCTATGGTGAATTGTGCTGCTATGAGCGTAAGGGTGCATATATCCTTTCTAATTGGTGTTTCTAGTTTTGGGGATATATTCCTAGAAGTGAGATCACTGGGTCAAATGGGAGTTTCATTTTTAGTCTTTTGAGTAAACTCCATACTGTTCTCCACAGTGGCTGCACCTGTATGCTTTTCCACTAGCAGTACACAAAATACAACACAACCAGGTACAACACACAAGGCATTGAATAGAAATGCATTCACGATATTAATAACCCCAAATAAAGGTGACCACCAGAGAAAGGCAAATTAGAGGATAGGAATGAAAGAAGAAGAAGAAGAAAAAGAAAAAGAAAGGAGTGCAAAAATGAAATTGGGAAAAGAAAAAAAAAGTAAGAGAGAAAAGAAAGAGAACATGAAAGAAGAGGGGAACAAACTATGTATACGGGGAGAAAACTCCAGTAGAATAACCACTAATCCAACAAACGCCAGCAACAAGTACCTGGAGATGAATACAAACTACAAACAATAACTAATATCAAGCAAGGTGAGGGAAAACAGAAGCAAAAAACTAACAAAAACAAAACAAACAAAAAGAATAAGCAAACAATCTCACAAAGAAGCATAAAAAATCAATATAATCAACAATCAAGCAAACAACAAAAGGACAGAGAAAAACAATTTTTTGGATAGTGAAGACAGAGAAGAGAGAAGTGTGTATGGACTTGGAGCAGGGGATTGGAAATTAGATATATAATTAGAGTGAAATTTTAACAGGGGGTAAAAAGAAAGAATAGGGGAAATCTAAAGCAGGAAAGGGGTAAAAGAAACAGGACAACAAAAGGGGAAAAGTTAGGAAGAGAGTGATGGCATAAAGGTAAAGTTGAGATAGAGTAGAATGATGTTAAAGGGAAGATGAAAATAGAATGAGGAACACTAATCCCAAAGTAAAATAAAGAGAAAATAAAATGATACTTAAAAAAAAAAGTAAAATAGTGGTAGTAATAGTACTGATTAAAAATAAAAATGTAATAATAAAAAAGGTAAAATCAAGTGAGAAAAAAATTAGTTTCTTAAGTAAAAGATGAAAATAAATAAAAATTAAAATGTGCAGTAGTGAAGGTCATTCACTTCCTCTACTCTTCTGTTCGGCACCCCTGTTTCCTAGTCAGGACAGTATTGCAGTTCCCTGCATTCCATTTCTCCTTGGTGTTGTAAGCCAGTCCTGATTTTTAAACAGGCAGTGTGTCTTAATTTCTTGTATTCCTTTATTCGTATTTACACAAGTGTCAATTTGTGATTCAACCCCTGGGTGGCAGTGTTTCTGGAATGACCTCCAGATCTATAGGTCCTCTCTAGCCAGTGCTTAGATCCTGTTTCCCTGTGGCACTCAATACTGGTTTGTGGGAGTGGGTTGCCCCAGAGCTGGTTCTCTGATGATTATTCCCTGCTCTGATCCCCAGGTTCCAGGAAAACAACTTTCCCTTGCAGTCTCTTAAGGTGTCCCCAATTGAGTGATCCTATGTATTGGGCTTAGTAATCAGAAGGAAGGATTTAAAGAGGAAGAAGAAAAAAGAAAAGAAAAGAAAAAAAAGTAAATAAATTTTTAAAAAGCCAGAGTAAGTGTGCAAACTCTGGGGCTGTGTACAAATCTGTGCAGTCTTTTTTTTCCCCCTTTGGGTCTAAGCACACTGAAAAAATTTTTAGGCTGTTCTTTTGCGTCAGATCAAAATGGGTAGCTTTTAAGAGTTCCTTTCTGTTAGCAGCTCTGAGGACCCACATTCGCGAATCACGTCAGCGCCAACAGCCATGGATTTTTCTAGGCGCAGACTTCCCCAGGTCCTCTAGCTCCCACAATGTGTACGTTCTCTCTTCTGCTGGGACCAGAGACCTCACTTTATCCCGGTGAAATCTGACCTTTCTGTGGTGGAGTGTAGAGTTCCTCTGAATCCGTGTGTTTGCGCCAATTGGGGACTGGTCCTCTGGGGTTCACAGCTGTTCAATGGGTGCTGCAGTTGTAGATATTCAGACTTCCAATAACATCCACCTTCCCCTTCAAGATGGTGCAGTCTCTGGCTCCAAGCTGGTTGCTCAGGGAGGGAATCCAGCAGCAGTGGGGGCTGCCTGGTCAGGGGAGCCCCATCCAGCAGTCCCCCACTGTCTCCTGGAGTATAGCTATCCCTCAACTCACCAACAAATACTCCCTATGCGACCCTCAGCTGTTCTTTTTATCTGCTCTGGGACAAGGCTCAGGACACGTCTCTCTATTCCACCGCCATTTTTTCTCCCCAAGCTGCTTCCTGTTTCTTGGTTTATACCCTGTTCTGGTGGATCACATCTTCTAGTAGCTTCCTAAGAAGGAGGTGCATGAAATAGAAATCATTTGAAACTTTGTATGTTTGCAAGCATATTTATTCTACTATCACATTTGATTGGCAGTTTTACTGGGTATAGAATTCTAGTTTGAAAATCATTTTTCTTTGGAATTTTGAAGGCACACTCATTATCTTATAGATTTCACTGTTATTATTGAGCAGCCTGAAACAATTCTGATACCTGATCCTCTACATGGCCTATTTCCCCCCCATCTGGATGCTTGTAGGAGTTTTAAAAAATAAACTTTAAATTTTAGAATAGGTTTAGATGACATAATTATTTGTGAAGATAGTACAGAGAGTTCTTAATTTCTGACTGGCCCTTTTCCATTTTTTTGGAAGTTTCTAGAAGATTCTTGAGTAACCTTATAACTATGGTTTTGAACTCTATATTCAGTAGTTTGATTTCTTCCATTTCTTTCACTTGTGACATGTTTCTTTGTCTCCACATTTTGGCTGCTTCCCTGTGTTTGTTTCTATGTATTGGGTAGAGCTGCTATGTTTCCTTGAGTTGGTATAGTGGTCTGGTGTAGTAGGTATTCTATAGGCCCCAGTGGCGAAGCTTCCCCAGTCACCTGAGCTGGGTACTCTAGATGCACCCCTTTGTGGGCTGTGAGCACAGTCTTGTAGTTGAGACTTGATTGGTGTTGGTGTCACTGGGAAGAATTGACATCCAGGCCAATTGGCTGTGAGGACCAGCTGCAACTATAGTGGGAGAGCTGCTGTGCAGGAGACACCCTATGAAGCAAGGCTGCTTCAGTGGGGCTTTGGTGCTCACTGAGTCTGCTCCTTGAGTGTGTTGCTTATGGATGTGTAGAGTTGTAATCTGGTATGGTCTGAAACTGACCACTGTACACTGGCTCTTGGGTCTCCAGGAAGGTGCAAAGTCAGCCATTGCGGGGGCCGCACAACAGGAGCTACAGAGATCTGCAGATTTCTCCTCTGTGTATTGGGTTTGGAAGTGCCCAGACGAGGCCCAGCTGTGAAGCAAGGCAGGCTGGTGCTGGTGCTGGTGCTGGTGCCATGTCTTAGGTCTTTTACTGATAGGTTTGGGACTCCCTGGCCCAGCTGCAGCTTGTTTGAGATATTTTAGCCTGAGCAAGAACAGGCCATTCATTTGCAAAAGCTGCTACACACAGCTTTAACGGGATTATAAATTGGATGAGGCGGGGGGTCTTAGGGAATCACCAGGGCAGAGCAAACAGAAATAGCTGCCAGTCAACCCTATGACCCAGAAGGTCCCAGCATGATCCCTGTGAGCATCTCTGACTGGGAGAAAGCCACCCTTGAGTTCCTACCCAGATGTCAGATGGTCCAGTTCCTCCTCATGTGTCTGTGTACCATGGAGCCTCGTCCTGGTGCTGGAGCTCAGAGGAAGTGGGATCTTATAAGTTCAGTTCATGGTGCTGGCCTTTTAAGAGAAACAGGTAGGCCTCCAGCAGCCTCTGTGTCTCTGAGCCCCCATCTGCACTGGTATTTACAGCCCAGAGTTCTTACTGCCAGTAGGGACTTTTCCCCCCAGTTCTGGAACTCTGGGCTGGGGGGCTGGTATGGGACTGGGACTCCTTGCTCCTCTGAGCAGTCTCCACAGAGATGATCTTCCTCCTGATTAAAAAAGCTGCACATGGGGGTGGGGGTGGGGGGTGGGGGGCGGGGGAGGTGCTGGACCAGCCCGTTCTGCACCTCCTACCAGTCTCAGTGTGCTTTCTTCTTTACCTTTCTAGTTGTAGAACTTGCATTCAGCCAGCTTTCCAGTGGTTCTGGATGATGGTTATTCAGTTTTAATTTTGATGTGTTTGTGGGAGGCAATGAGTACAGGCATTTACCTATGCTGCCATCTTCCTTTCTGTTCATACAGACAGTTCTGATATTCTCAACACCTAGTTGTCCCTATTTTGAACTTTTATATTAGCATGATACATTTGTCACAACTAATATGGATATATTGTCATTTACTCAATTCCATTCTCTATTCATACTTCCTTAGTTTTCCCCTAATGTCTCTGAGCTACAACAGCCTGGCTAGGGTTGTATTTGAAAACTCATAAGCAAATTCAAGTTCATGAAGATTTTTACTATATTTTCATCAAGAATTTTTATGGAGTCACATTTTGCATTTAAGTCTATAGTCCATTTTGATTTTTTTTTGTGTGTAAGATGTAAAGTCTGTGTCTAGCTGGATTACATAAATATACATATATTATGTAATATAATATATTAAGATATATATCTCTATCTATCTCTATCTATCTATCTATCTATCTATCTATCTATCTATCTATCTATCTATATGTAGGTATACTCCAATAGTTGCAGCATCATTTGTTTATGAGACTATCGATTCTTCATTAAGTTGTCTTTGCTCTTGTGTCAAAGATCAATCGATTACATTTGCGTGAGCCTATTTCTCAGTTCTCTATTCTGTTATATCGACCTATGTGTCTGTGTTTACACTAATGCCATCCTGTCTTGATGACTGTAGCCTTTGGTAAGTTTGGAAATTGGCTAGTGTGATTCCTTCACCTTTGTTTTTCTGAATTGTGTTGGGTTATTTTGGGTCTTTTGCTTTTTTAAATATAAACTTTAGGATCACTTTGTCAATATCTATAAAATAGTTTTCTAGAATTTTGACTGATATTGTGTTGAATCTGTACATAAAGTTGGTGACAACTGACATCTTAATATTGAGTCTTCCAATCCATGGACATGTTTTGTTCTTGGTTTTGTTTTTTTACTCCAGTATTCTGAGATGTCATAATGATGTGCTTTGCCTTGAGTGGATCTATTTTTATTAATGGTGCTCATATTTTTATCTAAGGGCCCACTTGGCAGGCCTTTTCAATCTGTAAACTCTGGGTCTTCATGACATTTTCTTGGTCTTATAGATAATTTACTTTTCTTGTTTATGTCCCCCTCCCCCCATTCCCCCTCTCCCTCTCCCCACCCCCCCCCCCCCCCAACCCCCATTCCCTCTTTCTAAGACTCTTATTTGACTAGTAGATCTTCTGGATTGATTCTCTAGTTGGAAATCTCTTTTTGCTTTACTTTCTGGGAGGTTTCCTCAACTTTACCTTCCAATCCTCTGTTGAAATTTCATTTGTTATTTTCTAATTTATAAGAATTCTCCCTTTTGTTCTCTAAATGTCCCTTTTGATAGCATCCTCTTTTATAATTGTAATGTCTCTCTGAAGAAATTAATTGTGTAAGGTTTTCAACTTTTCTTCTTCTCACACAGTCTCTGTTTCTTCCAGTTTGTTTGTTTTGGTGTTTGTTGTTCAATTTTGATGCTTTCTTCAGTTGTCTGGTTATTTTTGTTAAATCTACACGTATTTAAGGATCTCAGTGGGATCTGATGACCAGGGGCTTCCATGGAGGACGAGCTGGCTGGGCCTCTTTCTTGTGGAGTCTTAAGTGTCATGAAGTCTTTCTCCTTAGTTAGGCTGGGGTCCTCAGAGAAGGCTCATTCTGGCTCTTGCTAGAGGGTGTGGTCCTGGGGATTGATGCTATGAGTGCCCAGGGAGCCTCTGCAGCCAGAATGCAAACGAATGCTCTTTCATTCCCTCGTCTTCAGCATGGTAGGTGTGTTCTCCATCCTGCCTGGTGTCTCCCAGGCCAGGAAGCCTCTATTTCAGAGTATAATCCTCCACCATCTTCTGGGCTGTGCAAGGGGAGACGCTAGTGAGGCAAAGAACCTGATGATCTAACTGCTTCCTAAACAGGTTGCCAGCCGACCTTCCTTATTTTATTCCTCTCCCCTTTTCTCTTGCTTTCAAGAGAATTGGCAGCACCAATTTCTGAGCTGGTAAGAGGATTTTTCCGTATAAATTGGGATGGTTTCGGTTTTGACTTCCTCCATTGCTGGCTTATAATTCGTGTTTTTGTGTTTGTTGGGGGGGATGGGTGGGGGTGGGTCGGGGAGGACTGAGGAAGGATGCCCATGCCATTTACCAATTGTCCTTCTGATTTCCAGCTTCTAAAATTCTGTTACTTTTGTCTCCCCTCCAGTTCTTCTCATCCTTTTATACTTATACTTAATTTTTTCAAACTGTCATTCTGGTATGGTTGGGGAAGGGAGCAGAAGTAGATGTGTAACTGGACAATCAGTGATTCTGGGCTGCCTCTCACTACTTGAGCCAATTAAGCAGAGATGGGATGAATCATATATGAGCATTTATCCTAATACTCTGGCAGTATGGGAGAGCAGCAACTCATCCACAAAAATCTGTTCTGCCCCTCCCCATAAGCAGCTGCTTATATTGGGTAGAAGGACAAACATGACATGGGGCTCTAGCTGGTGTGGCTCAGTGGATAGAGCGTGGGCCTGCAGACCGAAGGGTCTCGGGTTTGACTCCCGTCAAGGACACAAGCCTGGGTTTTGGGCTCCATCCCCAGTAGGGGGCATGCAGGAGGCAGCCAATCAGTGAATCTCTCTCATCATCGATGTTTCTTTCTCTCCCTTCCTCTCTGAAATCAATTAAAAAATGTTTTTTTAAATAAAAACGATTACATGGGGAAGTAGGCAAAAAGGTATGCTAAATGAGCAGTTTACAGGTAATACAGTTGGAAATTTGCAAAGGCCTCTAGGCGTGCAGAGGCTGGGGGTCTTCAAAGAGCTAGTGATATGCAAAGGACTGGGGGTGGTCTTCAAAAGGTTGGTGATTCTGGTTTCTGCAACAAGGTTGTCATCTTTTCATGATTATCAGCATTTCCAGGTGAGCTCCTCCCACGTGCAACTCCCAGCCAGGTTAGACTGTGCCTTTTTAAATCAGAGCAAATCAATCACAGTTAACAGAACATGATTACTATTTCTTACAATTAGAGCTGGTCCCAATATTCTATTTCTGCCCCCATCAGATGCGTATGTCTAACTGGCCACAGTTACCTGGTAAGGCTGACAGCCAGTCCAGCATCTGTTCTGACGAGGCTGGGCTTGGGCCTTAGCAGTTTTTAGGTTTTGAATGTTACCCCTGACATGCTTTCTCCTATTCATTCCTTAGGGCCAATTCAAATATCACCCTCTGTGCTGCTTTATCTTGTCCTCTCATCCCCTCCTTCATCCCTCCTCCCCAAGAAGCATCAGCCATCTTCTCCTGAGCTCCTGGACAGACCTGTCACTTATTTTTCGCACTGCATTTAGTGATGATAATTTTGTACAGCTGTCTTGACCTCTTAGACCAGGAGCTTTTCGGAGCAGGGAGAGGGGGTACCTCTTGTGCCTCTTTAGATCTCCTTCACCTGCCCCAATGCTCAGCTTTCAATAGACTTACTAAACACCTGTAGTGTGAACAAGAGCAAAGCCAGGCGTTTGTGGGATGAGGCTTTGGAGGGAGGGGGGCTTGCCCGGAGGCACTCTTCCCGCACCCCCTGTGACCTATATGCTGGGTTGGAGTGTGAGTGGGTGGGTATTGCAGGGCTTGGTCCCTGAGGGCTTGATCTCAGTTCTACTTTCATTCCCATTATTTCTATGAGCCATTAACCTTTTCCTGAAGACTTCGCCCACATTCATGTGCCTGAGTTTACAGTTGAAAATATCGAGAACACAGTGGGGATAGGAGGTGTTTGCTACCTAAGAGTCTCTGTCCTCTTCATGTTCCTGGGCACCGAAGGCCGGGCCATGCTGGGTGGGGGCTGGATGGGAAGTCAGGGAGGAGGGAGTCATTATTCTGTAATTGAGGCGCTGGGCAGCTCTCTTCCCTGAGGCAGGCCCAGAGCATTGGCGGAATGACAGCAGCCCTTTCGGAGCTCAGCCACCTGGCTGGACAGGTCTTATATGTGGTAAAGGCAGGGAGTGAAGCTGAGAGGGGTACTACACCCCAAACTGTAGATATGCAGAGTGACAGCCTCTGGGGCTGTAGGCCCTTGGCTCTGCCGGCCTCCCCAGGCAGAAGTGGGGAGACCCAGAATGTCACAGCTGACTGACAGCCCTGCTTCAGCAATGAGGCCTGGCCTTGGGCTGATTTTAGGCAACCAAGGGCCAGTCCTCAGCCTCAGATGTCATGCCCTCAAACGGTAATTACCTGAGTAACCAAGTGCAATGGAGTCACTTGGGAGGCTAGTGTTTTGCAAACCATCTGCCTTTGAGGTCACCCCTGCATACTCTGACTGGAGGGACCTAAAAGCCTTTTCCTCCTGATCTTTTTGGCTATGGATGCTAGGGTTCTTTTGACACCCAGTTTCGGAGCAGAAGGTTTCTTTGGGTCATGACATTCTTCCATTTGAAATGCAAGTAGCCCCAAGAAGAACACACTAAACAAGTGACAGTCACTAACAGCATAATGTGGATTAGTTTAATATACGTATTAAACCACCAGAACCGCTTCTACTTCAGAGCTCTCAAGGAATGGTCTAGGGATGAGCAGCATCCACATAACCTGGGAACTTATCAGAAATGCAAATTCTCTGGTTCGGCTCCATAGGACACTCTGGGGAGGGGACTCAGTCACCTGTGTTTTACAAGCCCTCCAGGTGGCTCGGATGCACACCTCAAGGTTAGGAAGCTTCAAGAAAGCCCAAGAGAATAAGGGACTTGCCTCAGGTGACAGGGCTAGTTGATGGCAGAGCTGTCATTTTAATGCCAGCTGGTTACTGGGATCTGGGGAGGAATTAACACTTATGGAGGGCAAATTCCATAGCAGAAGCCTCATCTTATTTAGTCCTCACCATAACCCTGAAAATCACCCCTAGTCTGTAAAGGAAATGGAGGTTCATTGTGGTTAAATAATATACCCAGAGACAGGATTTCAATCTTGATCTCCCTTTCCCCCTCTTCTGCACTTTCCTGCATTTGTTGTACTTGCGCACGCACACGCGTGTAGCGCATGCTCAGCAGGGGTGGGGCGCTGGAGAGGTCCTGCTGGCACTCCGAGGGCACTCCTCTCTTGGGGAAGCAGGGAACTTGAAGATCCTCTTCCATCTACCACTGTCCCAGTTTTGCTTCCGGTTGGGTCCTGACTCTGGTCTGGACGGAGAGACCCACATACTGCCTTCCAGTTTGGCCTGGGAACTAGACTTCCTGCTTGATGTCATGCTTCTAAGTTCAAGGAAGGGCCAGAGCCTTACCAAATGTGGCCAGCACATCAGTCAGGACGGACTCGGGTGGGTGAGGGGTTTCCCACACATCTGGGATGGGAAGCAGCACTCGTTTGGAGTTAGAGCCCAAGGGCAGATGGCGTGCATGCGAAGCCAAACAGAAGAGGAAATTAAAGAGAGGCTTGAGTCTCCCTCCAGCTTCCTCTGCTGCATTTTTGGCAGGGATCGGCAAAGCCGGCCTGTAACTTTCCAGTCTGTTTGCTCATTGTCTTGCCCAGAAATACCAGATAAAAGAAACCATGGAATGAGGAGTGAGGAGCTTGGGGCCCACCCTCAGGATATTCCACCGACATTAACTCTCTCCCAGTCCAGGAGCCGCCCTGCCATCTGCCAGGGTCTAGCCCTCCTCACAGCTCTTGCCTCTGCTATGTGATGGGTGGGTTGGGAGGGGGCTGCAAAGAAGGCTTGTCTCTAAAGAACCCTTGCCACTGGCCAGATGTCTATCCCACTGCCTGCCTTATGCCTAGAAATTCACTCATGAGCACCATCCCACAGAGTCTTCAGTGGTCTCATATTAAAGTAGAGCGCCTGAGGAAGGATAATACCTTGTTGGCGAACACCTGATCAAGTTTCAGTTAAACAGGCAAGGGGTTCAATGGAAATGGACCAAAAACTCTTGAGTGGAGGCTACTGGAAAAGAAAGGGACCAGTCACAAGATGAGCAGATAGGATGACAGCCTTGTCATGCTCAGGATCATGTAACTTAGTGCTGGGAGGGACCCCAGAGATGCTTCAGAAGGGACTGCCTTGTTTGGCGATCTTGAGTCAACAGGGGACTGAGCCAGCCTGAACTAGTCTGTGGGTTTCTAGGATAGAGCCCTCTCCAGAGCCCAGGGTAATTATGGGTTGCTTTGTTCCTTACTTCAAGCCCCTGCTTTTTATGAAGCATTCCTGAAGTTTGGTTGAATTTTTCCTTCAAGAAGAGGTGACCTTCTCCAGAAAGACTTTCAAATGGGCTCTATGTGTGTGGTCATTAAACGTTATCTGAAGGTCTCCAGGGAACCGGAAGCCGAGGAAAGATCGGTGTGTGTGTGTGTGGGGGGGGGGGGGGGGGGGGATGAAATTGAGGAAAACACTCTCCTTGTTCTTATAGGGTTTACAGTCCAGAGGGCAACACAGAAAAAGTGAAACACAAAACTGAGATGCAGTGTGAGCAAGGGCTCTCTTGGAGCAGTAGACAATCAGGAAGAAGTTGCCCCAAGCTCATCAAGGGAAAGTCACAGGTGGGGATGCGTGAACTGGGGCTTGAAAAATAAGTGTGAGTTTGGGGAGAGGGAACATCTCAGGTGTGGTGAGGTGAGCAGTTGGGAAGTGAGCCATGGGTGTGAATGAGGCGGCTTGGGGGAAGATGGGGGCTCGGGGGGCAGCAGCTTGGAAAGCAGTGGCATTCAGCCGCCTGCCTTTTGAAGTAATAACATCTCTTTAGAGTTCCCAACCCTCATTGCCACCTGTTTGTATTTCCCGGGAATAATGAAAGCTGCCACATCAGGACTGCCGGTATTTTTAGATGAAGCTTTGCTCATTAACTTCTGCATCCCTGTACTCATTGAATTCAGCGACTGGCTCTGCTCCCTTTGCCATCTCCTTCCACTGGTAATAATGGCACCCTGCCCAGCCTTTGCCCTGGCTCTTAGCGCCAATCTAAGGGACAAGAGTGGCAAAGCTGGCAGCGGGGAGGTGGAAACCCAACTTCTGGTGTAAACCTGGCTCCTAACTGTTTGCATGATCTTGGAAAGCCATCCTGTAGCCCTGAGCCTCAGTTTCCTCTTCTGTTGGGTGGGCCTGAGGGTTTTAAAGGAGATGACCTCTAAGCTCCGGTATTTGCAGCTCACAGGGTGGGAACTGAATAACTTTAAGGGTCCAGTTTCAGAATCGTGCTTTTTCAACAGGGACAGGAAGAGCAGAGGCTTATTGGGGTCACCAGAAGGTGTCCTGGGGTTCTGCAGAGCTCACTGATTGTTCCTGGGGCTGCAGAAACTGGGGTTGTGGTATCCAGGATGGGCCTCTTCCTTCTCTCATCTCTTTGGGAAATGGGTGAGAACTATAGACTGTTCAGAAAAGCAGGTGACATGCATGGAACCATGTACCAGACACCCCACCTCCCCTTTTACATTTATTTTCAGGGGGCCTACTGCCTTTCCAAAATGCAACTTGCCTCATCTTTCTGTCTGCTGCTTTTCCCTCCCTAGTAGGCTCTGGTTTTCCTTATGGATTTGTTGCTGGCTCGTGCGTCAAACTTGGAACTACCTCAGGAGGCTGAAGGAAGGGCCTCAGAGACTTTTTTTCCTGACTTCATGTGAGACTAAATCAGGTCTTTCCAAAGAGGAAGAAAGTCAGAGCAGATTAAATAATCAGTGCAAATATGTGGTGATAGCTGAGGGCACTTGATAGATAGTGTGTGTATCTATGTGTGTGTGTGTGTGTGTGTGTGTGTGTGTGTGTGTGTGTGTGTTTGTATGTTTGGGGGTTGGTGGTGATTTGCATTGTTACCTTGATAACAACTTCTGGGAGGGATTCTCTACTTTTTAAAGATTTAAAGTTTTTATTTGGAGATAATTTCATGCAGTTGAAAAAAATAATACAGAGGAATTCCTTGTGCTCTTAACCTAGTTTTCCCCAATGGCAATGTCTTGCAGAATTATAGTACATCACCATATCACCAGCAGGATGCTGATGTTCACACAGTCACGATGTAGAACATTTCCATCGCCACAGGATCCCTCCTGCTGCCCTTTTATGCCCATCCCTCTTCCCCCCTGCCCTCATTCCCTGCCTAACTCCTGAGACCACTCATCTGTTCTTCATTTCTCTCATTTTATCATTTCAAGACTGTTATGTAAATCGAATCATACAGTATGTATGTAACCTCTAGGGACTGGATTTTTTCATTCCATGTAATTCTCTGAAGATCCACCCAGGTTGATAATAGTTGGTTCCTTTTTATTTCTGAGTAGTAGTATTCCATAGTGTGGATGGCCCACAGCCTGTTTAGCCATTCACCCATTGAAGGACATCTGGATTCCTCTTTGACTCGTGGATTCTTTAGAAGTTTGCTGTTTTGTTTCCACGTGTTTAGAGGTTTTCCTGTTATCTTGCTGTAACTGATTTTTACTTTGATTTCATTGAGGTCAGGGAACACATTCTGTATAATTTATTTTCAATTAATTGAGGTTTGTTTTATGGCCCAGAATATAGTCTGTCTTGGTATATGTGCTGTAGGCACTTAAGAAGAATGTGTATTGTGCTATTGGATAGAGTGTTCTGTAAATGTTGATTAGATTCTGTTGATAGACAGTGTTCTTACTGATTGTCTAGTTGTCTCATGAATTGTTGAGAGAGGAGTGTTGATGTGTGCAGATGTAATGGTGGGATTCTCTATTTCTCTCTAGTTCTATCATTTCTGCTCCACATTATCGTATCTCTATTATTGGTGCCTGCACATTTAGGAGTGCTATTTCTTTGTGGCTTGATGCTTTATTATTATACTAGAGACCCGGTACATGAAATTTGTGCACTGGGGGTATGTGTGTCCCTCAGCCCAGCCTGTGCTCTCTTGTAGTATGGGAGCCCTCAGGGATGTCTGACTGATGAATGTCCTACTGATGGTTTAGGCCCACTCCCTCAGGATATTCCAATGGGAATATTGGGGGCTCTGCCTCATTACTGCCAAGTGGGAGTTGAAGTCCAGGTTTCCTACTGGGACTCCATACATGCCCTCTGGCTGGGAGGGGTTGGAATGCCAGTTCCGATTCCCCATGCCACTCCCACTGACATTATGTGGTCTCATTACTACTGAGCAGTGAAATAATCCCAACTGTCCATCAGGCTTCACTGATACACTCCAGCAGGGAGGGCAAGGCTGCCTCCTTACTTGGGCGTGGGAGTGGGAGTCAAGGCTCTGTACCTGGCTTTTCCTGGTATGGATTAGGGTGGGGCCACATTTTGTGTGTGTGTGTGTGTGTGTGGTGTCTGGAAGGATTAGAGCAGTTATTGTTTAGAAGTTTTGTCTTTCTAGGCTGCCCCTTTCTTAATCTTTTGACTAGAAGAAGCAGGCTTTGTTGGGGCTTTGTGTGTGTGTGTGTGTGTGTGTGTGTGTCCTTGCCTATTGATATTTCCAGGGTTCCAGTTTCTTCAGTCCCTAATCTGGAATATACGAAGCCAAAAGAAAACCTAGGAATCTGACCATCCTGTTATTCTTCAGGCCTCAAGATCCCTAGCCAATTGCTCTCTCCTTACCTTTCAGATTCTTCTTATGTTTGTCTTATGCATAATGTCCAGGATTTTTAGTTGTATTTACAGGAAGGCGTAGGGAAAAGTACATCTATCTTCTCAGAATTAGAAGTTCTCTCTACTTTTTTTCTTTATTATTATTTAGAATTGCTGAGAATGAAGTCCATGTACTGGGGAAAATTTTAAACACTACAAAAGGGATACAGTAAGAAAATCTTTCCACTCCTGTGCCCTGGCAGCTGGCACATGATTTCTCAACCAGAGGAGGCACTGTTACCAGTGCTTAGAGATAGATAGGTAGGCAGATGGACAGATAGACAGAATCTATGTTCTCTTCCCACACATTATAGTGGAACCGATTTGTATTTCTACCAGCCATGGATGAGAATGGTTATACACTGGCTCAGCAACTCTGTATGTATTAAAAATATTCACCATCCTGATAGATGAAAACTGGGTCTCATTATAGATTTAATTTGCATTTCCTGCATTGTGTGAGGCTGAGCATCATTTCAAATGTGTAAAATGCATTTGTGTTTCCTGCTTTGTGAACTGACAATTTAATTTTATCTTTATTGTACATTTCTCTATTGGGTTGTTGGCATTTCTTACAGACTTGTACATGCACATTATTTATGTAATAAGGAAATTAGCCCTTTGTCATACATTTTGAAAATATTTTTCCTAGTTTTCATTTATCATTTGGCGTTATTTTTTAGTGTTAGATATTTGAATTTTTTTGAACTCAGCTGTAGCCTTTTTATAAAAGTGACATTTGGATTTGGGTCATGCTTGGACAAGTCCTTCCTGGTTTAAGATTATTGCAAACATTCTCCCACATTTTTCTTCTAGCTCTTTTCAGTTTCAATTCTTATTTAGGTCCTTGCTACACGTGACCCCAATTTATTTTTTCAGATTCCTGAGTTGTCACAACACAATTAGTTGAAAAGTCTGTCTTGTCCCTAGTGGTTTGAAAATGGCACCTTGATTTATTGTGGGTCTTCCCTGTGTGAGTGCTTATTTGCCTTGTAAGCAAATTGCAGATGGCTACTGGTGGCTTGGGGAGGCTGGGCTGAGGTCATCTCAGAGCCATCTGTAAGGGGAAGACCACTTGTGGAGTGGGATAAGGAACGAGGGTCTTGCTCCTTCTCACCTTGGACCACTCTGTGGTTTGATCTCCTGAAGAAGGATTGAGACTGTACCTTGACAACTGTTCACTTCAGACTTATGGCCTATATTTTGAACATCTTCCTAAATGTTTGTTTTAGCTCTTTCTGCCCAAACTATTCCCATCACCATAGTTGTTTAACCCAACTCACATTGTTATCTCACAGAGTTGTTTCTGACAGCCAGGAGCCCCAACACAGGGTAACCAGGTCCTAGCCTTAGGGACCTCTCATGAGTTGCAGTCAAGGTGTCACCCAGGGCTGAGCTCTCCTTTGGAGGCCCATCTGTGGAAGGACCCACTTCCCTTTTCATGTGATTGTTGGCAGCATTCGGTGGGATTCATGGCAGCTTGATTCTTCAGATCCAGAGAGGGAGAAAGAGCCTCGAGTGCCAGTCTACTAGGAAGACAGAGTCTTACATAATGCAACATGATCACAGGAATGACATTCTATTACCGTTGTCATACTGTACTGGTTAGCAGTCACAGGTCCCACCCACACTCAAAGCAAGGGACCTACTCAAAGGTGAGCTCACCCAGAGTCAGGGCTCATGGGATGCCCTTAGAATCTGTCTACCACAATGGATGCTTTCCTTCAGCTCTCTCCACTGTAGACCACGCTTTGCCATGGAGCCAGATTAATTTTCCTAAACTTATCTTTGACCTCACTAGTCTTCTTCTGCCCCAAAGCCTGCATTTGTTAAAATTCAAAATTCCTTATAGTAGCATTAAAGGCTCCTTCCAAGAGCTGCCTGGCAGTGTCCATCAAAATGGTCCGTGCACAAAACCTTTGACCCAGACTCTGCCAGAACTCTGCCTTCACCTGGGTGAAACAATGAATGCACAAGTGTAGTCACTGCACAACTGGTTGATATGGCAAATGACTGGAAACAACTTAAACAGAGGGGAACGGTTAATGATATGGCCATATACCCAAATGATGGAGTATTAATGGTTAATGACATGGCCATATATCCAAATGATGAAAATGAATGAGGCAGATCTTTATTTTTGTTTATTATTTTTTATAGTTTAAAGTATTACAAATAGTAGTACATATGTATCCTTCCTCCCCCCCCCCCATTTACCTCCCCTACGCCCCAGTACATGCTCTCAACTCCCCCCCCCCAGTGTCTTATATCCATTGGTTATGCTTATATGCATGCATACAAGTCCTTCAGTTGATCTCTTACAGCCCTCTCCCCCACCCCAACCTCCTCTGCCTTCCAGCTGTAATTTGACAGTCTGTTCAATGCTTCTTTGCCTCTGTATCTATTTTTCCCCCATTTCTTTTCTTTAAAAAATCTTGCCTCAGCAGACTAGAAATATATAATAACAAAGTTTGAGTCCCAATTTCAATGTCCAACATTTCTGAGTCCCAGTTTCAATGTCAGACAGTTTCTTATGTGCATATGTCAGCAATGATACCTGGATGGTGGACACATGGTGGGAATGCAGGTCCCACCCTCTCTGGTTTGGTCCTAGGCAACCTGCAGTGATGCACAGTTGCTGACTGCTAGCACGGCAAGGCGTCGTCAGCTGAGGCAGCGCTTTATACAGTCATACCCTACACAAGTGGTTCTCAAAGTGTGGTTCCTGGGCCAGCAGCATCAGTATCACCTGGGAGCTTGTTGGAAATGTATGTTTTCAGGCCCCATTTGCTGAATCAGAGACTGGAGTGGGGCCCAGGTAGTTCTGATGTATGCTCCATTTTGAGAATTGCTGGTTTACTACAGTCTATATAATTAAATGGGAAAAGGTAGAACAATGTATACTGTATGGTAGAACTTGTACATGAAAGGTAAGAGAGGTATATCTTTACTTGTATATGCATAAAATACCTCTGTAAGGATACATAAAAGACACCAATAACTTTGGTTGCCTTTGAGATGGGAAACAGCATAGCTGGGGGAAGGATGGGAAGGTGGCTTTCACTATAATATCCTTTTGTACCTTTGAATTTGAACCACTTAATGTATTATTTAAAAGATTAAAATACAAAGCCCCATCCCTCTGACCTCAGCCTTCCTCATTAGCGTTTTCCCTCCCCTCTGACGGGGCCTTCTCATGCCAGTCAAACTTGTCTCTTCCCTTCCCTTGGGTCAGGGTTACATTTCCTGGCCACGGCCTCTGCTTAATCCTGTGCTCCATCTGGAATTTCCTCACTCTTCTCTGCAGAATCAAAGCCAATTTGCCCCTGCAGCTTAAGCCTAGATGCTGCTTCCTTTGGGGAGATTTGGCTGCTCTCTCCCTTCCGTAAGGGTTAACAGCCATTTCGGCTGCCCCATCCTGTGCCTCTCCAACGCTGGCTGAGAACTTGTCTTCTGCAGGCAGCGCCTTGGCCCCGTACATCTCTGTGACCCCAGCATCCTGCAGAGACTGTGTGTTGATAGCTAAGAATATTTAGTAAATAACTGAGCAAATGAGGGATTGATGGAGATGGGGCCATGGGACCCACAATGGCATGGACAGGGAGTGGTAATTGCCCGGAGAGGAGAAGGATGAGCCTGGGCAGGGAAGATAGGAGAGGCGGCAGGAGCAGCTGGAGGGCTTTCTATAGGCCTTGGTTTGGGGCTGAGATATGCTTGAGGTTGGGGTGGGGAGAACACCTTCACCTGGGGGCCACCTTCACCTGGGAGGCTTTAGTGTTATGAGGGGTGGGGCAGTAGGGGAGGAGTTCTTTAAAAAGGCAGATGTGCTTTGGGGGAGGTGGGTAATTGCCGGGTAGAATGTGTGTCTTAAAAAGACCTCACACAGATGGCAGAAGGGCAAGCTGCCCTACCAGGGGTATTTTTCCTGATGAAAACCAAGTCAGAGGTGAAGCTATTTTTTAATGTTCAAAAGAATATGCCCCTAATGGCCATGCTGTCCCAACCTCCCTCCATCTTGAGAAAGCATCTGACATTTCCTGCACATTTTAATTGTCTAACCAAATAATGAAATGATATTGGCCGCTCAGCCACAGGATTCATTTTTTCTCATTCCTGAGCTTTAAACTTCATCTCATATTTTAATCTGTTTTGAGCTCTTTTCAATTGCCTTGGAGATGGAGCCAAAGTTCCCCTGAACCCCTGTGCCTGCAGTTGTTTGGTTTGGGTTCCTGTGGGGTGTTTTCTTTAATGACGAGGCCCATCTTCTTGCAGCGACAGGACTTCTGAGGACGGGGCATGGGGAGGGGGGTACGGAGGCTGTGCGTCTCACACCTCATGACAATAAATAAAAGTCCAGTTTCCCACTCTGGGGAGCTTCATGTTCTGTCTTCCTCTTGAATGATACCCTCTCTTCACAATTGTAGTAATTCTTCCAAGCCCACCCTGCCATGGAAATGTCTTGCAACAGCTCTGGGCCACAGGGTCCCCTTCCCTGAGCATCCAGGACACACAGAAAGCACAGCGTCAGTAACAACCAGCCTTTTGAAGCCCAAACACCTTTTAGGCTCGTTCTGAGTGCTTTGCATGGATTCACTCTTTCAATCTCACACTCCCCTCTAAGGTAGTATTTGTACTTGTATTTGTGTCCCCATTACATTGACAAGAAGAGTGAGGTAAAACGAAATTGTTTGTCCAGCAGCTGGAATGCACCTCCGGTTAGTTTCAACCATTTTTCCTCTTGAGTTTACCACTTAGTGCATGTTAGAGCTTCCAAACCCGCAGCAGCCCTCTGAGTAGGTGCTGCACCCTTCTAAGGTGCAGTGCTGGGTAGTGCAGGGTGTCATTGTCAGTGCCCATGGATTGTGGGACGCCTTGTCTCTTGAGAGAGCAGAGAGGGGCCCTGGTTTAGAGCAGGAAGCATGGAGCCTGCATCTTTCTTAGAGCCATAAGGCTGATTTGCAGGACGGAGTGGGGAGGGTGGAGTTGCCCGAGAACTTACCCATGTTTGTTGCTTTGGATAGAGTGTCAAGGTGACATAGTGATGCAGGTGACAAGGGTTCCCCTGTGAAGTGTGAAATGTTTGGTTGTAATATTGTTGGGAGAGCCGGGTGCCCTAAGGAGTACCCTGTGACTGTGGGTGGAGGTGAGCTCACTGAACAGGGTCCCACTTTGAAGAGGAGAGAAGGCCATATGTGGGGAGGCCTGGGCAGCGGGGTGGGGTCAGAGTCAGTTGTGTCCCAGGGGTTCCTCAGCAGTTGGGTTGTCTTTGTCCCATAAGGATAACCAACTTTGGGGCAGGTGTTCATGTCTTCAAGCCTCAGTTACCACATCTGCAAAAAGGGGAGAAATACTTAAACCTGCCTTTGCTGGAGCAGAGCGTTGGGAAGGTGCTGGGATTACGGGATTGGAGGCAATTTCCCCTGGTTTTCTCCTGACATACGCACGGGTAGTGGGCTTGTGTGTTTGGCCATACGTGCTGAATCTGGGCAGCTTGGGTCCTCCCTGTCCCTCTCTCCCTGTCCCAGGAGCCCACCTGGGTTGTCTTTTCCTCCACATTAGGGTTCTGAACCCTCTCCATGTGGCCTCCCTGGATGCCTCTGGTGCCCCCACCCCAGAGGTTCTAATCTCATGGTCCTGGGTGCAGCCTGGGCGTGGTATTTATTTTTTTTAAATTGTTTTTATTGATTTAGGGAGACAGGAAGGGAGAAGGATGAAGAGATAGGGACACCGATGAGAGAATCATTGATTTGTGGCTTCCTGCACACCCCTACAGGGGATTGATCCCATAACCTGGGAAATGTGTCCTGACCAGGGATCAAACCTGCAACCTCTTGGTTCGTAGGTTGATGCAGAATCACTGAGCCACACCAGCTGGGCTTGGCTTGGTGTTTCTTTAAAGGCTCCCCATGGGATTCCAGTGTGCCTTGGGTTGCGACCTACTGAGAGAAAGTTCGTCAAAGCCCATGGGCAGCATATGAACCTAGAAAAGAAATTGTAAGCATGTTTATTAGATGCTATGCTATGTTTTAAACCTGATACTGGGTGTATTTTGCAAGGTTAAATAAAACTAAAGGAGTACTTCAGATTTTTTGTTTATTGGAAGACTGTATGAGTGCGTTAACATGAACCTCCCCTAGGATCTGAGAGTTGAGACTGAGTGAGGGACTCGGAGCCTGGCAGCTTGGATGCGAAGGTTGTCTCCATCACCTACTCACTTGGTGCATCTGGGGAAGCTTCCTCCTCTGACACATGGGAGTATTAGTGCCTGTCTCACAGAATCATTGTGAAGAACAAGTGAGATCACTCATGAAAACCTTGTGAGAAACCAAGACTTCTACACAAATGAAAATATTGCATAAAAACAGTGTGTTCTGTATTTGTCAATGGTGACTCTCTGGACACCATTCCTTGGGACTTGTGGCTGACACAGGGAGACCAGATGTCCCAAATTCCTGGGCTCTTGCCCAGGTTTATACCACCATGTGCATTCCAGACCTCATCCACTCCTGGTAGCACTGACCAGTCCCGCTTCCCTCACCCCAGTCTTTAAATTCCAATGTCCCCCACTGATTCCTCCCCTCAGGAGGAACACATGCTCTCTCCCGCAGTAAAACTGAAACACGCATGTGACCATTGGGCCCCCTCTATGTTCATTCTTCCCCTTTTGTCTTCTAAACAGGTCTCTTAGACATATAACTCAAATGGAGAATTCCCTTTTCTTTCCACCTATGCTCTCGTAGAGGCCACCAGTGACCCATGGCTCCCAGCTGCTCTCTCCTTATATATCTGGGTCTCTTTAGTATGTGTCCTATGGACCATACCCTTCATGACACACTGTCTTACCAAGGCATAGTGACTTCTGGATGTTAAAGGAAAGGTCCATTTACCTTCATATTGTTCATGTATTGCAATCCCTGGAAAGTATTTACCTTCCCATGGGATCTATTGCTAACTCACAGCTGGGAAGAGTCTTGACTTTTCCAGACTGCCATGTTCTGATCTCAGTAGACAGCTGGGAGCCTCCTCCATGAATGCCCCATTTATGAAAGATTCTGGAGGTATGAGCATCCTAGGATGCTGTGGTTGGGACTGTGGAAGCAGCCAGAATACTGCAGCTCTGGGTGAGGGAGAAGCTCCAATGTCCTGTCTGCTTTTCAGGATCTTTTTCCCTGGTCTAATGGCTCGAATTCTAAGTCCCCATAAAAGGGCTGTGCTCTCTGGTCTCTGGCCTCTCCTTGCCCCTCCTCTGTGCCTGCATTGTCTCCCTTTGACTTCAACACAGATGGTTTCTTGTTCTTATTTGAACCATCCATAGCTTCCTTTCCAAGTCCTCTCCCACCCTCTCTCTATGGGCACAAGGGAAGGGATGGCTTGTTGGAGTTACAAAGCACTATCACAGAATGGGTGCTGCAGCTTTTATGAGTTTTCAAGGAGGCATACTTGCAGAGCGGGCCTTCTCTGGTCTCCCTGTGTCTTCTTGATCTGTTGGAAGGTCCAACTATTGTTAAACTCATTCTAGAAATTCTCCTTTGTACATTTACATCTCACTCTTACCGTGGCACCTGTCATGTTGCCCTCACTATAAATCTTTACTTTTAGTTTCCTATTACATATAAATAAAATAGGTATTTTGTGCAGTTGACCCTTGAACAACCAGGGGTTAGGGGCATTGACCACCTGTGAAACAGAAAATTTGAGTGTAACTTATGGCTCCCCAAGAACTTGACTGTTACTAGCCTACTCTTGACTAGAAGCCTTAACAATAATGTACATAGTCTAGTAACACATATTTGTATATGTATTACATACTGTATTCCTACAATGAAGGAAGCCAAAGAAAAGAAAATGTTAATAGGAAAATCATAAGGTTCATCTGCAAATTTTTCAAATTGTTGCAAATCTCCAAAAAAGTTTCATATATATATATTCCTCTATATATACATATATATATCTATTCCTCTCTCTCTCTCTCTCTCTCTCTCTATATATATCTATATATATATATATTCATATATATATATATATATATATGAATATATATATATATATAAAATTGCATGTAGCTCTGGCTGGTTTTTCTCAGTGGTCAGTGCGTTGGCTTGTGGATTGAAGAGTCTTGGGTTCCATTCTTGGTCAAGAGCACATACCTCAGTTACAGGTTCTCTAACTTTGGTAGGAGCATGTCTAGGAGACAATCAATTGATGTGTCTCTTTCACATTGATGCTTCTCCCTCTCCTGCTCTTCCCTCCCTTCTACTCTTTCTCTCTAGAAGTCAAAGGAAAAAATATCCTCGAATCAGGATTTTTAAAAAAAAATTGTGTGTAAGTGGATCTGTGCAGTTCCAACTGATATTGAATGTTGTTTTATGTTGTAAGACTGTACAATTATATATTGTAACTACAGACCTGGTGCACGACATTTGTGCACTGGAGGTGAGGGGGCCCCTCAGCCCAGCCTGCACTCTCATACAGTCCAGGACCCCTCTGCAGGGAGTGGGCTTAAGCCATCAGGCGGACATCCCCGGAGGGGTCGTTAGTGCTGCTGTGGAGGTGGGAGAGGCTCCTGCCACCACCACTGCGCTCACCAGCTGTGAGCCTAGCTTCTGCCTCAATGGCGCACCCCCTGTGGGAGCACACTGAACACATTGAGCATCTGTTCACTGGTGGTCAGTGCACATCATAGCAACTGGTCATTCTGCCATTAGGTTGAATTGCATATTAGGGTTTTATTATATAGGATAATGTCTTCTGCCATTGTCTTTGAAAATCATATCTTGACTATCTTCATGGTTTTCTCTTTGTAAACCTGCTTGAAAGCTCTCCTTCATCCTGGGTGAAAATAGCAAATAGGAGGAGAAAGGTTGGTTTCTCACTGGGGAAGAGGGGATGAAAGCTCTGTTGGAGGAACGTTTGCATCAACTGTGGTGGCTGTGTGTGTGCATTTGTGGATCCTGTGGTCATCAGTTCTCTCTCTGTCTGAGACCGAGAAACATCAATGAGAAAGAGACACATCGAAGGGTTGTCTCCCAGACATGCCCCTACCAGAGTTAGAGGCTCTTGGCAGGCCTGTCCTTCCTGTAACCCTTGTTTTTTTTTGGGGGGGGGGGGGGCTGTGAAATGAGTCTGGTTAGTAGGTTGTGAGTGTCATTCGGGCTTCACTTCCAGTTGGAGCATTTGATCACCAATGGGAAGGCCTCCTGAGCTGGCAGGACAGTCTGCAACATTGGAGGTGGTGACTCCTGCCTAGGCCTGAAGCCCTGAGTGACTGCAATAGGCACAGTCCACAGTGGTTGGTTGCTGTTGCGTAGCCTAACCTAGCCTATCCTGACTGGCATGGAAATTGTGCTGTGTAACAAAATGCCAGTGATGTGCCATTTGTGTAAGGCAAACATGAAAATGAAAAGGTCGGAGTGTCGGTGGGAATGTGCCATGAGCATGAAATACACTTCTGTGGCAAGATTTGAATGCCAGTGAGAACATCCTAGAGCCCCTCTGTGCCATGGTGCAGGCAGTCCTGTGCCCTGCACCATCTGTGCCCTGTGCTGTCCGTGCACCGTGTGGCGCCCTGTGAGGACTCCCTGGGCCCTGTGAGACAGAGGCTGAGCAGGCTTGTGTTCTCCTTGGAGCTTTCTGTTGTCTCTGTTTCATTGTCATCTTTTCTTATGTGTCCGCATTAGGGCTCTTGAGCGCCAGAGGTGAGAGAGTGTGAGCTCTGGGTCCCATTTCCCAGCTGTGTTTTTCCAGTCTTTGGTCTGAGCAGAATTAAGGAGAAGGTAGTTGGTCCTTTGGCCCCTCCCACCCTCCACCCAGCTTCTCCCCCATGGCTGGCCTCCCCCCTGACCTTCTTTACCTGTTCTGTAGTGGCTGTTTGCTTCCATCAGAATGTATGTTCCCTCCCCGCCCCACTCACACATCGTCCAGTGCATTTCAAATGGACAGTTTGTAGGTTCATCTCAGCACATATGCTAATGAAGAGCATGGGGCATAGGGCGGGGGTAGGGTTATTGAAGCTCCCCTGTGCCCAGAACTGAGCACAGTACCATGGCAGAGGGGTGGGGGGGCTCATGACTGAGGCCTGGCTCTGCCACTAGACCCTTGCAGATCAATGCAGGAGGAAGAACTGAGCAGGCAGTGTTGAGAGATGTGGTATAGTATGCCGTGTGTTAGAAACTGTGTGTACTATGGGGGCTGAGAGGGTGGAGTGGTTGCTCTGTGGTCTGGGCTGGTCAGGGAATGCCAAGTTGCTGCCCAGAGGCCTCAGTCCTCTCCCTCCCCCCCACCCCCCCGTTAGATAAAGGAGGGTTGGCTCATTGGGTGGTTTTGGTGGCCTGATGATGAGAATGACCAGGGAGACTCAGGACTCCCAGGCCCCTCCTAGAGATTCTGATTCAGTGAGTCTGGGGCAGGGCAGGTCACCTGGTCCTTTATGTCTTATCTGGCCTCCTCTCCCCACCCTAGTTTTGCCCCAGAAGCTGGGATGTGGGGGTTTGGCCTGGACAGGCTGTGAAAGGTGTGGGGGATTTGGAGGAGGCCCTGTGAGGGGCCCAGCTCTGTCAGAACAGCACCTATGGCGCTGGGGCAGGTCACTTGGAAGGGAGACAGGGAGTTATTAAAAGTTATCAGTTGCTGGATGACTTACCTACCGACCAGGGAGAGATGGTGGAACAAGCTTTGCTTCCTTTGGAGAATAGCAGGCAGCTGGCTGCTCGGAGCTTCATGTTCCGCCTTGACATGATGACGTCAGGCTGCTGGGAGGCTGTCCGGGGAAATTCACTTTGATTCTTTACCTGTCTCCTAGGGTTACTGCGCCATGCACTAACTGCGCATGCACCTGGCCTGCGATGGGTGTGGCGCCCCCTAGAGTTGTGCAGTGCAGTGGCTCTGGTGAGTGAGAGGACCCTGGGCTGGGCCCTGTGCAGGGGGCAGAGCAGAAAGCCCAGAGTAGGTCGGGGCATAGTGTGGAAGCCAGCGCCCGGTGGCGCTCCTAGCAGGGGCAGGAAGGAAAGAAGGCTTTATAGGGGGTGGCCCATCAAAGGCCTGACATGCTTGGGTGAGGAGTTCAGACTTTATTACATAGTGAACTGGGAACAAATCAACAACAGTTGGGCTGCCCAAAGCAGACATCTGGAAATCGACTCTTTTAAGGTTTGAAAACAGATTTTCAGTAGTAGCTCACAGCCTGTTTGTGACACGATTTCAAGGCTCCATGAGACTTCTCTGTTGCTTCCTTCCCCCCTCACCACCCTGTTTCTCCCCTACAGCCCTTGAAATGTCTATGCTAGAGATTATATCCTTTTGTTCTAAACATTACCCTCTCCAAGGGGCTTGTGTTCCGAACCAGAAATGCCCAAGAAGAAAGTCACTAACCTTGGCATGCTATGCTAGGCCACTTCAGAGGAGGTTTATATACCGGTCTTCTCCAAGGACCAATAGGCAGGGTGCCAAGGCCAGGGAAACGTTGATGAACCTGGAGGCAGAGGAGGAAAGAGCAGGTGTGGCAGAGGTGGAATGCCACAGCTCCCTGTCAGTGGAGTAAAAGACAGAGTGGGCGTCAGTCAGGAAAGCCCTCTGAGACCTGGTCAGCAAGCTTGTTCTTGGGGTGGGTTAGGCCAGGGAGCCTGGGTGCCAATGGCATGGGAGGGCATCAGTGGAGGGCTTGGCCAGCACACAACAGCTCAGCTCTGTTTCTTTGTCTCCATTCCTCATCGTCCTTCCTTTCTTCAGAAAATTGAGGGGTGTGTACTGCTATGTTTCTGACCCGGACACCCCAGCCTTCTCTCCTGCTTAACTGGCTCCATGGGCTGGAGCTGGTGCTAGATTTGCCGTCAGGAAGCAGGCAATAGCCATGTCTCTCCAGTCATGTTCCCGAGCCCATTGGATCCATATGCTGCGCAAACAGGGGAGGAAGGGAAACTCTGTTCTAATTTTATTTGGGGATGATGTGTTGACAAGGAGATACCAGATGAGTCCCTTTGCCAGGTGATTAATCACCTCCTTATTTTCCTGTTTCCAAGACAAGGTTTTCCCTATCAGATGGTCTGTACGTGAGAACATAAAGTTCCAACTGGAAACTGTAATGAGCTAAGCCATTAGCTGTGTTCATGTGGAGATTGGTCATGTCAGCCGACCACACCTGTTGACATAGGTCCTGAAGATGGATGGAGTTTTGCCCACAGGTGTGAATTCTATAGGTGTATTCCCAGGCAGCCTCACCTCGAGACGATGCTTTTACTAGTATAGAATGAGAAACTGGAGGCTGATTTCTGCTCCCATTTGAATGTCTTTTGTTTCACATGATTTGCTGAAAGAGGAAAATTTGTAAGGCCCAGGAGGTGGCTGGGAGTGGAGACAAAGCCTTTTGGAGGGAGTTGGGGTTGATAAGAGGCCTGACACTGCCCCTGTCTCAGGTCTCCGCCCCATGCTGCCATGGAAAATGCAGGAAAGGCCCTCTGAGCCCAACCACTTCCAGGCTGTATGACGGCTGTGGGCAGGCCATGCAAGCATCTGCTCCTCATCTAGACTCACACTGCCCTGATGCTGCTATGAGATAGCTGAGAAAACATGCCTGGAGTGACGTGATGGAACCTGGTAGGTGCCTCTGAGTGAAGGCAGCTCTGCTCTGCTCTCTGTGTCATCACAAAGGACCAAGGCCCTTTGAGGAAGGTCCTGAGTGCATTTTCCTAAAGCCACCTACATGGTTTTATCATCAGTGATACATAGAATTAAAGGAAATGGAGGGACAGGGACCGTCTCACAGTCCCACAGTGAGTCAGAGGCTGATCCCCAGCCTGCAGCTGGGTAAAATGTTCTGCCCACCTATTCCTCCTCCCCCGAACACTGCCTAGGAAAGCTCATCCAGCAATCAATAGATTTGGGGAAAGTTGCAGGACTGAAGGGGAGGAGGGCTTTTGGCACAGATGGAGGCTGTGGTTTGAAGCAATGCTGGGGCGTCTTGCAGGTGGCACACAGAACACTTTATTTGGAGTTAGAAGACCTGGATACTGCTCTCAGCTCAGCCCCTCGGTATCGGTGGGATTCCGCACTGGAATTAGCTGCACCTCAGTGTTTACATCTATAAATTGGGTCTGACTATCCTTACATGACTCCTAGTGTTGCTTTGAGGACCAGGAGGTACTGGATCAGAAGCTCCAAGCAGACTGCAACACATGGCAAAAACAACAAATTATTATTATAACGGCTTCTGTTTCTATATTGCTTCCAGGGTTCCAGAGAGCTTTCTCACCTAGTCTCTTACTCAATGTATAACAGTTGATAATATGACTCTGGTATAAGCTGTCTAAGGCTGATGGCTTGCCCAGGCTCCCCTGAAAGCCAGGGGTGAGGTAAGCCTGGGCCTGGTCTTCCAACACAGTGAGAACAGCTTTTTGGTTCACCTCTGAGGCCAGCATTGCTTTGCTCACCTGCTTGTACATCACATCTGTTGTAACTGTGGTCACTTCTGTTCTCCTCTAAAGTCCAGCTCTTACCCTAACACCCTCCTAAGTACCTGTTCATCTCTTGGCGCCTGATGCTCCCATACTGACCCTGGGATTCCCACTGATGTCTGCTGCTCACCCCTGGCAGTGTCCTGGGCCTAGGTCTAACCCCCACTCCTGTGCCCCACCCCTCACAGGCTGAACTGCTAAAGAGGACCACTTTCTGACAGTGTGACTTCTCTTGGGGGCCGGACTTCCTGGAGGTGATGCTCTCACTAAAAAGAGTGCCTCAAACAATGGGTCTTGGCAGCATTTTAGGACAAGAAGCCCCATTGGAATTTCTTTGATGCCCCCAGAGCCTAACACAGTGGTTGGTGCCCAGTAGGGCTACAAACATTTGCCTAGGTAGGAGGGTGGCACCGTTAGGGCAGGTGGCCATTCTGACTGCTGCTGGGACTCAGTTTCATTCCCTTATCAAGCACTTATTGAGCACGTAGTGGGCATCAAGTATTGTGCCCTCGGAAGGCTCACAGTCCAGTGGGTGCCAAGTCAGGTCGATTGGACAGGTCACATTTCAGTGTCAAAGATGCTCTAGGAACATGAGATGCACTTACTGAATCCTGGCTTATGGATTCCTGGAGCTGAACATAAAAGGTCAAATAGAACGAGAAAGGGGGCTGGGCAGGGGTATGGCACCTTCGGGCCTGCCAGGCCCCTCAGGCTCACTCTCAGGGCCTTAAGCAGGCTACTCTGTCCTCCCAGCTTCTTCCATGTTCTTCAAGAGCAAAATCTCCCAGTGGCCAGGATTCTGGGTCCTGGGCCCAGCCCAAGTTTGCTCTGTTGCTGTGGTGGGGCCTGGCCATGCTGGTGGGGGGATGGGCACTTTTTGGGCTCCCCAGGCCCCACAATTGCTGATCAAGTTTTTATGTCTTTCAGAATAAGTGATCAAATTTATTCTTTAGATTGTGATTAACTTCCGTACATAAAAGTTTCATTCAGTTTGAAGCAACATGTTCACCAGGAAAGGATTAAGAGCAAGAACATGGTTCTTTCTGAGCACGGGTGCAGCTGGGACTTGGGAAACCCAAAATCACTTGTAATCTCCTTTCGGAGCAGGTCAGTGCTGAGGGCCTCCCTTTGGTCAGTGGTAATATGCTCTCTCTGCTGGGGAAGCTCGTTGGTTCCCACCCCAGAGGGATGGCCATGTGGGAGGAGTGGTTTGGCTGGCTGAGATGCACAAGGCCACTGTTCTTCAAAAGTTTTTGAACTTGGGCCCCTCCTTTGCTGGCTGCTGCCTTCATCCTCCTTTCCAGTCCCTGCCCCCATCAGCAACAGGAGTCCGGGAAATTGTGAGCAGTGGTGTCTCCCAAGGGCTTCCTGAATCTGTCCATCTGTCCCTGGATTGATTACTACGGGGGACATAGCAGAAATGTGAGCTGCGGCTTCCCTGCTAACGCGAATGTCCATGTCACTCCCGTCCAGGGTTGGAGGATTAAGGGTGTGTGTGAGTTCATTTAACTCTATGGGGCCAATTCAACAGTGGCTGTGAAATTTTAATGCACAAATCCTTTGACTTGGGAGTCGGCTTCTATGAATTTATCCTACAGATTCCGGTACACATAGGAAAGGACATGTGGATAAAGTTGTTCATTGCAGTGATGTTTGTAAGAGCAAATATTTGAAACAACAAATGTTTATTAGTGGGAGACTAGATTAACCAAATATAGTACAGTCATACAGTAGAATAGTACACAGTCATACAAAAAACCAAGGATGCATTTATAATACTGATCTGGGTTGATCTCAAAGGTATTGTGATAAAAGCAAGTACATCACAGTGTTATGGCATGGTACCACTTGTGTAAAAAAGGGTAAAAATAATACATATTGCTCTTTATTTACATAAGTACTAGAGGCCCGTTTCATGAAGATTCATGCAATAGGCTTTCCTTCCTCTGGCTCCCAGGACCAATTTTTCTCTGGAACCTGGGATCCAGGCCTTCCCTCTGGCTGTTGCCTTCTGTTTTTGCTTTGGCCAGCTGGAGTGAGCCTTCAGTCTTCTCTGCTCTGGCCAGAGTAGCATGCTGCTGCTGCTTCGTCTCCGCCCCCGGGTGTGGGCGCTCTCGCCACTTGCTCCTGCCCCCTGCTCCTGATTGGCTGGTAGCGTAGTGAAGGTACGGTCAAATTTGCATGTTTCTCTTTTATTATATAGAATAAAGTCTTTCAGGAGAGAAACCCAAAGGCATATGAACAGGGAGGGGAACTGGAGGGTGGGTGAGAGGGACAGATGACAGGGATGGGAGGGAGAGTCTTGATTCTATACCCTTTAGTGCCATTTGAATCTTGAACAGTGTGAATAGATGTCCTATTTGTGGTAGGCAGAAGATGCTCATGCCCTAATCCCCAGAACCTGTTACTATGTGGCTTTGGAGGTGTGATTATGGTTATAGGCCTTGAGACAGGGAGAGGATCCTGGAGTGGCCGGGGGCCCCAGTGGAATCACAGGAGTCCTCAACCACAGAGAACCTTTCCTGGCTGTGATCAGAGAGGGAGACAGGACCGTGGAAGAACAGCCAGAGAGATGCTGTGTTGTTGGCTTCGAAAGTGGAGGGAAGGATCCACAAGCCAAAAATGCTGGCAGCCTCAATGCTTGAAAAGGTGAGGGACGGATTCTAACCTCCCCCCCTCTCCCCCCGCAGTCTCCTGGTTCTAAGTTGGACTTAGAACCTCAAGAACACTGAGATAATAAACTGGTGTTCTGTTTAAGGCACTAAGTTGGTGGTGATTTGTTACAGTGGTCGTAGAAAACGAATAGGTCAAACAATAAAAAAAAGAAAAGAGTTTTGGGAAGTAGCTCACGGTTCAGTTAGAGGGGAGCTCACAGCACAGGCACAGAGGGAACACCCCGCATGTCACTGCAGGGCTGTGCAGTGCAGAGTAAATGCTGTGAAACCCGCTTGCTTTCCTGAAGGACTTTGGGAAGCCCGTATGGCCAGGCACTATGCGATGTGCAGAGACCACACCCCCGCAAACCCATGGCCCCTGCCCTAGCCACGCTTCGTGGCAAGTTGTGCAGTAGCTCTCCTCGCCTGGCCCCCAGGGTGCATACACTGTGTCCCTCTTCCCCCTGACCCCATCGCCTGTTGGGTGTGTCCTGTTTAGGTCCTTTGCCATCTTGGGCCCCGACGGACTGGACTTTCCCTCATTCCCGGCTTGTGCTCAGTCAGCCTTGAATCCCCTCAGGCCTGGGGAACCCACCACCTGTTGAGAAGCGTGGTTCTGCCCTAAACTTTCCTGCTGAAGCCCTCTGCATGGGCACCGTTTATTTCAGCACCGCTCCAGGGCGGGCGACTCTAGTTTCTGCTTCGGAGCTGTGCGTGCCACCTGCTCTTCTCCTGAGACTGCACACTCCCTCCTGTAGGGTCTGTTGTATTTGTTGTTCAGCCATCATCTCAGCAGACCTAACAGAATAGAGACTCACTGAAACCTGCTGAGTGCAAGCACCTATGCAGCTCCTGTAGTTAGACTTGGCAGTGCCAGGTGGGCATTAAGAAGGATGCAAGAAACAGAAACGAGATGGAGACTTGGTCTTTGAGCCTGAGGTAAAGAGAAAGCATATCCTTGTCTCCCGTGCCATCATCTTTCTCCAGGGCCATTTTATATAGGAGATGAAGGGGAAATGAATTCCTCCATGAGTCCTCTCTCCCCTGTCACGTATGGCCAGGATGCTGCCACTCTTTGACTAGAAGGAGCCACCAAGCTGCTAAGAGGTGCTTCTCAAATCCAACTGCCTGCTCATCAGCCCCAGCTGCCCCCTCCCACTTCCTGTCGGCTCTGCGCTGCCCTCTCACCCTCAGCTTCCCGTGTCCTCTGAGCCATCTCTTGAGGCTTCCTTTCTCGGCCAAATGCACTGTGTGTGTCAGCAGCGGCGGCAGCATGCGCAGCCAGGTGACATGTGTACGTGCTGTGTAACTCTTGGACACTGGCCCTACCCGAGGGAGTAATCTGCCTACATCAGCTCTGCCTCTGCAGGAGCAGTAGAGCCAGCTTTTTCATGCAGGGGCACAGCAGCCACTGTCTTCGTCCCGGGAGCGGAGCGTAGGGCTGCAGGGAAGCGTGGTGGTCCAGGGGCATTCCTGGGAGTCAGGTGGCCTGGGTTTGAATCCACACTCCTCATTTATGAGCTGGGTGACCTTGGTGCTTGCCCTTCCTGAGCCTCAGTTTGCTCATCTGTGAGTGGAACCTGGACTCAGAGCTGGGATGATGGGAGGGATGTGCAGAGATGGAGCTGAATTCTGAACCTGAGCTTGCGTGCTGGTCTGGCCCTTGTGGTGGCGTCACTCTGACGGTTAAAAACCCTGCTTCTGGTAAACCGGACACAAAGCAGAAACCGGCGCCAGCTCAGGGCAGGGATGGCTGTGATGACCGACTGGCTTCTCGTGGGAAATGCTGGCTCTTGGTGGCTGTTATGCTTTTGCAAGGTTCGTGCCACTCTCTCGGCGCATTTCTTTGCTGCCAGACCCAGCAGGGATGTGGGTTTGCAGAGCCGCTTCCTGGACGCCCTCTGGGTGGGATCTCGGGTCCAGTCCGTTTGTCAAGCACGACCGCTCAACCCACCGTCCCATCATACGCCCTCCGGCCTTGGCAGCCCCCGGCTGCGTATCCATCACTCACCTCTCTACTCGGCAGCCTCCCACGTGTCTGCCAGGCCTCCTCTGCCCCATTTCCTCCCTTTTTTCTTGCCGACCTCAGCATTTTGCAAACCACCTCCCACCTTGGTCTCAAAGTGCCTTTCCTGTTTCATCCCGGGAAGCTCCCCCTCCTGGAGTCGGCAGCCTGGGCTTGTCATAAGGCCTCCTTTCAGAACGGCCCCCTCCCCGCTCGCAAACCCCAAGGTTCTCCTTTCTGACCAGAGCCTCCAGGCCCCCGCTGGCATCCTGCAGAGAATGAGTGATGCGGTGGGACTCGCCAGCATGGAACAGGGAGTTCACGTGTTTCCAAGGATGTGGGGGGTAGCAATAAAGCAGAGGCGACTGGGTCAGGTGGGAGAAGAGGCCCCCAGGAGCTCGGTGTGCAGAGGGGTCAGGAGAAGCTTGTTGGTGGCTGCTGGCTCCCACCCGGGATGGAGGGGCAGAGGCAGAGGGCGGAGGCTCTGAGCTGCCTTGTGGGGACATGCATTGCTCTGCTGGGTGTCTGGTCCAGGGGCGAGCCTGCACCAGGCCTGGTGCCTCTGGTGTCTTCCTGGGGCGAGCAGGAAGAAGAGCGCCGGATTTGGGAATTGGAGCACCTCTTAGGGCAGTGGTCGGCAAACTGCGGCTCGTGAGCCACATGCAACTCTTTGGATCCTTGAGTGTGGCTCTTCCACAAAATACCAGGGCTGGGCGAGTCTATTTTGAAGAAATGGCGTTAGAAGTTTATGTTTAAAAAATTTAGCTCTCGAAAGAAATATCAGTCGTTGTACTGTTGCTATTTGGCTCTGTTGACTAATGAGTTTGCCGATCACTGTTTAAGGGGAAGAAGCAGGCAAGGGCATATTGAAACTTGGGATCAGTTTGCAGAGCACTCCTTTTCGACAGCAGGAGTGTATGGAGTGGGGTTGAATTCTACCTCTGAGCTCACCTGCAGTCCTCCCCATGTGGTAATGCCAGCAGCTCTCAGGGTCTCTGAACCCCACAGCCAGCGAGGCAGAAATAAGTGTCCGTTCCGATGAGGGCTCAAGGCAGAGACTGTGCTATTCCGGAGGTCGGCCTGCCGTGGCCTCTTACCCAGTATAGAGCTGTCCGAGGGAGAGAGACGTACCTCTGAGCATGGCCGTGCTCCTCCTTCCTAAGGACAGACACCGCTTCCGCTGCCCTGCCCAGAGCCCCAGAGTCGGCTGGCCTGGGAGTATTCCAAGATGCACATTGGAAGCAGGGGGAGCTTCCGTGGGCAGGCACACCCCAGCAGGCACACTCAGGGCGCCCCGAGGTGGAAAGCAGCAGATGGGAGAGGAGAGAGACCCGAGTGGCAGGGACCAATCGCCCGCACAGCAGAGCCTGGCAGAGATGCCAGAGGACCGCCGATACAGGTTGCATGATGCTGAGCACCTCAGCCTCCCTAGGAGCAAAGCTGGGACAGGTGTTTTTGAACTGGTGTGTATGTGTGTGTGCGCGTATGTGTGTGTGTGTGTGTGTGCGTGTGTGTGTGTGTGTGTGTGTGTTTGTGTGTGTGACAAAGCTGGGGAGAGACATACACAAATACATTTTAGATTTTATATTCTTTGCCCCAAGAGGGAGAGAAGCATACGAACATTAAACAAATATGTTGTGCAGTAGGGTTGAAACAAAACACATTTTGTTGCTGGGAGGACCATTTCAGGGACCTAGAAAATCCTCGTTAGTGAAATAACTCATGTGCATGGCTAGATAAAGGCTTGTTCCTGATAGCATCCTAGAGTGGAAGAGACCATGCGATTCTGTGCACCCACTGAAAACTCTCTATAGATGATGCAGTCGAGGCTCAGAGAGGTGAACTGCTTTGCCCCAAGGTTCTAGAGCCAGATGGTGGCAGAATGGGGCTTTGAACTTGATTCACTTCTGTGCAGAATGGACTCGGGGGCTGGGTTCAGACATGGTGTCTCAGGCAGGAGCAGCCAGTCTGGGACTGGGACCCCCTCTGGCCTAAAGGTCAGAGCCAAGGGGTGGATGGGAGATTGGGGGCCTGGACATCTGCCCAAGGACAAGTTGCAGAGATGCTGTTGCAGAATGGGATGGGGTCCAGCGAATGGGTGGGTGGTGCTGGTGAGCCAAGAGAGCTGACCCGAGGTGCTCAGGGTGGTATGGGGGCAAGGAGTTGGACAGGGTGTGAGCCTGTCCATACAGAAGCCAATCCCAGGCATCCACCCCCTGGACAGAAGCTTTGACACCTATTCTAGAACAGCCCGCCTTCAGGCATGTCAGGAACTGGGTTGAAAGGCAGCTTACAGCCCTGAAATGAGAAACAAAGAAGCAAATGACAAGCACCTCTTGTTCTCTTGTGGGAGCCAGCTCCTGGAGTCGGGTTCTTGCTTTCTGTTTCCTGCAAGAGAGGTGGAGAGGACTCCAACCCCGACCCTGCCAGTGCAAACCTGCAGCAGCTTCTTACTGAACAACTACCACCGACTTCCCATTCCCACTCTTAATAACCACAAGCTCAGGGTTACCAGGTCTCCTGGTTGCTATAGTGACAGGTGATAGCGCCAGACTTCCAAAGCACTGGACTCTTGGCTTTGAGCGGAAACGGAATCTGGGCTGCTTTATTTGTGGGTTTGACGGAGAAGGTTTAAGGCACCATTTTCCAGGCCTTGTAACTATGGCAGTTTGGGCTGGAAATGTACCAAACCCCCGTATCACAGAATAATGGGCAAGTTGGGGGAAGGGGGCATTGGAGAATGTATAGAAGACACATCTTAAATTACAAAAATGATAAAACTTCTTTAAGGACATCTAGAAAATGACAAATAAATAATTATACGTGTGGTAGCCTTACTGTCACACGGCCTTGGTGGCCCTGAGCCGCAGCCCTCCACGAGTTTTCTTAAATGTGCATTTGGCAGAGCGGACGATGGCATGCATGTGATTGCCGGTCTGCTTTTTCAGTTGCCGTGTCCTAAGCATCTTCCCGGGTTGCCATGTTAGCTCAATAAACATTATTTGTGTTGGTTGGGTAATATCACATCTTTTCAAAAACATTCTCCCACTTCGCCTCTTCGGTGTCTCCATCATGCCATCGCTGTGAAAATTCTACTCCTTCTGACTTGGTCAGCTGGCCAGCTTTGTCCCTGTCCCTGTCCAACCCCCCCTCCTCAAAACATGCGCGCGCGCACACATACACACACGAGGATTTCCTCTGCTCTATAGCCTTGCTAACCAAAGGGTGGTCCCAGACCAGTGGCAGGGACACCCCTGGGGGCTTGTTAGAGATGCAGAATCTCAGACCCTATGTAGGACCTACTCAATCAGAATCTACATCTGTGTTTGGACAAGATCACCAGGTGATTCATAAGCAAGTTGTAATATATATATATTTAATAGATTTCAGAGAGGAAAGGAGAGGGAGAGAGAGAAAAAAACATGAATGATGAGAGAGAATCAGTAATCAGCTGCTTTTTCCCACACTGGGGATCGAGCCCACAACCTGGGCATGTGTCCCAGCTGAGAATCGAATTGTGACCTCCTGGTTCATAGGTCAGCGCTCAGCCACTGAGCCATGCCGGCTGTACCAGGAGCACATTAAAGCTTGATAAGCCCTGACCTGAAACACACCTTCCCCGTGGCCCCAGGGTGGAATCCACACTCCTGGCCCCGCGAGCAACCTGCTGAGTGGAGACCGCATGGCGAGGGGGCAGGGTGGAAAGGGTCAGGATCCTTAGAGAGGTTGTGGGGAGGGAGAGAGAGGCCTGTGATGGGAGGTCTACAAGTCAAATCCATGGAAGATGCAGGAACAAAAACTGAGAGCCCAGCTGGCTAGTAGGGGCAGGAATGTGGGCCGGGGCAGCACAACCACCACAATCACGCCTACTGTGTAGAGGAAGAAGCCGAGGCATAGAAATTCAGTTGCTTGTCCAAGGTCAAAGGGAGTAGGTGGTAGAGCTGGCATACAAACCTAAGCCCAGAGCCCACATTCTTTTTTTTTAAAAATTATTTTTATTTTTTTAAACTTTTTTTTGTTTAAAGTATTACAAATAGTAGTACATATGTTTTCTTTTCCCCCCCCCTTGACCTCTCCCCAGCCTCCCCTACCCCCTAGCACATGCCCTCACCTATCCACCCCCCAGTGTCTTGTATCCATTGGTTATGCTTATATGCATGCATACAAGTTCTTCTATTGATCTCTTCCAACTCCCACTCCCAACTGTAGTGCCTTCCCACTGTAGTTTGACAGTCTGTTCAATGCTTCTTTGCTTCTGTATTTATTTCCCCCATTTCTTTTCTTTAAAAAATCTTGCATCTGCACACTAGAAATAAACATATAAGAACAAAAAATGTTGGCGTCTCAGTTTCGATGTCAAATAGTTCCTTACGTGTACATGTCAGCAATGATATCTGGATGGCGGACACATGGTGGCAATGCAGGTCCCACACGCTTTGGTTTTGTCTTAGGCAACCTGCAGCGATGCACAGCTGCAGACAGCTAGCATGGCAGAGTCCACACTCTTAACCACCCTGGAGTTCAGTGTAGGACACTGACAGTAGGAAGAAAAGAATAAAAGGATGTCAATCTTCTGCAACAAGCCAGGTACTTTTTAATTTTATTACACAGAATCTTTATAGTAGCCTTTGGATGTGAGTATTCTTACTCCAGTTATAAACGAGGAAGTCGATTTTACCAGGGATATAAGCTCTTAAGTTCACGTTGTTACTAACAGCTGGAGTCAGGATTTGAACTTGGGACATTTTGGGTACCGAGTGAGGTGCTTTCTACTTTGCAAACTCCATCAGCAAGGTCTGGAGTTGGTCTCTGTCCTCAAAACAGCTTCTCTCCTTCCTACCTGCCTCCTGCTTTCAAACCCCACCTCTGGCCCTCGCCGCTTTGGCTCAGTGGATAGAGCGTTGGCTTGTGGACCAAAGGGTCCCAGGCTCACTTCTGGTAAAGGGCTCCTTGGTGGCAGGCTCCTCCCCGGCCCGGGCCCTGCCAGGGCTCCTGCAGGAGGCAACCAATCCATGTGTCTCTCTCACACCGACATTACTCTCTGTCTTTCTGGACGCATTCCCCTTGCTCATTAAGGATAAACCCGGGGCTAATTTCAGATGTTTTATCTCAACCCTTTCGACTGTGAAATACTAGGATGTCAGAAGGTACCTGGTTTGGCATTTAATCCAACTCCCTCATTTAAAAGGCGAGGAGATGGAAGCCCAGAGAACTCAGGTGGCTTGCCTGAAGTCACACAGCCAGCTAGCTGCAGATCCCAGACTCTGGACTCAGTGCTCCTTTCCCGACTCTGGGCTGTGTTTTTATCTGTTGCCCTGCCAGCCCAGCCAGCATAGGGCAAGGTTGGGTTGCTAGGTCAGTACAAGTTCAGGCTTAAGTTTAGGCTGGAGGATGCAATGGATGAACCTCTGTTTCATAAAAAAAAAACAAAACAAAAAAAAAAAAACAACCTAGTAAAAGTAATGTCTGCTTGTTACAGATCCAAGAGGGTACAAGTATGTCCGGAAAACCCTGCCCTCCCCGGCCCACTCCCCGGGGGTAACCACTTAGCGCTGTCTTCAGTGTCTCCTTCATTTTCCTGCCAGCGTTGGGTTTTGCAGCATCCATGCCACAGCGAGGCTATTTTTAACAAGCATCCCAGGCTTCAGGGGGTTGAGGAGAGGGGAAGAAAAAATATTCCATTTGTATATTTTTAATCCATGCACATTTGAGAAGGCAGTGGCTTTCCTGTGCGCCCTGCCAAGGGTTTTGGGAAATTTATTAGACTTTCTGGGTGCCAGGGTAATCCTTTCTCTTCCCTAATGAGGCTGGAAGGCCAGGGAGGGGTACAGGTGTTGTATCCGGGGCTGGTGGCTGTCTCAGCTGGCTGCCTCCTGACCCCGCCAGCCCACAGCCCTCACCTTCCTGCCGTCTCAGAAATGCTGGCTGGGTATCCCAGGGCAGAGGAGGCCTGGGAACCTGACTCAGATTTAGAAATGTCTCCAGCTAGAGGTTGGCGTCTGTCCTGCCTGGGCTCTGGGCAGGGGGTGCGGTCACGTGTGCTGCCTTCGAGTGGGCAGATTCGGAGTGGGCAGCAGCCCACTTTGAATATAAACACACTCCTTTTATACTGAGGCGCTGGCGTCTGAGCCTGTGCTCGGCTACTGAGTGAGGCCAGTGCTGGCAGCCAGGCGGGCAGCAGGGGGAGGCAAGAAAGATGCCCCGTGGCTCGAGCTGGTCAGAATGGTCGTGGAAAGTGGCCCCAGCTGCCTGCCCACCCCAGTCCCTATATGTTTGCTTCCCTCCGTGCCTAGAGTGCAGTCCCTGCCTAAGTAGAGGGCTTGTGAGGGGAGAGGGGGAGTTGGGGAGGGCGACAGTGCCCCGTCCTGGACTTTCCTATCCTTTCAGGGGCGATCTGGGAGGTGGTGTGGAGTGGGACAGGGTGCGAACTGGATGGGGGGGCCACCTGTGGCAGGGTCTTTGTCCACCTCTCCCCATCTGTGAGCCGCCAGCTCTTTAACTTCTCCAGGTGGCACCTGCAGAATGCGGCCCGCGGGGACATCATCGCGAAGGCTCTGACAGAGAAGGTTCTACCATTCCTTGCTCACCCTGCCTTCTTTTCCGTGACAGAGGATGATGACAGTTGGATGAGACCAAATGATCCCAGCCTTAAGCAGGAGACGCCTGGGTAACAGGCATGCCTGAGCCCTTCCATTCGCTCAGGCCTTTGTCGTTATTGAGGACCTGCTAGGTGCAGCCCTGGGCTGTCACTCGCCCATGGTGGCGGTTAGGAGCTTTCAGTTCTCCTTATACCACACCTCTCCTCCCCTCTGCAGGCCTGCCCCGGGGACCGGAGTGGCTTGTTCATCAAATTCAGCTCTCTGTAGTGGAGGTTGCCTTCCTGCAGCCGAATCTTCAGAGAGAATCCAAATGCAGCCCTCCTACGCCTTATGCCAAGTGAGCGTCAAGTCCTCAAGCCCCTGGCAGCTCCCACCTCCCTGCTCCCCTCCCCTCCTCTCCCCACATCTCAGAGAAGAAAGCTCAAGTAGTGGTCAGGAAGGCTGAATAAATATTTTCTTTGTACTTCCTGGGGGAAACATGATAAATACACAGTAACAGAATGGATGGATGGATGGATGGATGGATGGATGGATGGATGGATAGATGGATAAGTGACTGCCTGATTGAATGAATGAATGGGTGAATGAAAATGAATAAGCAAGTGAATGAAGGAAGGAAGGAACAAATGGGAATTCAGTCTCTGCTCCAAAGGAACCTAAATTTGAAGGGAAAGGACTGGACTTGTGGGACTGAAGGGGACCCCAGGGATCCAAGGATCAGAGTCACACCCTCCTTTTATGGCAAAGGAAATGCAGGCTCAGAGGGGGGAGGGGCTGCTGTGTGATGCCTGTGGCAGACCTTGGAGGTTAGAGGATGGTGAAATCACTAGGGGGAGTAAGATCCGCAATCCAACACAAGGCTGCCCTACTTTCCCTCTGCCACTGCCCTCCGTGTCCCTCGTCCTTGGAAAAAAAAATTGCCTTTTCATGTGGTTAGGAGTGGACGGTGCGATTTTTCTTCGAGGGTTAATTGTTCTGCTGACAGCACAGATAATTAGGAATGAGAATCCCGGAGTGAGGGCGACAGCACCATCTGCTGTGAATATGTTTCAGCCCCACCTTGCAGGAGGGCTCCAGGGCTCCTATTCTCACCCTCCCCGCCCCCAGCAAAAACCCATGTGCACTGGCGGCTTGCTTCAGGAGCTGAGCCACCAGGTGACCTGTCGCCAGTAGGGTCGGTGGAAGGGTGCAGCATGCGCTCCCTCCCCTGTGGCACCCAGTGCACACAGTAGGGCCCACTAAGACCTGCAAGGCTGATCCAGGCCCCACCGGGCTGTCTGGGACACAGAGCGCTGACACCAGGAGGTGCCTTTCTCATCTTCCTGTGGCTGATGTGCTGAGTGAGGGCTGGTCCCCGGCTGGCTGGAGGTGGGCAGTGGGGAGACCCTGCCTTCCATCTCCCTTCCAGGGAGGGGTACAGGAAGGGTAGGAATTTCCTAGTTCGCGACCTCCTCTGTGTCAGTAGGAGCAGAGCCGCTTTGGAATCCAGCAGAGAATCCCACTGTCAGGAGCAGCCGAGATCTTTCTTCAAACGGTGAAACTGCATGGTCTTCCTCCCGCCCCCCATTTTTATTATTTAGAAATAAGTCATAGACACAAAAGAACATTGGTACACATATGTGCTTTTTGAAGGTAATAGTCATGATTTCTTTGTTCTTTCAAAGGGACTTCTAACCCCCAGTGCTACCTTGCCTAGAAATGCCTCAGGAACCAGAGCCACTGGGAGCCAGGCCACCCAGGGGCTCAAGGTCAGCACAGGCGCTAAGCATGGCTATTTGTCACTGCCAGTTCCCTATGCCTGGGCTGCTCCTGGCAACCGGGAGCCTCCACATCCCTGTCTTCCCTATTTATCCCTTGTTCTTTCTGTGCTTTCTCCACCTGGACTCTCCTGTCAGGGGAGAAACCATGCTTGTTCCCTTCTCCCCATCCCCCCATAGCAGGCCTAGCCTGTTTCTGCTCCCTTCTTCCCTCTCCTGTTGGCCGGCCACACCCCAGAGGTGACACAAAATCACCCTAGGAATGTGGAGCTTGTTGGAAAGAAGGGTAATTGGGAATCGAG
Organism: Antrozous pallidus; assembly: GCA_027563665.1. Taxonomy (NCBI): domain Eukaryota; kingdom Metazoa; phylum Chordata; class Mammalia; order Chiroptera; family Vespertilionidae; genus Antrozous; species Antrozous pallidus. Next base: position 87,987,357 of record CM050518.1, on the reverse strand, counting down.
AATTCCAGTCTTGACTCTTTCACTAACTTACTGTGTGACCTTTAGCAAGATTCTTAACTTCTCTATGCTTCTGTTTTCTCATATTTAAAATGCCCCTTTACATTCCAATGGATGCAAACACAGCTTGAAGGGTATAAACTATTACAGGTGTTGGAAGACATTGCCATCCTCGTGTTTACAAAATCCATGGGGCTTCATGTGCCTGCCTTCCTTCCCCACCCCACCCCACCCCTGCTCATGGTGCTTTCCTTACCCACAGTACTGGGTGCCTTGGCAGAGCTGTCCACCTGCTACAGCCCCTTCTCAGCAGGGTTAGTGTTGAGGTTAGGAGCTGGAGATTTGGGTGGAGCTCAGGGTCACAGCCATCCAGGAAACAGGAGCCCTCTTCTCCCCCCTAGTTGCTGGAGCCCATGCTGAGCAGACCTATATACCAAGGCAGGGCTGCTTCTAGCTGGAGCCCCTTAACACCTACCCCTGCCACCCATAGTATGAGCCGCAGTCTTGGCTGTGAACTATAGTCACTCAATGTCCAGTGTCTGTGTCCCTCACCCAGGGAGATCTGCACCTGCACTCTTGTCTCTCGCTCTGCGTGAAGGTCTATGGAATGAGGCTTTCCATCAGCCACAGATTGGTGGCCTTCTGGAGCCCCCAAACCACAGCACACCGGAAGCCTTATCCCAGGGACCTGGGCTATGAGAGTTGAGAATGGTCCCCGGTAGACATGTTCTTGTTCTTTGTGGCCTCATTGGTGGAGGAGAGCACCCCAGTCCTTCCTCTTTCCTGGACAGTGAGGTTCTCTTGGTGGTTATGAGCCAAACTCTGACTTGTAGTTAGGATTAGTGAGTAAAGGTGGGTCGTTCAGGATGATAAGAAATATGCAAGGTGAGAAGACAGGAATACAGGTGTATGTGTGTGTGTGTGCATGCAGGCTGAGGCTTGGGGATAGTGTTGGTGGGTGGGACATTGGCAGTGAAGACAGACTCTGGCTGATGTAGAATTCACATAGTCACCAGGAATTGCAAGACCTAATAAGAAAGAGCAATGAGAAGATTGCTGGAAAGTTCTAGAACAGTTAAAACTTGGACATGTGTCTTTGGCCCTGGTAACAGAGACCTCTGTTCTTCCTCAGGTCCCCTCTGAGGCAGTTGAGCACTCAGGAGGCCTCACCACCACTGAGGAGTGGGCCCACCAGCAAAGCAGTAAGGGATGGCGTGGAACCCTCCCAGGGCCTGAGGACGGCGTGTAACCCACAGTCCATTGGACCCAGAGCCTCTAAGCTGGGGGGCTGCACCAGCCAGGAGACAAGAAGAATGGATGCTTCGGCCCCTGGCGACATGCACACGGTGTAATGACAGGTAATGAACCTGCGGCTCATCTATTCTTTCTGAATGATATGACAGGTAGGAGAATACATCAGCCTGCAGGAGACATAAAATGTCAACCCTTGGGAAGATAACTATGCAAACAAACCTAGTAAGTCCTGATAAGATGATAGATGGATGCTTCCCAGTTATTAGTTTCTGCCCTGTGTGCTTGCTGGAGCCAGGCCCCGGAAGATTTAGCATCAGGTGGGTTTGCTTCCTGTGCCTAATGGGAAGGCCTGATGCCGTGATGTATGTAACACCTCTTGTTTGAAGAACTCAGGGCAACAAATCAAGAAGTCATTACTCCCGTCAGCTCCCCTGGGAACCAGGGAATCGGTGGCAGAGAATCAGGGAGCAGAGGCAGCTGTAGGCACAGTTCTTTTGTGCTTTGGTGATAACTGAGGGGTGGACCTGGGCACTTCCTGGGAGGGAAGCCTGCCGATTGGTTCAGATTTTTCAAATGACAGGGTGAAGCGATGGGTCGGTATTTCTTGTAAAAAAAAAAAAAAGATAGGGGGATTTTGTGGCTCCCTCCCTCCATTCTTCCAAGGATGCCAGGGCAAGAAGCGTGATCAGGGGTGGCTCGGGGAGGTCATGAGTAGAGTCTGGAGAGCCTGGGAGGAGCTGACAGACACAGTCGGGAGGCGGCTCAGACAGGAAGCATCGAGCAGGTCTCCAGAGCCTAGAAGGCAGGGCCTGAGAGTGGAGGGATGGGGGACAGTAGGCCTGGATACCCCATTGGTTCCCTGGTCTTCACTGTGTGTGTTTCACAGTGCACCATTCTGGCAACTTCCACCGGGAAAATGGCAGGCTGGGGTGGGAACAAAAATAGCTCGGGGCCTTGGGAAACTGACCAGGGCAGGGGGAGAGAGCCAATGACCTGGGGCAGGAGGCCCAAGGGGGTGTGGCAAATTCCATTCCGGCACAGGCCAGTGTCAGGGTCCACAGGGTCGAGGCAAGGGGTGGGGAGGGGCAGAGTATTAAGACTTCTGGGTGGCCTTGTTCTAAATCAGGCAGAAGCATTAGACGAAGAAGGAATCCAGGAATCTGAGCCCAGCTCTAGGAGACAGATCAGCTACAGGCACCAGGCGGGCTCAGGACTTGGCTCCCGTCTATATGAGGAAATGGACAGGGAATCGAGTTTTAGGAACCCAGCAAGGATAATCAGGGGACTTGTTATGCCTCAAGGGGCTTAGAGAGGGAGCTGGCAGCTCCACAGGTGCCCAGATAGCTGTGTCCCTGGGTACCCCAGACCATAGTGTACTGGCCCTGGGCCATTCCCAGCCCCCTCCTCTCAGCGGGGCAGGTGGTCTGTGCATCTCAGACTTGACCCGGATCTGAGCAGGGCTGACCCTGTGCGGCTGCATGGTGGGAGGTGATGGAGGTCATGGAGAGGCAGGAAAGGCCCAGCCCTGCAGAGAGTGGGGGGATGGGGGACAGTGGGACTGGATACCCCATTGGTTCTCTGGTCTTCACTGTGGGGGAGTGAGGACTTCATCATGCATGAGGCCAGGAAGGTAAGGGGCAACATACTTATTGATCAAGGCAAGAAAGGGCATAGGATTTGGTCTGTCAGAAGGCTTTTAACCTAGTTTACCAATATTTACCAAGTACCTATTATGCACTGGGAACCATGCTAGGTACTGGAAAAGCAAAGATCCCTGAGGGATGTCTGCCCACGGGGAGGGGTACGTATGGGGCAAAGGAAAAAGCACAGCAGTGGCGACAGATCCCTGACTCCCAGAGCCTCGGGCTCCTATCTTCACAACAGGACAATTCTTACTCCCAGGCTGGGTGAGAAAATTAAATAAAATAAAACATGCAAATCACTTGGCACAGCAGTGGGGCCCTCGCAAGCGATCAATACATTTAGTTCACCTCCAGTGTTTAGTCTGGCGGGGGGGTGGGAGCAAAGAAGGCTGGGAAGAATGCATCCTAGTTCCCGGCCATCGGTTGCTAATGGTGTGAGACCTGGGCATGAATACCTGCTTGTGAGACTCCCCCTGGCCGTGGACAGGTGGTTTCAGGTGGTTCTGAACACTCAGAACTGGTGTCTGCATTTCACACGAGTCCCCTGGCAGTTGCTGGGCCAGGGGGTCTTCATGGGCACTGAGTGTGGGTGCAAGGACTGTGGCCAGGAATTTCCAGAAGAGTCCAGAAGAGACGAATTGTCGGAATATTTGGGAGGCTTGCCTCCCAGGCTTGCAGTGCTGTTCTTGGCAGTGGGGCAGGGGGGCGATGGGTAACACCTATCCGAGACCTGGTATTTGGAGCAGGGCTGCCCAGGAGGGGCTGAGCACAGGCCACACATGATTTTTAATTTCCAGTAGATACCTTAAAAATGGTAAACACAGCAAATGAAATTCCTTGTAATAATGTGGTTCATTTAACTCCACCCGGTCCAAGTATTGCCCTTGCAACTTGTAATCAATACACAATCAATACGTAAGCAATCATTTACATTCGTCTCTGAGGTCCAGAGGGTACTGGATGCTGAGTGTCCATCTCAGTTCGGACCAGCCACGTCCCAAGGGCTCAGTAGCTCCGTGTGCTGGTGGTTGGTCCCCTGGATAGCTCAGGCCCCCGATATAGACGAGAATCTGGAATCTCTTGCCAGGGGGGTGTACCCTGAGCTGAGTGAACCCTGAGCTAAGCAACAGGATTTACTATTGTGTCCTCTTCTTGTGACACAGCTGGAGTGAATCCCTGGGGAAACAAACGGGCTCGAATGATGAGAGAGGCTTTGACTCACTTATTCTAGATGGTGATGCGTTCTCTGGAACCAGCCCTGGCTGTGTCTCACCTACTGGGCTCAGAGAGGGGATGCCTGTGCTGGTCCTGCTGCCAACCTCAGGTGGTTCCTGAAACTCTCTGGGCCTCAGAAGCTCCATTCAAAGTGAGACTAGTCATTTCTATCTTCTTGGGTAACTATCGGGACTAAATGGCATAATGAATAATTGCTCTGTGCCTTTTTATTTTTCTAAATCCAATGAAAACCCATTTGAGTTTCCCTATGGACTAAGTTTGGTAAACTTTTCCTAGCAGGTATGTCTGTTGCTCTGTCTCCATCCTTCTGCTGTTTGAGGATGTGGGGGTGTTTCGGTTGGGACAGATGGGGAGAGGTGAGGCTTGGGCCTTGGTCCAGGGTAGTGGCAGCTGCCTGTGGCCCCTTGTTATCCAGACCTGGTCCAAGGAGGAGCCAAGCCCTGCAGGCAGCTTGTGTCTCTGTGTCAGCTCTGCCAAAGGGAAGGCTGCCCTCCCCCACCCCCTGGGCCTGCACCTTAAGATGGAATACCACCAAGACGCTGTGCTCCTGTGGAGGGGGGGTTGTCAGCCACTCCAGGCTTATTACCTAAGATATCGTGGGACCCAGCCCAGGGATCCTACCCCCAAAGCTGCATATCCTCGGGCCTCAGGGATCCTACCCCAAAAGCTGCATATTCTCGGGCCTTCTTTCTTCCCTTAACCCCATTTGTCTGTCATAATAATGCAGGTAACACCCCCTCAGGGCCAGGGAGCCCTTTGTCACAGAATATGGCTGTTTTTCTTGGAGGTGCAGGAGTACATTTTTATTATTCTGTGAATGACAGCTGCTCCAGCCACTGGCCCCCAACAGCAGCAGAAAGTAATCGCTGTGTGTGTTTAATCACATAGGCTCAGGGTCGGCATTCCACAAAATCAAGTTCTCCTATGCCCAGCCCTCTCCGAAGAAAGAATTATATAATTTCTGCCTTCGGGGGTCTTTCTGAGACTCAAGTGAGACTGGGTATGTGGAAGTCCTTTGTAAAGTTATGAAATGCTTTTGAGACTCTTATTTCCCTACCTGAGGCTGTTTTCTGGACTGGAAGCTGGGCTGATTCTCCAGAGGCCCTTGCACTCAGCATCACGTGGTGGTCCACCAGCCCTGTCCTCACTGCAGACTAAGCTGGTGCTCCCTCTGGGTGTACCCCCAGGGGGGCCACCTAGGAATTAGCCCCTGTCTCCTGTTCTCCTCTGGGAGAGGGGAAGGACCTGTGTCATGGCAGCAGGATGTTTTCCTGACAACTGAGTTTGGAATCCACCCAGATTATTGGGAACATTCCTACTTCATCCTTCTGGGCCCGAATGGAGTGGGGCAGCCACCTACAGGAGCCCCGAGGGTCCTCCTCTCTGGAGCCTGGGCTTGGTGAGGGTTCTGCCAGAGGGAAGGAGGTTTGAAGGGAGTGTGTGCAGGAAGACGCCCCGTCCTCAGGGCCTGGTGTGGAGGGAACAGGGGGGAAGGAGAGACAGGTCAGTGATGTGAAGCTGACTGGGTGTCAGCTGCACTGGAATCAGTCCAGAATCTACAGAATGAATGGGAGTTCTATAGGCTCCCAGGCCAACCTGGTGTCTTTAAGATTGGGCCAATATGACATGGAGTGTAGCTGGGTCAAGGGTCCTTGGATGCTCACCCTTCTGATCTGGGGGTCCTTGTGCTGCTGCCTCTCTAGACTGGGGTTCCTCATACTGAAGCAGCTGGCTCCCGATTCCTGTTGCTGCGTCTGCATTTATTTGAAAAGCAAGAGGCGTTTTGAATCTTAATCTCCAAAGATTTGAGAGTATTACATGGCAACGCCCTTTCCGTGCCAAGCCCTGCTGCGTAATTCTGCTCCAGTCTCTTCATTGCTTCCTGGGGGCCCTCGGGGCACGGCCTCTGATCCGTCACCTTAAAATCCTGCAGCAGGGAGAGGCAGAAAGCCACATTGCCCTTGACTGACAACCTTCATATGAGTATTGAACCATTTTAATTTTTCATGATTCCTCTGATAAAAATAGTGCCTGACTAAAAACAAATACATTTGTATTTTCCATCTCTTTAATTCGTTTCTAATTTGGGGGTTCTTATTAGCTTAAAATTATCTTGCTGAAATGGTCCTTGGATGGAAAGAAAAAAGAATGTGAAAACCACAATCAATTCTAGAGCGGTCGTACTGTTTAATTATGCTGATTGGAGCACTAGAGACCCCTGGCAGACGAACCTCTCAGAATAAGCTTGATTTGTGTAATTTGGTTTTCAAAACTTTTGGATGCATATTTATGGCGTTGAACTATGTGTTCTTGTTCTCCTTGAGATTCTGACTCATCTGAGGGGTGAGTGGGGAAATCCACCAGCTGAGACCCCGGGACCTCCATGCTCCTGGCGTCACTCACTGGTGGGCCCTGACCTGCAGGGAACGGGGGCTTTCCAGCTTGTCTATCCATTTAAAATATGTCTTTCCTCAAAGGGAAAAAGAGGAAAGGTAGAGGGTCACCTAGAGAGAGCCTAGGAAAGGGGGGGTGGTAGAATTTTGGAGCTCGATGATAAGAGGGTCCCTTCCATAAAATGATGGAAAATGGGAAAACCCTGGGTTGGAGATGAGTCTAGGACCAGATTCTAGAATGTGATAGAACTGTGAAGACACTGGGAGGACCTGGTTGCTCGAAAAGGATGTGCTCCTCCATCCAAAGCCAACGTTCAGTATTAGCTTTGCTGCAGTTGGACAAGAGGGGAACGCGCTAGGAAAGACACAACACCACTCAAGATGTTTTCTGGCCAGAAAGCTGAGCCTAAACATGTCCACGTCTGTAGATCTAACTACCACTTTGAGCAGGGACTGCGGGAACATGGGAAACACCGCCACGGGGGTCACCCCAAATCCAGACCAAGAGCAGATCCAAACTTCTCTGACAGGATGGCGAGGGGGAAGGAAAGGGGAGGGGGAGAGGGAATTGTTCTAGATTAGCAGACTTTTTTTTTTTAATTCAGTAAAGATTTATTGAATGTCTGCTATGTGCTGGAAAAAAAACACACAAAAAACAGGAAGCTACACTTTGTTTAAAATCTCTACCAATTAGCTATAGATTTATTTTCCATAAATATATTGTATAGACTGTATGCTTTCTGTGACCTTAAACTAGATTGGAAATGTCAAAAATTTTATTGTATAGGTCTCCCTATCACTCTTGTTTCACTGTCTAGAATTTATTTTATTTTATTTTTTATAAATAATTAATGTTTTTTATTGTTTAAAAGAAAAGAAATGGGGGAAAAATAGACACAGAGGCAAAGAAGCATTCAACAGACTGTCAGGCTACAGTGGGAGGGCAGAGGAGGTTGGGGGAAGGGGGCCTGAAAGAGATCAACCGAAGGACTTGTACGCATGCATATAAGCATAACCAATGGATACAAGACACTGGGGGTGGGGGGGTGGGCAGGTGAGGGCATGTGCTAGGGGGTGGGGAAGGCCAGGAGGAGGTTAATGGGGGGGGGGGGAGAGGAGACAGATTAGCAGACTTTTAAGAGTGCTCTGTGGGGCTGGTGTGAGTCCCGATGCAAGCCCAGCTGCTGTGGAAGGGCATACGTGAGAGAATCAGGAGGTGGGTGTTCGTTATTCAGGAATCAGTGTTAATGTTTTCAGGGTGCGTCACATTGTGGCGGTGTTACTACTGAAGTATTTGCAGAGGACGTGATATGCTATCTCGGATTTTCTTAAAAGTATTTCAGAAAAAAGAGGGTGGGAGAAGCAAAATACAGACCGTTGACTATATTTGAAGCTAATTTGGTGTTTGGTGATGGCCATGTGGGGATTTCTGGTGCTCTACTATTTTTGTATATTTGAAATGTTCAATAATTACAAGTAAAAATGAGTAGTAATAATAAATGTTTTTAAGAGCTGGCTGAGCCCTGACATTTCACTTTAGAGCTTAGTTCACCTAGCCCGGTGATCGGCAAACTGCGGCCAGTCAGCCACGGTTTGCCGCTCTGTTGACTAATGGGTTTGCCGACCACTGTCATATGCTACCCTTTACCTCTTTGCACACAATATGCCACAGTTGCCTAATCCTCACAGCTTCCAACTACATAGTAACATTTAGTCTAGTCCAGTGGTCGGCAAACTCATTAGTCAACAGAGCGGCAAACCGCAGCTCACGAGCCGCATGTGGCTCGCAAGTCACAGTTTGCCCACCACTGACCTAGCCTTTCTCAGTCTGTAACATACAGTTCTCCCAGAGTGCAGTTCACCTCCTGGGCAAGTCATTCTGGGGCAGGAGAAACTCCCCGCGCCAAAGGTCCCATGCAAAAGGTACAGGAAAGGAAAGTTTGGAGAAGATTGCGTTGAACAAAACGCCAAAGGGTTCCTCAGAGCTTCGGTTATGCTATGACATCCTGTGCATCTCGGACGGGGGTGAGCTGCAGCAATGCGGTGTCTCCCGGATCATGCGTCATATGCTTTGAAGGAGATAGACCCTCCAGCCTCTCCCCAGAAAGTGTGGACATAGGCAGAAACCTGGCATCCGGAGCTATTTCTGTGTACTCATGGTCAGTGGGTGATCACTACAGCTTTTGAGCCTCCGTTTTCTCAACTGTAAAATGGGCTTCACCTGACCTGCCACCCACCTGGTCAGATTATGAAAGGGCCTCATACAGTATGAAGGCTCAGGTTAAGTGGTGTGATTATTCCGAGGTGCCATTTTCTGAAACTCTGTCCACGATGCTGACTTGGTAGCCCCGGGTCTGCACACAGTTGTAGTCTAACATCCAAAGTGCAGACCGTTGGGGGTGTCACATGCACAGATGATACAGAGATGGTAAAAGCAAGTTCTCAGCCCTTGGGGCTCACGATAGTATCGGGGAGGTGAGAAGAAGAAGCAGTGATGGGGACTAGCAAAGCCATCCATCAGCCTTAGGAATAAATGACAAGGTGAGGTTCAGAGGAAAGAGGGTAGCTCTTAGCTGGGGTGGTGGTCCTGGCAGGCCACCTGGAGGAGGTGGCGCTTGACCTGGGCCTTGAGGCCCGGGGAAGATTTGGACAGGACAGGCCTTTGTTGGTTATGGATCACTCAGCTGGAACGCTTCCCTTCTTCCGCCTCCACGCTCCCAGAGTCTGCAGCTGAGCATATAAACCTTGTTTGGATTACAGTCTTATCTGACTTGGGAGCTCAAGTCCTCCCTATCCGGAACTGGGATCGAGGCTCTCCTTGCCTGGCCCTCCCAGCCTCCCCCCCACTCTGTCTCCACCTCTCGTTTTCATCTTCCCACCAGAGCTGAGAGAGGCTGGGATTACTCACCCCATCCACTCACTCACTCCTGCCCCCTCTTTTAAGTTTTTTTTTAAAAAAATATATAAACCACAGAAACAAAGGAATGAATTATGACTCAGACACTCAAGCCTTCATGTGAAAATGTTTATCATCATCAAACCAGTGAGAGAGAACAACCTGAGTGGAAATCTTGGAAAAGGTGGGCAGCAGCTGCTTAGGTCAAGGTGAAAGAGTTTGAGGCACTCCTGGGGAGCTGACGTGGTTTCTTAGGTGCAGAGAGCTGGTTGGGGGGCTCTGACTGCCCCTGCAAGGTGTGCATGCGTCATTCAGGATGTGAGAAGCAGTCCAGGGCACTTGTTATCCAAGAGCCCACAGTGACCTTCAGTTTACACCGCAGGAATGTGAGGAGGGGCCTAGCAAAGGACAGGGCTGGGATGGACGCTTCATGTCATCAAGGAGGCCCAGCTCTATGCCCCGTGAGGACTCAGAGACAAGCCTGCATGGGCAGATCTCAGCCCTCTCCTAGCACATGCGAAGGCACAGAAAGCTAGGCTTGATCCTAGATTGTTATTTTGAGAAAGGACTCACCCAGTGTCTGGCACAAAGTTGGCCCCCTTGTGGACTTTCACAACCACCCCAGACCTCAGCTTTGGGCTCCGGGAGCCCTGGTGTTAAGTTCTGGCTCTGACACTTGTCTGGGACCTGCCATCAGTCAATGATGGTGGCATGGACCTCGCTGCCAGGTCCTGGAGGGCCAAATCTATTTTTGCGTTTTGGCCAACGTTTCCCCTCCCAGCTATGTAGAGAACCCTCCACACGTATACACTTACTTAATCTCCAGGCCACAGGGCATGGTGGAGAGAGCCCAGGGCTGAGCTGGAGGCAGGCACGGCCAGCTCAGCTGTGCCACCGGAGTGCTGTGGCGCCCTGCGGGAAGGCCGCCTGCCCTTGGCCTTCAGGTCCACTCTGCTGATGGCATGGGGTTGGGAGTCTCTGACTCAGCACACAGGCCCAGCCTGGTATGCAGTGATGAGAGATCTGTGTGCAGATTACAGAAGTAATAACTGCTTTATATAAGACCCAATTGGAACAATATGGAACTATTTAATGGAGAAAGTGTTGGACATTGTGATATTCTCCCTCCCTCTCTCCCTCACCCCTATCAACAACCCTAGGAATTGTTACATCCCTATCACCATCTGTATCTGTATTGCGGCCTTGGGGATGGAAAGGATATCCCTATTTCAAAGATATGGGATTAAACCACATATTATGTTCTGCAGCTCATTTTTACTTAATAGTTTTTTAAAAAATTGCTCATAACCCTGCTCTAAGTTTTTATAATATGGATATACCTTATCAATAGACTAGAACTAATTTCTCCTCCTTGATGAATGTCTGGGTGCTAGCAGTTCATTCACATTGATCTGATTGCTGGCTGCCCCACCTACTCCAGGAGCAGGTCGCAGAGGGGCCTGGAGGGGAGCGTGTTTCCCTTACACACAAAGCCGCCATCCTTAGCTGAGGGTGCTGCCCTTTGCCTCTCCAGAGTCTTCTCCCACAAGTACTGTAGCTGAGCAACACCAGGGCACAGGCACTGGCCGCCCTGAACTGAAGGCACCTGGGACGGAGTGAGGAAGGTGGGGGTGGGTGGCTGGAGCTGTGGGTCAGAGTGTGCTGGACGGGCAGGAGCCTGAGAAGGTGAACATGGCACTTGCAGTTTGGTTGCTCCCAGAACCATATACTGTCAGGATCTGGGGTAACAGTGATTCAGGGCTGAGTCAGTGAGCAGATGGGGGCACAGCCTGCAGAGATGGGCAGGCCTTGGGTGGCACTGGCTTGGCACTGACCTGGTCCTTCCACCCTCTTAGTGTCCCTCAGTGATGAGGAGAGAGGCCAGGCCACTGTGGCCAGCCTGAGCTGCCTGCCCATCAGCAGTCTGTCTCCAGCCTCCTTCTGGCCAGAGGCTGTGATGCACCCTCCACTTCTCCACCCAGGCTGTGCCCCGGGGTTGCTCAGCACCCATTTCTCAGAGAGGCACAGGGACAAATTTCTGGCTCTTGCACCTGGAGTTATTTCCCATCTTCTCTTTCCTCGCATTTAACTGAATTTTCGAGTAGGTAACAAGTTAAAATAGTTCATAAATCAAAAAGCATACAAAAGTGACACTGAACATTTTCACTCTCACCCATGTTCTTCTCTCTGAACCCAGCCCCCTATCGCCAACTATAGGCACCATTTATATTACTTTCTGGCTTATTCTTCTAGTGTTTCTTTATGCTATCATACAGAAATTTGAATATACATTCATAGTTTATCACTTTATCATACAAGAACTCCTAGTGTGTATTCTGCACCTTGCTTTTTTATTTCCTTAAACTTATATCCTTGAAATATCTCCATACTAGTCCACAGAGCACTGCCTGTTTTTAATAGCTGTGTAGTATTCCACTGTATGTACGGACAGAGTTGGGTGGTGGTGATGGTTGTTTAATCAGCCTCCTATAGAGAGACACTTGGGTCATTTCTAATTTTTTTTCCTATTAAAACTAATTCTTCAATCTGATGTCACTCTGAGCTATTCTGTTGTGTGTGTGTGTGTGTGTGTGTGTGTGTGTGTGTGTGTTGAATTATAAACTGCCCTCAATTGTTTCTAGAAGTAGGCAGAGTATACATCCTATATAATAAAAGGCTAATATGCAAATTGCCCATCCTATATAATAAAAGGCTAATATGCAAATTGCCCATCTTATATAATAAAAGGCTAATATGCAAATTGCCCATCCTGTATAATAAAAGGCTAATATGCAAATTGTCCATCCTATACAATAAAAGGCTAATATGCAAATTGTCCCCTTGACTGGGAGTTTGAAAGTTTGACCAGGTCGTGGGGCTGGCTGGCCAATCACCTGTGGCCCCTCCCCTCGGCTGGCCTGCTGTTCAGTCCCAATTGGGGCAGGCCAGGAGACCTCACCCATGCATGAATTCATGCACCGGGCCTCAAGTTATCTCTAAATAGATACTTGGACAACACTTGTCCCCAGATTCCAATGCCCTATTCCCTATCCTCCAGTTGACTCTGTCCTCTACCCCCTTAGCATCCCACAGTCACCAAAACACCTGCCAGGTTGTGCTATCTTTGCCTTCCCAGACTGTTAGAAATAGTCCACTCCCATTTCCTCCTCTGGTTTCCCTGAAGACTTAGGAACCCTGAGCCTGGAGACGAGGAATGCCTAGTTAGGCTGGCTGGGGTCCTGATGCAGGGAGGGAAGCGGCATGCCCTGGACTAGTGAGATCTGCCCTGAGGAGCTGGTGACCTGCTCAGGTCGCTCCTCTCATCCCTCACCCAGGCTGAGTGGCCCCACCCCTGGACCCCGCATCCTGTGAATAGTACCACCATCCACTCTGTTCACCAGGCCTCCGGCTTCAGCCCGACATTCAGTGGTTCCAGGTGCAAACACCTGGTGTTAAACACACTTTTAAATCCTCAGGTCCTGCCATCAGTGTCACTTTCTCAAGGAGGGGCCTTGTGCTGGTGTTTCTGCACTGCCCGGTGGCTGGGGTGCTTCCTTCCCCCGAACCAAAGCTTCGCCATGCTGGCTGGTCGGTGGGGTAGAACGATGCCCACGTGCAGACGCCCATTACTCATAAGTGCTTGCATTTGGCTGGAGATTTGTGAAGTCCTTTCATCGCTAGTGCATGAAAAAGGGATATTTCACACATGTTTTACATTAGCATCGTGATTTAGCTTCTGAGTGAATAAGAATCAATGCAGCAGCCAACTGCCACCTGAGAGCCCATTTATATTGTATTACAGGCTGCGGCGGCCCCACCTTTGACTGCGATCTTGTCAGAGCTGATAAGGTAATAGTAATAATAACTTACATTTTCATTAGGTGGACTCGGTCCCCGAGCTTGGCCACCTGCACACAGGCCTTCTCTGTGGTCTGTCTGTCCCTCCCTGTCCAGGGTGTGTCCTGAGTCAGGGATGGGGGCCTCATGGTGAGCGTTCCTCTGGGAAAGAGGTTTAGGCATCATTTATCAGTGAATCAGTTACTCATGAGTTACTCAATGCAGCGCTGTTAGGGACAGCATCGCTACAACGCAAGGCGCCAGTGAGGAACTCCTACCCTCGACCCCACACCTGACCCTTCCTCCTGTGAAGGGATGTCTGGAGACAGGTTGTGGAGGCTGGCACTAACAGCATTGAGTGGGTAGAAGCTAGGGATGCTGCAAAAACATCCTACAATGCACAGGCCAGCCCCCCACAATGAAGAGGCCCCGCTAAGTACACCAGCAGCGGACCTGGTGAAGGGTACCCTCTCTGAAAGGCAGGAGGAGGGGCCTCCCAGCCTTTGTCCAGGGGGAATGGCCTTCTCCTTTGGGGCTGAGCAGGGATGGAAGCCTGGGGATGGAATTTAGGAGCGGATGAAATTCAAAGCAGCCGTTTGGAGCAAAGAGGAGTGGATTGGGGCAGCCTGGTGAGTGTGCATGGGCTTTAGAGAATGCGGGTAATTTCCTGAGTGGTGTCTTTGCCGGAACCTTCCTGACACCAGCATCCATCTTCCCCTAGTCGTTCTTCCAAAGGGCCTTGGGCTCACTTGGGACCTGGGGCACTCACGCAGAAATGTGACTTCTGGCTGGTGGGGTGCAGCCTGCGCATCCTACCCACCTGCCAGCAGCTGTGTGTGCAGGCTGCCAGTTAGGTTCCGGCCGCCCTTGGGAGGTGTGAGGACTCAGGGGGAGTGTAAATCACACTCCATTCAGTTTCCCCACCCCCAGCCCGCACCATTTTCACCTAGGAACAGCCTAATAAAAATGCACTCCAGTCTTAGTCCTGGAGGAGGAAGATGGGAGGAGCTGGGGAGGAGAGCCAGCCTGGCCTTGATTAAATGCATCTGAGCCGCAGGGCTTTTCTGGCCTCGGAAGCAGCCTCGGGGCCCCTGGAAGCGGGTGGTCCTGGGTACGGCTCTGCTCTCCAGGCCTGTGGGGCTGCCCTGCGGAAACCCCCGAGTCCCAGCCCACGGTGGGAGTTAGGTGGGCGCACGCTCTGCCCTGCCCAGCCCCCGCCTGCGTGGGAACTCAGCTCATCTCGGGGCTGGCCAGGGCGCCTCGCCTCAGGGGAGATGCAGCAGCCGGGACGTTGCCTGGGAGGGCAAGTGACTGGGGAGACACTTGTGGGCATGGAGCTCCTGCAAGGGATGGAGCGGGGAAGCTAGACCAGGCCCCGGAGCAGTGGCTCTCGGCTCTAACTGCCTGTGAGACTCACATGCAAGCTGTGAGAAGACCCCAGTGCCCAGGCCAGGAAGCAGTCTCTGGGGTGACGCTCGGGCACTGGTCATCTTTCAGTTTCTTCAGGGATTTCCAGCTGAGATGGAGGACCGCTGGCTTAAAACTTCCCTGGGCTCTCCAATAGTCGAGCCACAATTGAGGCCTCTAATGAGGGCCCTGGGGAACCTTGTTGGGTTAGAAGGGGGGCAATCAGAGGGCAGACAAACTCTGGGTGGGGAGGGAATGCGGCCTGTCTGACTGCACAGGTGACCAGCACTTCCGGCCATGTTGGCTGCAGGAGAGTTTAGGGAGGAGCTGGAGGACCCCGAGGTGGAGGCTGCCCAGCCAGGGTCTGAGGAGTGGGCCGGGTGCCCCTGGCTGGGTGCTCTCCTGTTGGGGCTGAGGAGTGGGCCGGGTGCCCCTGGCTGGGTGCTCTCCTGTTGGGGCTCGGAACTGCTGTAGAGTTTAGGGTAGGTTTTGTTTTGTGGTTATTCACACGTGTGTCTGGTCTTTGCTGCCAGCCGGGGAGTCCCAGGAGAGCAGCAGCCGGGTCATGGGTCATAATTCTATCTGGGTTTGGGCACTTGTCTCCTCCTCTCGGTTATCACTCCGTGCCAGCGGCCCCTCCTCTCACCTGGGCTATCACAATAGCCTCCTCATGGTGTCCCAGTCTCCGCCTCTGCCCAACCATCTATTCTCAGGGCAGCAGGCTTTAAAACGTGTCAGATAGTTTCCTCCTTTGCTCAGAACTTGCCAGTGGCTCCCGAGTAAAAGCCAAAGTCCTCACAGTGGCCTGCAAGGCCCCATTGTCCCTCCCGACCCATCTGTCCACCTTCCCCGACTCGCTCCACTTCGGCCGCACTCGCCGCCTCCTGGTCTCCAGGGTCTTTGCCAGATGTTCCCTCTGCCCCGCAGCTCGGCCCCCAGCACTCTGCAAGCCCCCTCCTTCCTCTTCTTTGGGCCTTTGCTCGAATGTCACTTTTCCAGGGAGGCCTTCCCAGACCGCCTGCTTCCTGTCCCCGGGATCTTCATTCCCCACTGCACTCCCATGCTGACACTGTGTGTTTGTTTTCTGTCTGTCTCCACGCTAGCCTGTGAGCTCCAAGAAGGTGGAGGTTTTATTCTATCACATTCCCTGGTGTGGGTGCAGAGCCTGGGACAGTCTAGCCTGCAATGGCTGCCCAATACATTTGTTTCTGTTTCCCAGTGACTGTTGATGCTTAGGACTGGTTTATTCATAGTCTTTGGCTCCCAACATTCTCTCCATTGGTCCAGTTACAGTCTGATTTTATTTAATTATGTAGTTATTCTTATTAATGTAATAAGCACTGAAGAGCCCATCACCCATAACAAAGCTAAGATTCAACAAATCCTACATCCAAACATACGATCCTTCCTCAGACCCCCATGCCGCCTACCCTATTCTCCTGCGTTTCCTTTATCTAGTTTTATTGCATCCATATGTATTCCTAAAAAGCATATTTTCTTGTAGCTATTTTTAATCTCCTATACAGCCCTGTGCTGTGTATAATCTTTGGAGTCCTTTTTGCTGGATGTTGTTTTGTTAAGATCCACCTACGTTGTTGCATGCACTGGGGCTCATTGCTTTTGATGACAAAAAGTATTAGTGGAATGAATATTTAACATTATGCCCCCACAGTGCCAGGTTCCTAATAATAGCCAACATCTATTAACCACTTCCTCTGTGCAGGGCACTCTGGTAAATGCCTTATTAGCCCCACTTAGCAGACGGGAAAACTGACACTCCAGAGTGGAGCAACTGGCTTACCATCACTCACCTGAATGACTCAGGAGACAGGCAGGAATTGAACTTGCATTGTGTGCCTCTGGAGGCCTTGCCTCTGCCCCTGTATCACAATGTCTCTCTGAATGAATGATTGAATGAGTGATTGAATGAATGGGCTCATACACAGACATCCCTTAGAAATCCCACTGAGTGACTTTTGGTTACAAATTGAGATTCAACACACACACACACACACTTGGGAATTTCTCACAAATACTTGTTAATTGACAGAAAGTTTACAGTAGGAGAAATGGGCCTTATCTTCTGATGCTTGCCAACATCTGTCTGTCTGACCCTGTCTTTCTCTATCCATCTTCTCTCTATTAAAAGAAAAGGTCAGCTGGGCCTGGCACTCACAGGGGCTGGAGGCTCAGAACCTATACCTACAGTCTGTGCCTGTGGCCTATGCCCTTGGCCTGTGGGAGGAAGAGGCCGGTTCAGGGCAGAACTTACCTCCCTCTACACCAGGGCCAGGCTGACTGCAGGGGCTCACTCAGCTAAGCTGAGTTTACAGCAACCAGATTAGGCAAGGGCTGACCCTGGCAGGGACCCCTGTCCACTAGGAGCATCTACTCAGGGGTGAGATTCTATTTACATTAGGAACAAACAGAAGTGATGGGGAACCAGAGGGCTGAGCATGGGATTGAGCAAACAGCAGATATGTTCCAAGAACAATTGCCCCTGTACCAGGGGCCATACCCAGCAGGGCCAAGGTCAGGCAAATAAATGAACATTTTGGTAGCTGTGTCCCTGAACCCAGTACTGGGTTTGAGTGAGCCAGATTTGACCACAGGGAGGATAGGGCTATGGATTTTACCATTCCATGTGCAGAATGGCCTATCCGCCATGCCAGCATTTGCCCAGATCTGGTGCAGAGCTGGTCAGGGAGGGCTGGTTGGGAGTTGCCTTACGGATCCCTGGGGAAGGAAGAGGAGCCCCTCTAGGAAGCCAGACACTTGAGAACAGAGTGGGTGGAGGAGGCCAGAAGCTTCACCTGGTGGGATGAGGGCAGGGCCAGGTATGAAGCAGGTGGACCTAAACCAATCTGTTGAGAGGAGGCAAGTTTGAGCTGTATGTTCTGCTGGCTGCTATCAATAGGGGGTGACAGAGAGCAGAAGACAAACAGCTGCATCTCTACTGGTGTTTTTGCCCAGCCTCAGTGTCCCCTAAGCACCCCTGAGCCTAGAATCCTTCCAGCTGGGTACATGTGTGGCATGTGGAAATGGGCAGGCCTATTGCTACTGTGAATGCCCTTAAGTGAGACCACGTGGTGGGTAGGGTGGAGAGAAGACAGGGAATCCTCCAGAAAAGGAAAAGGACCGATTAAGCTCAGGGTGAGTCTCCTCAACCCACGCTGCATCCTGGAATTGTCCCAGGGAGCTTCTAAAATATCGAGGCCTCTGGCTCACCAGACTAACAGAATACTGGTACTGCCAGCCTGAGTTGCCCAGAGGGAGGTTCCCCACTTCAGGCTTGCCAGAGCAGGAGCGGAGGAGAAGCCCTCGGCTTAGAGGCAGACGTGCCGAAAAATGTGTCTTAAAAGAAAACTCAGAAAAGCCATTTGGGCTTGAGTGAGGGCTCCCCTCATGGGCACTCTGAAAGAAGGCTGCTCGCCATCCTCCGGAGAAAACACATAGCCGACAGTCTCTCTCTCCCTTGCGTTGTAAGCACCAGGAAGGAGGGAAGGCTGTGTCTCCACAGCAGCCGTTCTGGGGAAGTCTCGCATACAGCTCTTCTTTCCACTTGAATCCATTTCTTACATTTCTGGCTTTCAAATCCAGGCCTCCCCGAACAGCCGGAAAAACAGGAAGTGGAAGGAATGGTTCTCACTTGCTCAGAAGGAGTGGCAAGAAATGAAAGCTGCCCCCAAATCTTACCTAACAAGAGACAAACATGTAAATTGATCATACCTCCGCTACACCCACAGCCAATAAGAGTGAGTATGCAAATTAGAAGGCCAAAGATGGCAGCCACCCAGTTGCTCCAGGAGTGGAATGGCCAGGCAGGCCAAGACACCTGCTATGGGGTGGGGGTGGGGGAGTGGGCGAAGGGATCTACAGGAGGGGAGTACCACAGCAAAGACAAGACTGCAGACTCCAAAGTCTGCAGCGAAGACGAAGATGGCAGACTCTGGCTGGAGTCCGCAGCAAAGATGGCAGACTCCAACCAGGGCGAAGGCTTGGGTCCCGGGTGTCGGAGGAAAACTGGTGCTGGAAGCCAAGGGAAGGAAGGCCTCTTGCACGAATCTCTTCATGTAATGGGCCTCTAGTTAGTGATGATGATGATGATGATGATGATAATAATAATAATAATAATAATAATAATAATAATAGAACAAATGTGATTTTAAAAAGATGGTGACGATGACAAATCGTAACCAATTCCTGAGTGCCTGGTGTGTGCAGCTCTCACCAGACCCCCTGTGCCCCTCTCACGGGTGGGAAGCCGATGTCTGATGCTGCCCAGGTAGTGTGTGGGGAAGCTAGGATTCAGTCCCTGGTCTGGGAAGAAATAAGAAAAACAAACATAATACAGAGAGTTTTTCACAAGGTTAACTTCATGTCCCTTAAAAGGGTTGCCCTGTATCCTGAAATTCACATTCTTCCAATAATTCTGATAATAAGATCTGCTACCTGTTATGATACTGTGGACATAGTCCATGTTGGCAACATGAAAATGCGGTGCCCTCCCTCTTAAGACATTGAGTTTACAGGTCTGTGGGATTCCTAAATCCAGCATCCCTCGTGAGTAGGACGCTCAGATCACCAAGAACAACCCTGGCTGCCACATTCCATCAGTAGCCACTGTCCCCACTTCTCTCCCTTTTTTACACTTTTGCTTCGGGTTGTGGAGTTGTCAGAGAGGGCGGGTGAGGGGCAGAAAGCAGGAAAAATGATTAGTGACAACCCTTAGGGCAGCAGTGGTTTTCTAAGAAAAGATTGTAATTTTGTTGAAAACTGCTAGAGAAGAGAGTGCAGTCCAAGTAGGCATATGTAAATTGTATGCAAATTATGCATAGCCCTCCTATTCATAACCTGGATGTAGCCCTTGGGAAAATGCTAATGGAGACTAGTGGTCTCCCGCAAGCCTCCCTTGGTGATCTCCAGGAGTATGGCCCTAATTAAAGAGTATTTTCCCGGCAGTGTGTGGCTCCAATGATCTTTATTTTATAACTTTTCCCTCCCTTCCTGCTCTGCACAGGCCTATGGCCCAGCCTGAGAGGGCACTTCTCCTTCCATGGCCAGTGGGGCCAGGAGAGTGGCCAGCAGACTTGACCTCTCTAGGGCCCCGGGGTTCCAGCCCAGCTGACTCTGAGAAGGGGCTGCTTAAGGCTTTGGGTTGCACCCTGGAGCAGGCATCAGAATCACGTGGAGGGCCTGTTTCAAACACAGATTTCTGGGCTCCACCCCAGAGTTACAGATCCTCAAGGTCCGAGGCGGGCTCATGAATTGTCATTTCCCTTGAGCTTCTAAGCGATGCCCCAAACTACTGGCATGGGGGCCATAACTGGAGAACCACTGACCTTGAATGAGCAGTCATACTCAGTGTGGTCTGCTGGTTGCTCTTACCAGTCAGTGATAGAAATGAAGTGCAGGTATTAAGAATAAACATTTAGAAACTTTTATTGACGTTTGACATTGCCATGGCATTCCAGCACTTGATTATTTTTCGGGTTAACTCATTTGTGTAGAATTCACAAAAGTGTTGGCCTGTGATGATTCAGTAGTTTAAAAAAAAACAAGTCTTTTGTCACAGATGGCAACTTGGTGACTGACCTAGAGGACCCAGCCTCATGGCCAGGGTTTGAGCAGCCACCAGGCTGGCAGAGAACTGGAGTGCCCATCAAGAAACTGAGGCAGAGGGGCTCTGTGCAGGCATGGGGTGAACATGCCCTAGAAGGTGTTTGGAAACATGGGGGAGGGGAGGGAGAGGGTTGGCACATGACTTACTGGGGTAGGGGGACTAAACTGGCATTTAATGGCTGAGTCCTGGGCACAGGCACCACGGGAATTGTCCTGCTCTAAATGCCAGTAGAACCTCTCTTGAGGAACAATAGCTAGGGAAGGTTGGAGCTAAGAAGCTGGCCTAACTCCAGACCCCCTGCCTTCTCTTGGGGTTGGGAGACTGGGGACAAGGAGAAGAGCGGGGGGGTGCACTGGTCATAACCGGCTCAACCAGAGAGCCCTTGTTTGTACATAGTAACCTGGTGTGTGTATGCCTTTGCATGGTGATGTGCGTACATTGTTGGTACCTAATGGGTACCTCCTACATTATGCAAAACCAGCATACAAAAGCTCCTGCCTTGGAAAGTGAGAGATTGGCAGGGGTGATGGACATAATTCCTTTTTGTAAGTGTAGGCATTCCTGCTACATAGAAACAATGTACCAAGAAGCAGTGCATGCATGGCCTCCAGGACAGCCATTTGCACACATAGGGAAACTCTTCTTAGCGAGGAAGGGGACAGTACTTAACAGTGGTGTGATTTTAGGTGGCATTGTGAATGGTTTAGCAGGTCTAATGCCAGCCGATACCATGATCATAAGTGGTTCTAGGTGGATGGGATCCAGTCTGAGCCTGGGACTTGGCAGTCTGTTTCATCACCGGCCCTCACTCGCCCCCACTCCCCCACCCCCCCACCCCGGCCTGGGCAGCTTCTTTTCAGCCAAGAAAGAAAGGACTGTGATTCTGACCTGCCAGTGTTTGGACATTTGACGGAGACAGTGTGAGTGAGAAGTAATTAGCTGTCTTGTGCTTTGGAGCCTATGGGGAGGCCCCTGGCCCTTCGAGCTCAGAATCAGAGAATTTGGAGCCTAGAGGAGGCTTAGCATTGATCAGCCCCTCACTGTACAGGGTGGAAACTGAGGCCCCGGAGGCTGCAAACTGGCCCTGAGTCCAGCTGTGTCAAGGCAGGCAGCGGGCCTATTGTGTCATTAATGAGATTTGGAGCAATCACAGGCACAGTAAAGCCCCTCATTTGTTTCTTGGGCCAGGCCTGAGATTCCTCAGGAGGGTGGAGTGGAAGGGCGAAACGGAGGTGGGAAGATGGTGGCCGAGAGTTGTTGAATCATCTCTGACCAGGCCTGTTCCTGGCCCGCTGGCTTACACATTGTCCTGAATGCCCCAAATCCTGGTGCAGCTGTGCGTGTCTGTCCAAGGTGCCCCATCTAGTTTTCTTCTGGGGCTAATTCTTGCTGGTTTTTAATGCAGTGCCCTAAAGAGCCCGCTTTTCTGTTCTCTTTTCTGGTGAACATCGATAAGGACATCATAAAAGTTGGCATCATTCTAGGCAGGGCTGTGCCCACTCCTCTCTGGGCCTGGGGACAGCTGCTGAGCTGGAGCAGAAAAGCTGCTGATGGAGAGAGGAGGCAGAGCAGTGTGTGGTGGGGTGATCACCCCATCCAGGCTTTGCAGCTGAACGGGGTTCCGTGTCAGAGCCAGACCCCTGCCGGAACCTGGGTCATGCAGCAAGTGTTCGCTGAGCGCCTCCTCTTCCCCAGCCATTGTGTCAACTGGAAGTGGAGGGAGTGGGAATGGCACAAGAGCGTGAATGTACTTAATGCCACTCAACCGAATCCTCAACTACAGTTACATGATAGGTTTTATGTTGTGTTTACAGGGTAGGGCAAAAGTAGGTGTGCAGTTGTTTGTATGGAAAATAATACAGTAATTAATAAACAATAATATAAGAATAAACTCTGTTTTGTGTACTCACAGACAGAGGGGGGCGGAATAGAGTCTCTGCTTGTCCCCCCTGACTGGGGTCTGGGCAATAGGGTGACTGGCCCATGGTGGGGTTTTCAGGAGGGGACTAAGGGGGGCTGGGACCCAGGGCAGGCTGAGGAAGGGGATTCCTGGAAGAGGCTCCCCATTAAGGAGACGTCTGTGCGGCTGTCTTAAGACACAGTTCCTGCTAAAATGTGCTGTCGAAATGTTGCCAGCCTAGGGACACTGCTCCCGTTTGAATTTCCGTGTGGAACTAACAGACATTTCAAGTGGTAAAAACCTTGGGTTGCAACCATGGTGACACCGAGAGCTGGGCTCTGATTTCTTCTTTCCAGGAGGCTTTTCCGAGTTTCTCTCCCGCCAAGGGCGGTGACGGGAGCCATGTGGCATGAGGCTGGCCTTCCTCCTGCTCCCTGGCCATTAGTCACTCATGTGCCTGCCGCCGGTGGGGCCGAGGGGGCCTGGGCCAGGGCTGTCAGCTTTCTGAGCCTCAGTTTCTCTGTCTGCACCAAACCCTTCGGAGGCTCTGAGCACACAGATGAAGGGCTTGGAGAGCATGTAGCCAGTCTCGCTACTGTCAGCGTGGCATGTTACCACTCAGTGGGCATTGCCACATACTGTCTTACAACGAACAACGCATGATTATTTAACGTTTTCCCCTCAGGAATGTTTTCTCCACTCAGGTTACCTAGCACGCGGGAGGGGTACCACCTCTTCGTGTGCCCACCGTGTCCCTCAGTGGTGGACACGTGGCACATGCCGTACCGATGGGATCCGCTGACTGAACAGTCTGTTTCTGAAGCCACAGCCGGGGCGGTGTTTGCAAGGGTAGCCCTGTTGCCTCGCGGGCAGAGCAGCCCCACTCCCGGCCTCGGGGTCGGGTATTCCGGGCGGTCAGTCCTGCAGGGCCGCTGGCTGGGCTTTGCCCGCTCTGACCGTTCCACTTGGGGACTTTACCTCTGGCCCCTTCCACGGGCTCCGGCGATGATGGCGGGTCACCCAGCAACAGCCGCTCAGATAATTACACGGGTTCCAAATTGTTCACCACTTTCCATCCTCAAAGCAATTTCAGAATCAATTTGAGGTTTGACAGGGAGCCGGTGGCGGTCTCTGGGCCCGGGGTGGCGTGCTGGGCCTGCTTAGCGCTCGTTATAATTCTCGGGGTGCAGGGCGCTGTCCGCTGCGGCAGCTCAGGGGAGGGAATCAATCAATCAATCAATGAGCGCACACACCTAATTAAAGGTAACAAAGGCTCCGGGCACCTCTCCCCGCCCCCCTTCCCCGCAGTGCCAGGCCCACAGAGTGCCAGAAGGAACACCAGCCGGGTCTCAGACTGGGTTGAACGAAGTCCCCGTGCCAGGGTCCAATCTAGCAAGGCTGCTTTTGTCACGACGGTGGCCTGTCCCACCCTGGAGTGGAGAGTCCCTTCCCGCCTGCCGTCTTAAAGCGAATCTAGATGGTTACTCTGCTCTCGGAGAATGAGGATGCGACCGAGCCACGCTGTGCCCCTTGTGCACGGATGACAACACTGGCAGCAGGCAGCCTGGCATGTGCGGTGTGCTCGCAGGCCCAGCATGCTGTGTGCCCGCAGAGTGTGATGGCCAAGAAGGGGGCTCTAGAGCCAGACGGCCTGGGCTCATTCCTGCCTCTGCCACTCACCTACCAGCTGTCCCCCAGCTGGTTGCCCCAAGATCTTCATCAGCAAAACAGGGATGGTCATAGCTGCCACCGCCTGACTCTTGGGAGGATGACGTGAGTTCGAGCACTGGAAGGCTGAGGACAGTACCTGCCACAGAGCAGGCTTGCTGCTCGTATTGTCACAGAACCGTTTCCCCAACAAGGGAACCTGTAAGGCCACCCTCTACTCTGCAAGGAGCAAGATAGGCTTATTGCTGGCATTACCTTGAGAACAGGATACGGAGGCCTTGAGGGGCCAGTTAGCCCAAGTTCACAGAGCAGAGTGGAAGTGGAGCTGAGCCTGGACCTGTGGCCCGGTCACCCCCTCCTGCCGGGCACCCCGGGGTCTGTCCCCAGTCTTTTTCTTGCTCTGGGGTCTCCCACCGCCTCGTTTTTCACGCTGAGATGAATTCAGAGCATCTTATTTTGCTGCGTACTTTGTACTTTCACAGGGTCAACCCTGAGAAAGAGACAGGACTGGCCTGTCGCCCCTGCTCCTCCAGGCTGATGAACGAGCAGGTCGGGAGGCAAGACAGGAACAGTGATATCACTGAGCAGTAAAATACACAGAAGTTGAGAAATTCGAAGATCTGTGCTCCATGGTGTAGCAAATCGGTCCTGTTGCCCAGGTACATGTGAAAGCGCTCCCAATGGGAGGGGGGAGGGAGAGAGGGAGGGAGGGAGAGAGGGAGAGAGGGAGGGGGAAGGAAGCTGGACGCTTTGGCCTGACCTACGCGTGCTGAACTGTGATCACAATACTGCTTTCATTCTTCCCTGCTTGCGTCATTCCTCACACCCGTGAGCACTGATGGGACTAGAACCTTCCAAACCCAGATGCTATGCCTGGATTGTGAGCTCTGAGCTTGCAAAGGGAGGTGACCTGCTGACCCAGGTCAGAGGATGGAGTAGCAGATCGCATCCCGAGACCAGAACTGCCAATAAATGGCTCACAGACACCTGCCAGGTCCAGAGCTCTCCCGGACTTCGCCGGCAGCTAACTGGGGTCAGCTGTGGAGTGCGGTTTGGGGGGGAACGGGCGTTGCGGAGGAGTGTGGTGTGAACCCACTTGAGACATTCAAGTTCAGATTCCTACGTTCACAGTTCACATCCTGCCAGCCCAGGCTCGCTCACCAGATAGAGAGCAGACATCGATCTGGCCGGACTTGGCCAGCTCTCTGTTATCAAAATGCAACAAGGAGAAAAATTATTGTTTCATCTGCTGGTGTTAGTGCTCTCCCAGGGAAAGAACTGCCCTCATTGAAGAACCACCTTGATAGGTCATTGGGGTGAGAGATGAGGCCTTAAGGGCATGTGTAGAAAAAAATGTATTTAGGGAAGAACTCTGTAAATACGAGTGGGAATTGGGGTGAAAAGTGGGGGAGAGGGGGCGGATTCTGTTTGGAGACTGGGATTGAGTTAGTGGAAACGACCAAGAGGATGTTGAAGAACAGGAGATGTCTGCTTTTCAGTTTAAAACTCCAGAGGGCTGCTCCTTCTCCTGAACCCCGATCTCCCGGGCTCTCCTCCTCCTCACCCAGCCTGTGCACAAGGCTGGGGGTGGGGCACAAAGGAAGACCAAGGAGAGGGCGGGGCCTTGTGTATGGAAGACCGCAGAGTTAAAGGGGCACCCCCACTTCAGGGGGGAGGGAGGGCGTTTTTGTTCTATGCCAGTTAATGTTAACTAGGAACATAGATGTAACATCTGCGCTCTAACCATTTCCACTTCTCAAAGGAGTTGAGCTCTCTCCCCCCATAGTGCCTTTGCATGTGCTGTGTTCTGCCTACTGTGTTCCCTACCCCCCTCCTAGCCCCGGCCATCCTCCCTTTCACTTGGCGGACTCCTACTCCCCCACAACTGGACCTGGTGGACTGTTTTGTCCGATTCATGTCCCTTACCACCCTAACCTCCGATCTCACTCTCCTCTCTTCCTGTCTCTCCCATTTGTTGGCATCATAGCCTGTCAGTGACAGCCCCCAGGGTGGTCTGGAGCGAGTGGGGAAATCCAACTTCACTGTCCAGTTCATCTCTTCACCTCCTTTGTCTTTCTTCCTTTTCCTCATGTCTCAGGTCCATGCAAGTAGAGAATATACCTTTTTTTGTACGCCTCCCTGGGGTTTTGTGGGCATCACATGATGTGTGGATGCTAAGATGCTTTCTAAAATATGAAGAATCTACAAGTATAAGTCATATCATTCTTATTCATGCTGATGGCAGGGAACGGGAGCTGCAGGGAGCTGAGAGAATGCAGTGAGTGAAAGGAAAGCACAAGCCCTTTGCCCCGATAGTGGAGACCCCGTTTCTGCCCCCCCCCCCACCTCCACCCCATGAGCAGTGAGCAGTGAGCAGTGAGCAGTGAGCAGTGAAGGTTTAGCCAGGCCCCTGCGCAGACCAGGAGAGCCTTTCCTTCTCCTCTCAGTCATCCTCTGGCTCTTCATTTCCGTTGCCAAGTGATCTCTCCCATGTCACCATTTTCTGCCCACGATGCCTGGCGCCAGCCGCTCCATCCCTGCCTGCCTGTCCTGAGTCAAGATCTCTGGAGGAGGCATCTCTGAGGCACGGACAGGACTGAAGGACAGGACCGAAATACTCACGTCCATGTCTTTGGAGGAGGATGAACAATGAGGCTGAGCGGGGGAGCCTGGAAGGCCTCTTTGTCCCTCAAAACTCATGCAGCCAGCCACGTCTGTACTATGAGGACATAGCTACAGTGCAAAAAAAAAAAAAAAAAAAATCCACTGCAAAAAGGAGCGTTGCAAAAAAAGGGGGTCACTGCAAAAAAAAAAAGGGAGGGCGCTGCAAGACATAAAACCCATGAAATGCAAAAGTACACGCAGAATTACTGCTTTTTTTTAATGCTCTTTTTTCCTGAGTGTGGCTTCTGATAAGAGCCTACGTGCTCAAGGACAGAGCCCCAGAGCTGAGGTGGGGCCCAGGAAACTTAGTGCATGCAGGGAAAGGGGCCTAGACAGAGCCAGAGACTGAGGAGAATTCCCTGCTCCCGCCCTGGCCCTCAGCTGCCGTGACCGTCCCTGCTGAAGGACACCGGCCACTCTGAGGTCTCTGAGGGGACCACCTGCTGAGTGTCCTGAGCCACTGGCTCTCTGTCCTGACTCTCAGTAGCCTCATTTGAAAATGATGCATGCGTGGCTAGATTGTCTCCGAAGTGCCCCCAGCTCTGTGTATAATGACGTGGCATTGGTCTGGCTCGTGGTCAGCAAACTCATTAGTCAGCAGAGCCAAATATCAACAGGACAACGATTGAAATTTCTTTTGAGAGCCAAATTTTTTTAACTTAAACTTCTCTTCTACCACCGCTTCAAAATAGACTTGCCCGTGCCGTGGTATTTTGTGGAAGAGCCACACTCAAGGGGCCAAAGAGCCGCATGTGGCTCGGGAGCCGCAGTTTGCGGACCACGGGTCTGGGCCATCAGCAGGAGGGGAAGTGTGGGCGGAGCACTCAGGCACACCCGGCAGAGCCCCAGTGGGTTGGATTTCTGGTGGGAGGTGACTGTGAAGACAAGTCCTTGAACAACCAGGTGTAGCGCCCTGGGCTGCTTTCTGAGCCCAGCCCGCCACGTTAGCGCCATAGCCATGTCCACCCACGAGGGCCTCTGTGGGAAGAAGGATGGGCAGGCAGTCCCCAGCCCCAGGCTAGAGCAAGACGAATAAGGCGTGCCTGGCCAGTGTGCTCAGTGTTTGAGTGTTGACCCCTGAGCCAGGGGGTTGCGGTTTGATTCCCAATCAGGCCACAGGCCTGGGTTGCAGGCTCGATCCCCAGTAGGGGGTGTGCTGGAGGCAGCCAATGGATGATTCCCTCTCATCATTGATGTCTCTCTCTCCCTCTCCGCTCCTCTCTCTGAAATCGATAAGAAACATTATTTAAGAAAACAAGACTAACAAGGCAGTCAACTCAGAGCTCTTTCTTTGGTCTGACAACACTTAGTGACTAGAGAAAAGAGATGGAGCTGGCATTTCCAGCTACCGAGGCATTTATTGCACGACACAGATCACACCAGAACCGAGGCGCATGACTTCATAGAGGAGCTCCTCTGAAGCAGCCCAATCGGAGCAACATTTTATCCTCCTAACGAGTGTGCAACCAGAAGAATGCATAACGTTAATGTTTCTGCCTTCCTGCAGGGATGTTTGCAAGCATTGATTTTTCGCCGTGACGTATGCCACTGGCAGTGATTTCTGATGGAAGGGGACAATGCTGTTTGGGAGTCTGGGAGGTTTAAAGCGTCCTGCCATTGCCTGGTGGCGTATAATGCCGAGCCCTGCTCTAATAGCACCTCATTTGTTAGGGTAGCGGGGAAATCGCTGTGAATGCTGCCGGATTCCAAATCGACGGCATCCAAACCACTGAGCACATGGTGGGCCAGGAGGGATTTCCTCAGGGAGGAGGGCACTACGCAGAGCGAGTGCATCGGAGGGTTTCTCTCTGGGGTGGGCGGGGCAGGGGACCGGACCAGGAATGGGTCCACGGGGCCCCGATCATACGTGTAACATTTTATTTCTAAAGTCAAAATCCAAAGGCAAACACAGCCCGTGATGGGATCACATAAGATGTATGAGGCTGAAGATGTTCAAGGATGTTTGTTATGACCCACTATCTGTCAATATATTGAGGATATTTTATAATTAAACAAAACTATAAAAGAATAAAGCAAGGCCCCGGGCAGTGTGTGTAGTAAGCCACACTATCTGTGCAGAAAGAGATGGCTTGTGAAAATTCTGGCGGGCAAATCTCTGCAGGACTCACAGGACACAGGGCACAGAGGTCTCCTCACAGAGCACACATTTCAGGAGAGAATTGCACTCAGTCCACAGGGGATGCGTCCCAAGACCCACAATCCACAGGGGATACGTCCCAAGACCCCCCAATCCACAGGGGATACATCCCAAGACCCCCCAATCCACAGGGGATGCATCCCAAGACCCCCAAAGAGGGCCTGAAACCACTGCAAGCTCCAAACCCTCAATATCCAATGGTTTCTCCTGTACAGACAAATCTATGGTAAAGTTTAATTTATAAATTAGGCTTAATAAGAGATTAACAACAGTAGCAAATAGTAAAAATATAATAATTATAACAACATACTGTAACAAAGGTCATGAGAACGGCTTTGGGGTCATTCTGAAGTAAAACAAAGGTTATCTGAGCACCGCGATATGGTGATGGTTGACCCGTCACCAAGGCAGCTACAAAGTGACTGACAGGACGCGTCTCTGGAGGGGAGGCCCGGACAAAGGCTGAGTCACTCCCAGGCCGGATGGAGCGGGTGGTACGAGGGGGCATTATGCTGCTCAGAATGGTGTGCAATTTAAACCTTACAAATTGTTTATTTCTGGAATTTTTACTTAATGTTTTTGGCTGGAGTGGACAATGGTTAACCGAAACCATGGAAAGCAAGACGGCAGATAAGAGGGGGGTTTCGGTATGTTCTTTCATGCTTTTCAGATGCGGTGCTGTGTGCCTACCTTACCTGGTTTTTAAAACGAACATGATTATTTCCAATATTAAGAAAAGCCAAGTAGAGAGGGGTTAGGAACCCGAAAGGAGAAACTTAAAAAAAAAAGGAGGGGAGAGTTGATGAAATGCTGGACACTCGGTGGTGAAAGTTTAGCAGTGGCCGTCGAGGCTCTCCCAGTGAGGAGCCCCTCGGAAAGCAGCTTTCGAGGGCACAGAAAGGCAGCCTCGAGGTGGAGGCTGCCTGCTGGACAGCGAGGAGGGGACCCTCCTGCTCCCAGCAGCCCAGGTCTGCTCTGCCTGCTGGGCTTTCCAATCCCTTCCAGCCTGAGTGGGGAGGAGGACAAAGAAGGTGGGAATGGAGGGTGTGGGGACAGCCCAGTGACAGGTTCTCTCCATCAGAGGGAACCCACTGGCCCAGACATGCTTCCTTTCTGGGCCTGACTGCTGGGTGCCAATGCAGAAGGGCGTATGTGGTGGGTCCCAGGCTGTGTCCCTGTTGGCCCGTCACAACACTCCTTCCTGGGGTTTCTCAGGCTCTCGGGGAAGGACCCCTTCCCACCGCCTTGCTCCACGCTGTCTCAGGCCTGCCATCTAGACTTTAAGCTCCCATTCAGGGCTGCTTAAGTCTCTTAAACCTGTGGTCAGCAAACTGCGGCTCAAGAGTCACATACGGCGCTTTGGCCCTTGAGTTTTTAGCGAAGACCAGCTTAGGAGTACCCTAATTAAGTTAATAACAATGTACCTACCTATATAATTTAAGTTTAAAAAATTTGGCTCTCAAAAGAAATTTCAATTATTGTACTGTTGATATTTGGCTCTGTTGAGTGATAAGTTTGCCGACGACTGGCCTAAACCATGGGAGCTCCAAATTGGGCCAGGTGCCTAGAGGGAGCTCCTGATGGTTTGTTGGGTTGAATTTGACCTCTGAGAGCATCTGACTCAGGCCCGTCTTCTTGGGTTGGGGTCCCAGGAGGCTGTGGTTCGGTGGGCAGCCAAGGAAGAGAGAAGCACCCAGCTCCCTGCCCCCAGGGAACCCCCCCCCCCACTCAACCCTTCTCACTTGCATGGAGGAAGCCTCCTGGAAGGGACCCTGAACTGGAGCTCCCGGGGCACCAGGAATCTGGTCCTACTTCTGTCCCCACAACATGCTGCTCAGCAAGTCCAAAAACTGCCAAGGATAAGCCTGGGTGACAGCCATCACCCAGAGCAGCTGCTTTCCAAGTGTGGTCCCTGTGGCTGCATCCTCAGCATCACCTGGGAGCCTATTGGGATGCAAATTCTTACCCCACCCGTGCTGTCCAAGCTTGCAGGTGATTGGAAGGAGAGTGGCATTCGAAACTTTGGCTTCTGCATTGTACAGGAGGAAGCAGGTGGGGCAAAGGCAGGTTAGAGTGGTGCTGACTTTCATGCTCCAGCCTGGGTCTCCCAATTCCTATTCAGCTGCATAAGTTTTATGAATGAAAAGGACGATGGTGAATGGCAGGGTGGTGCGTGCAGGGGAAAGTACAGATTCTAAAGGGAAGGGTCTGAGTTGAAAAATTGGAAACCAGTAGCTCACTCAGCAGACTCCAGAAACAGTAGTCACCTTCCCGGCCCCACCCAAGGGGCTGCTCGGAGGTCAACGGGTGCTGGAGAGGCTAGGGCCGCTGTGCAGGGACAGACAATGACCAGGGGAGGGCCAGCCCAGGCGGGTCACAGAATGCTTGCCCCGATGTGAGGATCCTGCCCCGCTGGAGAGGTGGAGGGGGCCCCTGGTGCGGGGTTGGCCTGGCCTTGCAAATGGCCTTGCTTCCGGCACTCGGCACTGCGGGAGCGGCCAGGACAGCTGGGAATTGTGCTTCCTTCGAGCGCCAGCACCAGAAGAGCTGGCCTGGGGCACCTGTCAAGGGGATCAGCGTTTGGAGGCCCAAGTTATAATGTGAGCCAAGCTAGAAACAGAAAAATCCACCTGGGAACCGGGCCTGGAGGGTGGAAGGGGTGTGCAGGATTAATTTAATTAAGTCCTGCTTTGGGGACCAGGTTAAATTTAGCAGCTGCCTTGACTGCTGGTTTGACTCCTTCCCTGTAACTCCCTCCCATCTGCCCACTATGCCTCCTGCAGGTGATTAATTCAGAATTCTGGGCTGGGATGTGCAGACTCACCTTCTGGTGGCTTCATCCCCTCTCCAGCCTCTGCTGCCTTCTCCCTGGGTCCCAGCGGGCAGTGCATGGAAACACCAGGGCCACCTGCTCGCTCTCCTCCAGGGATGTAAACACCTCGTCCTTCCTAATGACTCCTGCAGTGGCCGCCCGCAGCTGGCCCAGCCCAGGCTCCTGCACTTGGCCGAGAAAGCACCACCATGGGCCCAGATCTCCAGTTTGTTTCATTTCATTGTTCTCCAGGGAGTTAAAAACGTTGATAAATCTTTGCAGCGTTCTGCACCCGATGACTGATGGGTCTGCACCTCCTAGGGAGAAGGTGAGAGGCTCCTTTGCTACAACTTTTTGTTCTGATTCTACCCTCTCCCCTTTGACAATTCATATGTTCTCAATAGCTAGACTATTTTTTTTCTCTCCTGATTCCCTCCTTGTTATTGGGGGCTGCTCTGAAGTTTGTTAGTATTTCCACCAGATTGAAGTGGTATCATAAAGAGGAAGAGGCGAGGGGGGAGAGGAGATGAATAATAATAAACACCAAATGGTGATTCACGGGCTGGAACATTCCAGAATCAGACCTTTATGGAGGGTCTATAGGTAACACACTAACAGAGAAGCTTTAATACTGAACAAGACACCGGTCTCACCCTCAGAGAAATGGCCATCTATTGAGGGTGTACACAGCAAGATCAGTTACAGCTGGGTGATGTGTCTGCACAGTGCCTGCCCCGGGTGAGGGAGCCAAAAATATTTAAGAGTCATCATAGTAGCTGATGGTTTCAGTGCTTTGTGCCATGGGCAAAATCGTGAGAGAGCTTTCTTTTTCTCACTTCACAGTGTATTTCATACCACTTCCGGGGCTCTTCTCTCCAATCCCTGTATCAAATCTTGGGCAGCTTTCCTGATCACCCCTGGGAATTAAGGAATGGCTTCATTCTTAGGTATTGTAAGTCAAGTCCAATTTAAAACCCAAATCCCAATCTCTCTCTCCAGTTCCAGCTCCTTCTCTACCAGCCTCACCCTCAGGCCCCTGCCAGGTTTGGAATCTGCAGAGGAGTACGGGTCACAGTGGCACCTTTTCTCTCTGCTTGCCCCTCCTGTCTTCCTGTCAGCTGCTGTTGCTGGCCTCTGCAAGGTCAGGTGCAGGAGAAGGGGTGCAAGAACAAAGCAGAGTCTTCTGTGGCCAATTCTGGGGTAAAACTGGGCCCCTCTGGGAGGCAGGTGCCTGCATACAGGTATTTCTCTTTTGGGGTGCTTTAGTGGAACTGGGCAACTTGGAGGCTAGAGAGGCAGGGGCTCAGAGTGAAAAGCTTGGAGTCAGGCCTAGTCCCAAAGTTTCCTCTATCCTTATTAGTAGTACTAGAAGCCCAGCGCACAAAATCATTTGGCCCCACCCACCCGCACCGGTCTTAAGGTATTAGGGCCACAGGCCTTTTATAATATAGAGTACTTTGGGCAAGAGACTTAACCTCTCTATTCCTCAGTTTCCCCCAAATGGGGCCATATGCCTGTCTCCCAGAGGTGCTTGGTATTTTTGGTTTAACAGAATGCCTTTCCGTGTCAATACAAATAGATCTGCCTCATTTTTTTCTATTGTTGCATACTATTTCTCAGAGGATCAAACCATCCTTTTGTTGATGGACATTTAGGCTGCATCTACTTCTTTCCATGTTGCAATGCTATGATGAATATCCTTGACTTTGTCTCCAGGTGTGTAAGTGTGAGACTAGAAATGAAGAACACATCTAGAAGTGACTTTGCTGGGTAATTGGAGACATGGGTCTTTATTTATTTATTTTTATGTCACCCAGTTGCTCCTCAGTGTTTTGTAAAGCCTATTTACACCCCCCAGTAATAGTGTGTGGTATTCCCACCTATCCGCATCAATGCCGGGTACCATGTGTTGGGTGGCAGGTGGTGTCACATTGCCCTGATTGGTCAGTGAAGTGCCACCAGCAGTTTTCACTTTTCTTATTTCATTAGATGTTAATTCTTTCTAATACCAAATTGTATCTATTTTAAAATTATTTTAGGTATATAATCATGCAATTGATGTATATGTTGATCTTAAAACCAGCAATCTTCCTATTCTTATTTATTCCAATACATTGCTATATATATATATATTTTTTACATCTCTATGGAAGGTTATGTCATATTTAAATAATGATAGTTTCTTTTCTCCCTTTCCAGTTTGTATATCCTTCATTCATTTTTCTTGCCTAAATGGGCTGGCTAGGGGTGCCCAGGTCTGTGTTGAATAGAGGCAGAGATGATGGGCAGTCTTGTGTGGTTTCCTACATTAAAGAGAATACTCTCCATATGCCACCATTGGATATCATGTTAGATGGCCTTTATGAGGTTAGCAAGCTCCATTCTATTGCTAGGTTGCATTGCTAGGTTAATCTGTATTAACCACTGTATTTTCTCAACATGCTCTCTCCCCCTTTCTGAGATGATTATATGATTAGTTTCCTTTAATCCATTACTATGGTGAATTATACTAGCAGATTTTCTAATATTAGGCTATTATTTCCAATTCCTTGAAAATAAATTCACATTGATAATGATACATAATATATTTTTAAAGTATATTTTTGTATTTAGTTTATCAATTATTTTTTTGTTTTACTCATGAATGAGCTTGGCCTGGTAATTTTTTTCTTTTTCACACCTTCCTGGTCTGAACGTTTTATTATCTTACAACATAGGCCTTCTTATGTTCTAAGAGAACTACACAGATGAAATTGTTTACTCATTGTATGTCAGAGAGAACTTGCCTATAAAACCATCTGTACCTCTTGTTCTTTTTGAGGGAAGATTTTTTAAATTACTTAATATAAATACTGGTCATAAGATTTATCAGATTTTCTACTTATTTTAAAAACCACTTTTGTAAATCCATTATAATCTTCTAGGAAATAACCCTAGATTTTACTTAAATTTTCAAATATATTGGCCTAAAGTTCTTCATATTATTTTCTTATGATCTTTTAAAATCATTATAGATTCTAAAATTAGTCTCCTCTTTCTTTCCTAATATTACTTGATTTTCTTCTCCTCTCTCTCTCTTCAATTAGTTTCACCAGAGGCTAGTTTTTTTTTTGTTTTTTTAATATATTTTATTGATTTTTTACAGAGAGGAAAGGAGAGGGATAGAAAGTCAGAAACATCGATGAGAGAGAAACATTGATCAGCTGCCTCCTGCACATCCCCTACTGGGGATGTGCCCACAGCCAAGGTACATGCCCCTAACCAGAATCGAACCTGGGACCTTTTGGTTCGCAGGCCTATGCTCTATCCACTGAGCCAAATCAGTTTCGGCAGAGGCTAGTTTTTTTTTTTAAAGAGACATATATTTATTTTGCTAATTTTCTCTATTGTATCTTTATTTTATATTTTGTTAATTCCTTCTTTTTATGTTTCTCACTGTACTCTTTGGTTTTATTTTGTTTATTTTTTCTAATTTAGTTCATTATTGAATAACTCCTCTTTATAGTATCAGGATTTAAGGCTATAAATTTCCCTCTACATATTGCTTTATCTTCATCCCTCAAGCTTGATAGATAGTATTTTCATTATCATTCAGTTCAAATTTTCTATTACGATTTTTACTTTAATCAGTGTTTCTAAATGTACAAGTGTAATTTATTTTTTAATTTTTTTTAAGTGAGAGCTAAAGTCAAATGACTCATAGGTATAGACACCTAATAGAGGGTAAAATGAATACAAACTGAGGTTCTAAATTCATCAAGGGGAGGGGAGCCCAGGTCCTAGTATTTGGGAAACTAATGGCCCAATTCCAGGAGTCATGAAGGGTAGTTTCTTCTGTAAAATGAGAGCCATGAACACTCACTCATTAGCCCAAGGAATCCACAAAAAAATGTGCCATCTTTCAAGGACCAGGACTGAAAAGCAAACAGAAACTAAAAAAAAGTTTGAGTTATGGAACCCCAAGCTGCTATCATACCACAAACAGATAAAATTTCTCATTAAAAATAAAAAGAAACTCTTGCATTAAAAAAGGAATTTTTAAAAAGGACAAAATTCAGGTATGTTATTTATAAGATACAGATACAATTTAATGACACAAGAATATTGAAAGCCAAATATTGGAAGAGAATACCATGCAGATACCAAAAGTAATAGGTGGTGCAATGTTAATTGCAATGAAGAAAATAAGGAGAAAACTAAAAATAGAGAAAGTAGAATATTGCTTAATGATGAAAGGGACACTCCACTAGGACATGTAATAATCATGATTCTTTTTAAAATATATATATTTTATTGATTTTTTACAGAGCAGAAGGGAGAGGAATAGAAAGTCAGAAACATCGATGAGAGAGAAACATTGATCAGCTGCCTCTTGCACGCCCCCTACTGGGGTGTGCCCGAAGCCAAGGTACACGCCCTTGACCGGAATTGAACCCTGGACCCTTCAGTCCGGAGTCTGATGCTCTATCCACTGAGCCAAACCGGTCTCGGCAATCATGATTCTTTATGTGCCTAACAACATGGCCTCACAATGAGAGAGGCAGAGATTGAAAAATTGAAGGAAGAAAAGGACAAATCCACAATTCCTGGAGGAGATTTTTAGCACACATTGCAGAAACAGGTGCATCCAGGAGATACAAAGTTGTAAAGCTATAAACGGTTCAAATAAGACAAACAACAAGCTTCAGCCAATGGACATATTTATAACCCTGCACTCTATAAATGGAAACTATGCCTTCTTTTCAGGCAAATGTTTTAGAAATTGAGCTTGGACAAGGCCACTAAGGAAGTCTCAAAAAATGTCAAAGAACCACCATCACTCAGACACATTCTCTGCCACCATGCAATGCACGTAGAATTCAATAACAGAAAGAACTTCCCTCTGCCTTTAATTACTAGTCGCTCTACTATGGATGCTGGCACTGAGAGCAAGCTCAGGGAGCATGGAGTGACCTTGAGGCAGGAGGAAGGCTTGGGGGGTATAGTGATGTTTCTTCATAGAACCAGATGCATGTGTGCCCTTTCATTCAAGACAGGAAGGGTCACCTGATCGTGATATTTGGCCAACATCTCCAGGGCTCACTCAGCAGAGTCTTCTGTGCAGCCAGTGGCATCAGGGTGAGGTAGCCAGGAAAGCCCTTATTTTATTCATTTTACAGGTGAAAAAAAAATGATGAATACAGAGAAGCAGCTCACCTCCCAAGGTGCTGAATAAATAAAACAAAAACAAACAGTAAATGGTAGAGCTGAGACCAGAACCATGTAATATGACTTCAGATTAGTTGTTCTTCCTATTTCATCAGCTGTGAATAATTCACATTCAACTTCAAGTCTGACTGCACTAAAGTACTTGAGAGCAGGCCCTAAGCCATATTCGTTCCTCTCCCTGTTGCCTGAACATGTATTTGTTTCAGTACATACATGTTCAATGGCTGATGAATTCATTTATTAATTTCTGCATGGCTATATGCATTTACTCATTTATAAATCACTCTTTTCTCATGTGATACATTGTTATTAAATATTTTTACAAAACATATTTTAGTGGCTGCCCCATAAGTATACACATGTCCCACATTTACTTTACATGTCCCTCTCACAAATAATCCAATGACAAGTACCATACTCTCATTATTTCCTGAAGACAAATTCTTAGAGCTGGAATTACTAGGTCAAAGGATATGAAATTTTCAAAGATTTTGATAAATATTGCTGGATTCCATTTCTTAAAGCTATACTAATTATATCCCTAATGTGAGAAAATATCCATTTCTGTGCTCCCTTCATCAATAGTGCTGTTTTCCTTTTTTTGTGCTTTAAGATACTTTTTTATTGCAGTATTACATTCATAGAAAAATGCAGACATCATTAGTGTTTGGCTCACAGAGTGAATATACTCCTGAATCAGCATCTAGATCATGACCTGGAGTATGATCGGCATCCAAGAAGCCATCTTCCAGTCATTGTCATGTCCCTAATGGTAACAACCACTGTTCTTTTGAGCATCATAGCTCAGTTGTGACCATGTTTTAACTTTATCTAAATGGAATCATGTATAAATATATAAGTAAGTAAGTAAGTAAGTAAGTAAATAAATGAAATCCTGTTTAGTTACTCCGTGTTTGCCTGATTTCACTCACTACATGTGTGAGGATTCATCCATATTGTTTTGTGTAGTTGTATCATTTATACTTCTCATATTGCATTTCTTTATGTGAATGTGCCATCATTCACCCCTCTTACTTTAGATGAGTATGTGGATAATTTCTAGATTGGGACTATGACAACCAGTGCTGCTGCCATGATCATTCTTGTACATGTCTTTTAGTGAATGATTGTAAGCATTTCTGTTTGCTTTATACCTAAGACTCGAATTACTGGGTCAGAACACTAAGTATTTTTAATTTTTAAAAAATGCCTACTCAAGCTAAAGTCAACAAACAATAGCCAATAGGAAATTTCAGACCATCTGGGTGTTGGGCCTGGGGTCCTGCCCTGGATTAGATATACCATGGTTGGGGACTGTGGGTCTGAGTAAGTATTACTGAGAGAATACGTAGACCCTGGTGTTCAAGATTATTGTATAGAAAGGAAATGTTCATAAAAATATAAGTAAATGTGGTCAGAGTCGGGGTGGAGCTAGTCACGTGGTTGTGTAGGTGACTGTGGACAGAGGTTGGGAAGGACCTTTGACCTTTGGTTCCAGGTGTGCTCTGAGGAATTGATCGACTGAGGCAGATGGTCTAGGGCAGTGGTCGGCAAACTCATTGGTCAATAGAGCCAAATATCAACAGTACAACGATTGAAATTTCTTTTGAGAGCCAAATTTTTTAAACTTAAACTTCTTCTAACGTCACTTCTTCAAAATAGACCCGCCCAGGCCGTGGTATTTTGTGGAAGAGCCACACTTAAGGGGCCAAAGAGCCTCATGTGGCTTGAGAGCCTCAGTTTGCAGACCACTGGTCTAGAGTCTGAGGCGTCATGGACTAGACAGCTCTCTGTGTTCTGACGACAGGGGTTGGGCGGGGGTACAAGCTCCATGGGGCTGCCCTCCTGGGAAGGTACACACCGTGAACTTCCAGCCTCTGAGCACATGCACCACCTGTGATAGCGTCCCAGCAACGATTCCCCCTCAGGCAGGTTTAAGGGCTCTCCCCATCTCACATCAGTTTTCCCTGTCCCCAGCCAGATCTCCAGCTGATGAATTTAAGAACGAAAAAAACAGAAACCAAATCAAAGCTAAAACCATTGCAGACCCCAGGTGAGAGATTAGTTGGCAGGAGAGAGCAGTTGGTTGGTGTTTTCACCTATTGCTCCATAGCAAACCGTCCCCAGATAGCGTGGCTTGCAATAATCATTTGCTCACAATCACACGGCTCAGGAATTCAGGCAGGACTCCGCAGGACAGCTTTGGTGTCTTCCATTTGGGTCACTCAGCTGGGCTGCAGGGTCTAAGGTGGTGCCACTCCCTTGCGTGAGGCCTCAGTGCTGGAGCCTCAAGTGTTCTCCACGTGGCCCCTCAGTCCTCGGGACCGCTCTCTCGTGGGCCCCACTCTGCAGTAGAGCAGCCGGACTTCTTCAGGTGGTTGAGATCTGCTTCTGCAAAAGTGGAAGCTGGACCGTTCTGCTGGTGGATCGAAACAAATCTTAGGGCCAGGCCAGATGACGGGGAGGGGGAATTCCCAC
Organism: Antrozous pallidus; assembly: GCA_027563665.1. Taxonomy (NCBI): domain Eukaryota; kingdom Metazoa; phylum Chordata; class Mammalia; order Chiroptera; family Vespertilionidae; genus Antrozous; species Antrozous pallidus. Next base: position 87,948,183 of record CM050518.1, on the reverse strand, counting down.
CTATGGGCAGGAGAGTGTAGTGGCCATCTTTGGGAATAACCTGTCTGTTGGAGACACCTGAAATGTTTCCTGCTGCCATCCTGCTGTGCGAGCCTATGGTGTTCCTTACCCACCCCCTCCTGCTCCACCGCCCCCCGGGGCAGAGAGAGGACGCTGCTCCCTGACAGGAAGGAGGTTGGTTTTTGTAAAAAAGCTGTTGTGCTATTTTTGTGGTTCCAAATTTTGAGTGCTAGAACTCCATTGTTCCTTATCAACCTAATGTGTCTGTCTCTAAGGTTAGAAGAATGCTTTCTGCCTTCTGTTGCAGGAAACTCCAAAGTTGCTGGGAAGCAGGGCTGAACCTACGTGCCCCTTTCCCACGTTCAGGTGTGTCCCCGCCAGCCCGTGTTGTCCTTAATTCTGCAGCCACAAACTCGCACCATGCACACGGCTACAGAGCTTGTGAGGAGGTCTAGCCTTCCTTGGAGTAGCTGTGAATTCTCAAAACCTACTCAGAAGAGCTATTTATTTTGCACTTTTATTTGGGACAGAACATCTTGGAGTAAACTTAGGAACACACCTGCAGCCCTGCGATGGCTATTTTCGCAGCTGGAAAACAAGAAAGTGAGAGTGGGAATGAGAGGCGTTGTTTTTCTCGAGGCAGGGGAAGGATTTTTACAATTTGAGAATTCTGGAAGTGACTTTGAATCGTAAAATCTGAGGCCATGTTATTGTCCTGGTGATCCTGTGCCTCATCGTGGTTGCCGCTGTTTTTGTCATCTGCCTTGTCCTCCTCCAGCGCCCCAAACCCCATCCTTCTCTCCTTCTGAGTCCATATCCTGAGCCCATTTCTGGGATTCCACACCTACCATGTTCCAAAAGCAGGTTTCCAAAATCAGATTATCCTTCGAGGAGAGGAAACAGGTCTGTAGTTTGTTGGTCCTGATTGCTTAATGTTCTCAACCATAATGCTGCTCAGCAGATGATTGGCATGTCAAAGCCTTCTGTTTTTCACTGATTTTAAATGTGGCATCTTTATGTGCCAAGAGAAGAAAGCCCGGGCTCACCCAGAGAACACTTCTGCACTGCTCCTGCCATTTGTCTGTGCCTTGGAAGACGGTGCTGAGCAATGCTTTCTGGGTCACGTAACGCTAGAGAAACACATCAAGTGCAGGGAGAGAAAGTTTGAAATCTTTTCCCTCCTTTGAGCGCACAACATAGTGTGGATGGAGGGTCAGGGGATCTGCGTGTGGTGATCTCAGCTCTATCAGAAGCGAACCCTGAAATCTTAGGCAATTCGTCAACCTCTCTGGGCTTCAACTGTTCTCTTTAACCAGAGATTTGGATTCGACTGATTTGATCACATTCTGGGTCGGGCATTGTGCTGGGCACTGGGCTTTGAGAGCTGGGCTGTGTCCTGGGTGTGGGGAACTCAGGGGGATGAATGATCTCTGAGGTCCCTCAGTGCTTGAAGTTCCCCACTGCATGCACGCCCTGATGCTATGCAGAGCAGTGCACCAACCCGGCCTCTACAGAGGGAAACCACATTGATTAGCAAGTAGTCTGACACCTTCTAGGAAGCCATAGTTTTAAGAAGACTATCTTGCCGAAATCGGTTTGGTTCAGTGGATAGAGTGTCGGTCTGTGGACTGAAAGGCCCCAGGTTCAATTCTGATCAAGGGCATGTACCTTGGCCATGGGCTCATCCCCAGTAGGGAGTGTGCAAGAGGCAGCTGATCAATGTTTCTCTCTCATCTGACTTTCTCCCTTTCTCTCTGTAAAAAATCAATTAAAAAATATATGACTATCTTGGCATTGGCCATTAGCATTCATATCTGTTTTTGCAGGGTTTGTTTATGTAAGCACTTTACTAGTTCAGCTAGGGCTGTTTTGATGATCTGTTAATTAACCAATTATATTTTCATTGCTAAAGATTGGGCCTTTCCATTAATTGTCATTGTTTTTGCTCAATCATGACTCTTTTCTGGCAGTAAGTATGTCTTTTAATTAGGAAAAATAAATTTAGCTTCAAGTTGAAGATGACAAGAGTAAGTCCTGACAGGAAGTCTCTGTGACGAGAACCTGGGGCCATGTAGGGTGGAATGTGTGTGTGGAGAGGGTATGGGGGGATGAGAGGACAGAAGGTAGTAAGGACACTTTTGCAAATAGCTCCTCAGCCAGGATGAGATTAGATGCTCTTTGATTTAATAAACACCCCAAACATGAGAGCCAGGACCCTCATCTAGGGACCAGACACTTGTTCTTTGCTTTCTGGCCAAGGGTGCAAAGGTTGTAAGTTAGAGTTCTGGCGAGAGGTGATCGTGGCCTGGATTTGATCAGTGACAGGAGCAAGAGTTCAAGTGGGTGAAACTGAGATATGCTTTAGAGACACACTCAGTAGAATTTGGTGATGGGTTGGAAGTCAACAGTCATGAGATGGATGGATGGGGGCTGGAAAGAAGAGGGGCAAGTCATGGATAGCTTCCAAAAGTTTCTGGATTGAGCTACTGTGGGCCAAGGTGCCACTTACGAAAGTAAGAAAAACGGGGAAGGGTTTGGGTGAAATGTAAACAGCTTCGTTTTGCCAGCATGGAGTTTGCGACGCCTGATGAATCATTCTGATGGAGAGGACCAAAACCAATAGCTGGTTGCAGTTCTTCCAAGAAAGGTCAGGGTGGAAATGGTGAGTTCTGGGAACCTTTGAACTAACTTGCTATCATAATGCTGTTTATGTGAGAAACTAGAGTTCAAGTTCAAAGTACCTGATTTAGGAGATATACCATAAAGCAGATACATGGGAGCTGTATACATTTATATCAAGGGCTATTTGGTTTGTCAGGAGGTCGTTTGGTACAGCTGGAAAAGCATAAGATTAAGAATCCTAAAATACTAGTCCTTGAACCCCGCTCCCTCCCTAATAACCATGTGTAACCAGAACAGACAATTTATTGGCACACTTCGCCTATCTGCTTCACACACTTATAAAACACATGGGTGGAAGTGGCATGTAAAGAACAACACACCATGAAGTTTACAGAAATTATCATTTTATTCAGATTACAGTGAGTTTCTTAGTGAGGAGACAGCCACAGGGTGGATTACTTCCCTTTTTGATAGGTCAAATGTTCTCCCTGTTTAGCAAAAACAACACCTGCTTATCATAAGGGAGGAAAATACAGAAAAATAGAAAGAAGAAGAAATCACCTACATTTTCACTTCTCTGAGAAAATCATTCTTAATATTTTGGCATATTTCCAGCAGGTAATAATTTCATGGAAGCTTAAAAGTTAGGAATGATTTCAAACATGTATTAATGTAAGGGAAATTACATAACTATTATCCATATTTCATGAGCCATAATTAGTCAGCGTTAACATTTCTGCCATATTTAACTTGGATTCCTTGTTTTCTTTTTTTAGAAATAAAGTATCATGATTATCATTAAAACCCTTCCTTTACTCTTTCCTTTATCATGGGCCTGATTATATTTATTTATTTGTATATAGCCATATATGCATTGATATTTATATCTCTATCTCTATATCTAATTATATCTATCTCTAGTACTATCTATGTCTATATTTATATCTATATTATCTATATCTCTCTATACCTATACACCTACATGTAAAACTAAAAACTATTCTATAAGGCTAATTATAACACAAGGGAAAAATGAAACTGGGTGTGGGGGCAAGGGAAATGAAATTTTCTCCTACTTTCTAAGTTCTTCTGACTGGACTAATAATAAAATTGACATGAGACAGGTTAACAGAAGAAAATGACCAGATTTATAACATGCTAGAGGCCCAGTGCATGAAATTCATGCATGGGAGTGTGTGTCCCTCAGCCCAGCCTGCACCCTCTCCAATCTGGGACCCCTCGAGGGATGTCTGACTGCCCATTTAGGACTGATTCGATTGGGCCTAAACAGGCAGTCAGACATCCCTCTTACAATCCAGGACTGCTGGCTTCCAACTGCTCGCCTGCCTGCCTTCCTGATTGCCCCTAACTGCTCCTGCCTGCCAGCCTGATCACCCCCTAAACACTCCCCTGCCCATCTGATTGATGCCTAACTGCTCCCCTGCCAGCCTGGTCACCCCTAACTGCCCTCCCCTGCAAGTCTGAGTCCCCCCAACTGCTATCCCCTGAAGGCCTGAGTCCCTCCCATCTTCCCTCCTCTGCTGGCCTGGTCACCCCTACCTGCCCTCCCTTACAGGCCTGATCCCTCTCAACTGCCCTCCCATGCTGGCCATCTTGTGGTGGCCATCTTGTGTCCACATGGGGGAAGCCATCTTTGACCACATGGGGGCAGCAATCTTGTGTGTTGGAGTGATGGTCAATCTGCATATTACTCTGTTATTAGATAGGATAGAGGCCTGGTGCATGGGTAGGGACCGACTGGTTTGCCCTGAAGGGTGTCCTGGATCAGGGTGGGGGGTCCCTTGGGGTATGGGGCAGCCTGGACAAGGGGCCTGTGGTGGTTTGTAGGCTGGCCACACCCCCAATTGCCCCAAGTGGAGACCCTGGTATCTGGGATTTATTTATCTTTTATAATTGAAACTTTGTAGCCTTGAACAGAGGCCAGGGCAGACCAGGACGGGCAGAAAGCTTATCTTCCTCCATTGCCAGGGGCAACCCAAGCCTCCTGTTCTCTCCAGCTCTGTAGCTGCCACCATATTTGTTGGGTTAATTTGCATACTTGCTCCTGATTGGCTGGTGGGTGTGGCTTGTGGGCATAGTGGAGGTACGGTCAATTTGCATATTTCTATTTTATTAGATAGGATGTACATATGGAGGTTTCATAAGATTATGAGACCCAGAGGACAAATCAGGCACTTAGAGCTTATATGCCTGAGCAGGAAAGCAGTTCCTGTGGAGATGGAAGAGCAAATGTTTGGTAAATGAATGCTTGGTGGGCCATCTTTAACACAGGGAAGACTTAGATCAAGTGCACTTGTTCATGTAAAACTAGAGCTATCTATAATGATATCTCCCTTCCCAGAGCAAGCCCTCCATCTAAATTCTTTTAGGCAATTAGGAGGAACATAAAAGGTTTCCCCTGAGTCTTTCATTTTTAAAAAATAACCAGCTTAAAATAACCAATATTCTGAAAGGAATATTTTGTAGGTGCATTGATCTAATTTGTAGGTGCCTTATCTTTCAAAAGGAAAGTAACTCATACTAAAATCATGTAAACTAAGTCAGTGCAGGATTGCTATTATGATGAGGTTTCTTTAAAATGATGAATAAAGCAATGGACAATTTTGCTACAGTGCTAGTGTAACCAGACAATCAGTGGGTCCGTGCCGCCTGTCACTACTTGAGCCAATTAAGCAGAGACTGGGCTGAATCATATGAGCGTTAATTCCAATGCTGCCAGCAATATGGGAGAGCAACAAGTCATCCACAAAAATATGCTCTCCTCTCCCTATAAACAGCTGCTTATATTGGGTAGGACAAAGATTACACAGGGAAGTAGGCAAAAGGGTATGCAAAATAGGCAGTTTACAGGTAAAACAGGAGACTTGCAAAGGCCTACAGGCATGCAAAGGCTAGGGGTCTTCAAAGGTCTAGTGATATGCAAAGGGCTGGAGGTCTTCAAAGGGCTATCTTTCTGGTTTCTAAGATGCAGGGCAAGTCTTGGCTGTGTGGGATCCTGGATGTACTGTACCCAAACTTCCCAACATCCAGGCTGTGTTAGTGCCCTTGGTAAGGAACTGGGGGCCATAACTCAGCTGGTTGGGCAATGAAGCTGGGAGAGAATGAACTGGGTAAGCTCCAACAAAAGACAAAGATGAGTTGCAGGTGGGGCTGCACTTGGGACCAAGAACCTTTTAAAACACTAATGCTGGCCAGCAAAAATTCCTCTGCTTAGAAGAGAGGTTACCTGGGAAAAGCTGCAGAGAAAAAGGAGAAACGGGGTTTTTGTCTCTTCAGGAGTAAAATTTCTCTTGCTTTGGAAAAACAAAATAAAAGAAAAAGATACCATTTTACGTTGCTGGGTTCTGCATCGCCCCAGGGAGATCCAGGTCTTGGTGCCAATGGAGAGCTCACCCTGAATTCAAGTCAATTCCTGGGATGGTGATGTCCACTCTGTGACTTTTTGCAGGATTGTTGACCCTTCTGAGGTTCCCAAACACATGCCCCCAGGTTCCTATCAGTTGTCTTCACCAGGCTGATGTGAAGTGAGAAAAATAATGCTATTCAGTCATACCTTGTTTTATTGCACCCTGCTTTATTGTGCTTCACAGATGTGGCATGCTTTTACAAACTGAAGGCAAGACCTTCCACTAGCAAAAGATTACCAGTTGACGTACCACGATTCTCACTTCATTCTAAGGGTCTGAAGAGAACCCACAATATCTCTGAGATACACCTGTAATGCTAAATATATCCAAATAAAGGATTATTCTTTATTTTGAAATTATGCCTTTTCTATTTGGAGGGAATTAAAGCACCTTCTCTTTTAGAAAATAATATAGGGATACTGGATGGTTTATAGTGGAGCAGATAATGCATGGTTTGTAATGTAACTATGGCAAACCTGGCTACCTTATGTTGGAACTCCCATTTTTATTTTTGCCCTACACAGTTTAATCTGAAAGCCTAGGATCTCTGGCTCCTGTCCAGCCCTCCATTTCCCCCTCAACCAGAGAGGTGAAGTGAGATGCCCAGGGTGTGGCACCACCAGGAGTAGAACACATCCCTCCTCTAACCCCATCTTCTCCCACTGTCTGCCCAGACAGGTGCGTCTCACTCACCTGTGAACTCCCCAGACAACTCACCCTTTCTGTCTTTCCCTTTCTCATCCGCAACCCCTGTCCTCCCAGCACCCTCCTGCCTGTGGGGCTGAATTGAGACAAGGGTGGCACAGTGCCTGCGAAGGCCTCTGTGAAGGTAAAGGAGTACAGGCCGCCCTCTCTCTCGCTCACAGGCACACGCCTGTGGGGAGTGTCTGCCACATGGAGAAGCAGTTAGTCACAGTCCCTGTGAGAGCAGACCAGTTGGTGGGGGCTGGCCGGGTTAGGGAGGGCGATGCCAGGGAGACTGTTGCCATGGTGACTTGGTGGTAGCCCTCCCCAGCTTCCCTAATCCCAACCCCTGCAGCCAGCTTTTCCGAAGCACCACCACTTCCCAGCACATGGAAAAGCAGTCTCCCCACCTCTGCGAAACCAGGATGGTGCCTGACAGCGGGACCCAGCCGCTCAGAAGTGCCCAGAAGGTCCTTCATCCAGCTGAGCCCGGGGAGAGAGGCGAGCCCGGCTGGGTGTGTGAGGAGGTGCTGTGACACAGCCAGCTGTGGGAGGTGCCGGGCGGCGAGTGCTCCTTCCTTTGTTTCTCTCTGATTTATCCCAGTTTTATTTATCAAGGTGATTGGATTCTGTGGTCTTTTTAAACAACGGGCAGCTCAGTCTGATCCACCCCAGGATTGCGGCCCAGCCTTTGACTGTAATTGATGTGAGCCAGGCTGGCTAATGTTATATCTTACAAAGATGGGCTCATTAATTGACTGGAGAGATGTCACCCACACACTGGAGGCATTAACAATCGGCGGCCCGGAGCTGTGCTGATTCAGCAGCGGCGGCTGAGAGGCTGTGCAGACCTCCAGGAGGAATCCCAGCAGTGGGATTACTAGGTCACAGGGCACGAATATTGAGATGGGTCTTGATATGTTTTGCTAAATATTTCCTCCCAAGTGTTGCACCAGGTCTTAACGTCATTAGTCGTTTATGAATGTTCTCATTTCCCCACCGTCCTACCAACATTTGATATGTCGATTCCATTTTTTGTGCTAATTTATAAGTATAAAACGGTACATGATGGCCTTGCTTTGCATTTGAGGGGGCTTGAGTGGTTAATTTACATATCGTTAATTACTGATTTATTCCTCGTGTTGGTTTATTATTTGTATTTCCTCCTGTGTATTGTCTATGCCCTTTGCTCCTATAGCAGCTTTATTGTCACCCAGGAGCCCCATGGACTGACTACATATAGTACCCCAGAGCCTAGAGTGCCGGTAGCCCACCAACAGCCCTAACACTACTCACCTCAGCGCTCTGCTGCCGTAGGTGGATGGGGCCAAGGGAGAGTGGGAAGTCATTTTAAGGCTGCCGTAGAGCTTAGCTGCATGCACTCATGACACTTGTTTCTGAAAGTTCTTGATTCCTTCAGCTGAGAAAAAGAAAGGGATAGCTAGGTCACCTCTGAGTCTGTTTCAGTCTCCTAAGCCTTCTATTCTGGAGACTCACTGGGCAGGTGCGAGATGACCACAGCATGAGGCTGCTCTTGGGGTGCTGGGATCATGAGTGAGAAGATGCATGAGCATGTCACCGCCTAGCCACTCCCATGACGCCACTTGTAAGGGTACTGGAGACTGAGAGGACAGAGAAGGCCATATGAGCTTTAGCAGTCCGGGCATGGAGGACAGTCTCAGAGAATGTGTCAGTGTTAGCCAGATGGAGAGGCAAGAAGGACGTTTTGGGCTAGGGGAAATCACCCTCCAAGTTCTGGTGTTTGTGGTACGGTGAGGAATCAAGTCAGGCCCCAGGCACAGGGCCCCCGTGGGAGCTGGGGCCACTCTGTGCCAGGGAAGAGCGGGGGTGGGCAGGCCAGGTGGATGGGGATTCATGAGCGAGCGCAGAAGGCTCTCCATTGGTGGAGCAGAAGTGACAGGAGTGTCGCAGGAGGCCAGGGAAGGTAGAGACTGTCAAGGTAGGTGGCTCTCCAGCGGGACCCTCAGAGGCTCTGGGCTAGCACAGTGGTCGGCAAACTTCGGCTCTCGAGCCACATGCGGCTCTTTGGCCCCCTGAGTGTGGTTCTTCCACAAAACATCACATGTGGGCACCCACAAACAGTGCGACTGAAACTTCGTGGCTCATATGCAGAAGTCAGTTTTTGGCTCTCAAAAGAACTTTCAGTCGTTGTACTGTTGATATTTGGCTCTGTTGACTAATGAGATTGCCGACCACGGGGCTAGTAGATTCTACGCCAGCAGATATTGGCTATTAGACTTTGTGAATGGTCCAGGATGTGCTCTGTGGGGCTGGGCTTGGTGCAGCCTGAAACCCCCGCAGTCTGACCCCACATCACTAGAAACAAGATAGTTGCATGAGTGAGCGTGACCTTGCATATTCTAGTGCGTGCTTATGCTGTGTTGGTGGTTGCGTATTCATGGGTACCTATCCGTAGGGCATGTCCAAGAAAAAAGGAAGGCTGAGAAATGTTTTTGTGTGTTCTGGTTATTTGGGAGGATATTTATTTATGAAGTGTGCCCATAAGACCACTCTACTAGTTCCATTTTCTTGGCATTTGCGCATGCCCTGTCTTTCAAATGATGCCTGATTTTATATACTGCCTGACATTTCTCACAGAGGGTTTCTTATGGGTCAGCCTCACCTCCTTGGGAGAGAGTAAGTCCTCCAAGGGCAGGTCCATAAGTCTTTTCCCTGAAGTTCCCACAGGGCTTGTCCATGGGGTAGAGGCTGGGTTAGTGTCCAAGACATACCTGCTGCTTGATAATGGGCCACCTCTCAGGTGTCTCATCCTTCAACTTCACTAACCTGCTGAACGACCCAAAGCATGTTGAAACAGAATGGACCGTGAGACAGGAGCCAGGGCACATCACGTGGTACAGCCTTGAGCTGGTCCTGTTATCCTCCTGAGCTTGATTTCCTCAGCTCTAAACTGAGAGCATTGTTGTAAAATGGGGGCAAGGCTATCTCAGGTTCTTTCCTTCTTCCTGTTCTTTCTTTCACATGCTCATGAGACTCCTCCGGGTTAAGAACCCCAGCCCTGTGTCCAGACATGCCATCAAAGAATAGAGAAGGTCACCTTTACTCCTCCTGGCCCTTCTGGTCTGTCCCCATTCACTGAACCCGAGATGGCACCTGTCCAAGGCATTTTGTCCAGACCGCCCTCTCTCATTTGGTGCAGGAAATAGATGCCTTTTCATGATGACCATATATCTACCTAGGGGAATTGGGGGGTGGGGGGTTAGGAGGCCTTCAGAGTCCAAGCTGAAACCCGCTGACACTTACTTTCCAAGAAGAAGCGTCAGGCAGAGCTCGGGGTCTCTTTGCCAGCCTAAAGCCCGGGATGAGAAGACACACTGTGATGCAGGGCCTGACTCCAAGGAGAGGAGCCTTTGGGGCGGGGGGGCATCTAGGGTGGGAGGCATCTTTCCAGTGAACTCTTATTTTTTTTATTTTTTTTTATTTTTTACAGAGAAGAAGGGAGAGGGATAGAAAGTCAGAAACATCGATGAGAGAGAGACATTGATCAGCTGCCTCTTGCACACCCCCTACTGGGATGTGCCTGCAGCCAAGGTACATGCCCTTGCCGGAATCGAACCCGGGACCCTTCAGTCCCCAGTCCAACGCTCTATCCACTGTGCCAAACCGGTCTCGGCTGAACTCTTATTTTATAAAATATGGTCCTCAGAGAAAATAGCTCTCCGAAGCCTGTGACTTAGTGCCGTCTTCCCCACATAGTTCTGGCAGCTCCGGGCTGTTATTACACACTACAGCAATAATCATCACCATGATAATAACAACACTGCATTTGTTCAGTCTCTTAACTTGAAAATAAATAAGACAGCCGATCCAGGGTGAGTTCCAACTCCAGTCTCTCTCCCCCATCATCACTTAATAATGATTACTAGAGGCTCCCCTGGGCACACGGCGCCCTGCCCAGCACTCCAGATATTAAATCCACCTAGAAGCAGGGTGTAATAATGCTGACCCCGCAGGGATGTTTCAAGAATTAATTCCTGCGGGCTCTCTACTCCACTCTTCTCCGACGCATTCAATCTCGGGAACCCAGGAGTTGGTGACGTTTAAACCATGAATTAAGACATTCCACTGTTGCCCCTGCAACTCTTCATTACAATCCTGGGCGATCAATGGCAAAGAGGAATACTATTTATTAGTTAAGTGGATGCTATCGAATTCTTAATTTAAGTGGCTTTTAATTCAGTGTTTTACTTGCTGTCCTTCATTTTGCCCCTGTTCATACAAATCTGCCCATTAAAAGCTGGTAGGAGGCCATGCTGCTGTCTTTTATCACGGTTTCGTTTTTGTGCAGAACAGTTTTCAGCTGGGGGGAAGAAGGCAGAGATTCTCAGAGTGGGCAGGGAGGCCAGACGGCCAGGCCTACAATAGGCATCGTGCTATCTGCGGGGAGGAAGTGGGTGACAGGAGAGGAGTGAGACCATCAAAACACCTTCCCGATAAGGTCCTACAGCTCCTTTGGCCTTCACTGTGTTTCTCGCTTTGGTTTTACCGGCTTGAAAGCTTGACTGCAGCTCTCCCACTCAGACATGAGTCACAGGGACAGTAAGTGGGAGGCGTGGGCTGTCTCCATGGCGGGCAGAAGGCTCTGGCTGGCTCCTGCATGATGGCCGCTGGGGTCTGGCTTGACCCCCTTCTGCTGGATACCCAGTAGCAGCTGATAATAGCCACTCCCCACTGCAGTGGACATTGTTTATAGCAGCTCCACTGCTGTATAATTGAAATGTATTAAGTTGTACTTGTTCAAGTGTACAATTTGATAAGTTTTGACATATATACAACTGTGACATCAGCATCGTAATGAAAATAATGAACAAATCCTTCACCTCCTGCCCCTTTGTAATCATCCGCTCTCACTCCTTCCTGTCCCTGGGGAGCAGGGGGATGCTGTATGACAGATTTGCTTTCTGTCACTGCATATTATTTGCATCTTCTAGAAGATTATATAAATAGAATCACACAGTGTGTACTTGCTCTTTTTTATCTGGCTTCTTTCTCACTCAACACAATTACTTTAGCTTAATCTATGTTGTGGCAATTATCAATAATTCCTTCGTTTTTATTGCTGAGTAGTATTCCATGGTGTGGATAGATTATGGATGTTGACCTACTCACCTGATGGACACCTGGCTAATACAGAAGAAGTTGCTGCAAACATTCATGTCTGAATCTTGGTGTGCAGAGGTTTGCATTTCTCTCGGAGACAGAGATTAGAATGACTGAATTACCCGATGAGTAACTTTAACTTTTTAGCTAACTGCCAAGCTGTTTTCCAGAAAGGTTGTACCGTTGACCACTCCCTCCAGCTCTGAGAGCTCTGGTCATCCCACATACTCCCCAGTACTTGGTATGCTCAGTTTTCTTAATTTTAATCATTCTAATTGTTGTATAGTGGTATTTTATTGTGGTTTTAATTTGTATTTCTCTTGGCTAGGTAGTTTAGTTGGTTAGAACATTGTCCCAACACACCAAGATCGTGGGTTCAATCTCTAGCCAGGACACATACAAGAATCATATAATGAATGCATAAATAAGTGGAACAACAAATCAATGTTTCTATCTATCTATCCATCTATCTATCTACCTACCTACCTATCTATCTATCTAATCTATTTCTCCCTTCCCCTCTCTCTCTAAAATCAATCAATAATTTTTTTAATTTGTATTTCCCTTTTAATGAATGATATCGGTTATCTTTTCCTGTGCTTATTTAATATTCACATATCTATAGCTACTATGCTTTCCTTTGATTACTATTAGCATAGTATACCTTTTATATCTTTTTATTTTTATCTATTTATTTCTTTATATTTAAAGTGGGTTTGTGTAGGTAGCATATAACTGAGTCTTTTTAATCCAATTTCTGCCTTTTAATTATAGTACATAGAGCACTTACGTTCAATGTCATTATTGATGGTTAAATTTAAATCTATCATCTTTCTATTTGTTTTCTATTCAGCCCATCTCTTATTTTATTCTTCCTGCTTTTCTTTGGATTAATTTTCATGATTCTCTTTTATCTCCTTTGTTAACTTATTTATCTTTAACTCTTTGCTTTGTCATTTTAATGGTTGCCTTTTGGTTCATAATATAAATTTTTAACCTCACATCTGATTTCAAATGATATTGTGTCACTTCATGTATAGTATATGAACCTTACAATAGTACATTTCCATTTCTTCTCCATTTCTCCTCCTTCCATTTCTTCCCAAAGGCCTCCTGGCCTTTATGCTAGTGTTAGCATACATTTTACTTTTACATAATTATAAACTCTACTAGAGGCCCAGTGCATGAAAATTTGTGCACTTGGGGACAAGGGGGTCCCTCAGCCCAGCCTGTGTCCTCTCAGAGTCCAGATCCTTTGGGGAATGTCCACCTGCTGGCTTAGGCCCGCTCCCCAGGAAATCAGCCTAAGCTGACAGTCAGAATCCCTCTGACAGCCTGGGAGCCCTCAGGGGATGTCTGACTAATGGCTTAGGACCACTTTCTGGGGCAGTTACTGCATTGAGCGTCTGCCCCCTGGTCGTCAGTGCATGTCATTGTGAAAGGCTGTTCCACCATTACGGTCAATTTGCATATTATCCTTTTATTAAATAGGATACTACATTGCTATTATTTTTTGTAGAAATACTCAACTATTTTTAAAAATACAACTACAAATGTAATTACCATTTCTGATACTATAATTGCTTGGTGTAGGTCTATATGTCCACCTGGTACCATTTTCATTTTGCTTAAAGAATGTCCTTTAATATTTCTTTTAGTGTGGGTGTGCTGATTATTATTTTTTTCAGCTTTCATATTTTGAAAAAACCTTTCACCTTTGCTTTTGAAAGATATTTTCTCTGTCTAGAAAATTCTAGATTTGACAGATTTTTCTTTTAATGCTTTAAATATATTGCTTTTTGCCTAAATTATTGTTTATGAAAAAATTGCTATAATTCTTATATTTATTATTGCTCTGAATATAGCATGTCCTTCATCTCTGTTTTTAAGATTTTCTCTTTATTACTGGTTTTGAGCAATTTGATTATGATATGTCTTAGTCAGCTTTTCTTCATATTTCTTGTGTTTCAGGTTTGTTGAGCTTCTTGGATCTGTGCTTTTAAAGTTTTTGTTTTGTTTTTAACTCAAGTTTAGTGATTTTCTGGCTATTAATTTTTCAAATACTATTTTCTTCTTTTTTGGGGGGTGGGAGGGCTTCAATTACATATATGTTAGACTGCCTGAAGTTATCCCTATAGGATATTGGTATTCTTTCTGCTTATTATTTTTCTTTCTTTTTTTCTCTGTGTGTTTCTTTTTTAGATAGCTTTCCAGGTCTTTATTCTTCATCTTTTCCTTTTATTTTTTAAAGGTCTAATCTGTATCAATCTCGTCCAGCACATTTTTCATTGTAAAGATTGTAATTTTCATTTCTGTAAGTTTGATTCTGGTCTTTTTTACATCTTACCTTTGTGAGCATATGGAATACAGTTAAAAACTGTATATTTTGTCGGGAACACCAAGATGGCGGCATAGGTAAACACCTATTGTTCTGCCCCGCGCAACGATTTAAGAACTACAACATAACAGCAGAACAGACAGCACCCAGAATCGCCAGAAAGCTGGCTGAATGAAAACTCCACTAATAAGAGTAAAGGTGGGACGCTGAGATTCAGGAGCTGCGGGAGCGCAGCCTTTCAGACGGAAACAGGTTAGGAGCCGTCCTGGTCGCGCGTGCGGGCTGGGGCTGGAGCAGCACCCCAGGCTGGATTTCTCCTACAGGGAGGGCGGAGACGTCCCACTACACGGACTCCCCAGCGCCAGGCGAGGTCCGAGATCCGGGGTACGTGGAGATGTCCCACTGCACAGATTCCCCAGAGCCAAGCGAGGTCTGAGGTCTGGGGGACGCACCCTGGAAGTGGGGCATGGCAGAGGCTCCTAGTCGCAAGGGTCATGCAAACCCGCGACTTGCCCCCTGGAAACTTGTCTCCTGGTTCCAGAAACCATCTATTTTACAACCTTGGGCTAGACTTTTGGTGTGCAGGCACATTTGGGGAAAGGCAGAGTTGTCTGGCAAGGGGAAGAGACTAGCGGCTTTCTCTTGGAGGTGTCTGCAGCCATCCCCATCCAACACAGACCCGAGCACGCGCAAGCACCGCATAGGACGCAGCTGACGCTGAAACTGCCTGCGCAGCTCAGAGACTCCGCCCATCCAACCTGAACACAGTCTCCCTTCACAGCCAATTGGCCTGGAGGTCAAACCCTCCTAGGGCTAACAACAACAAGCTGGGTTTAAATTCAAAAATACTGAATACAACCCATAAAGGATTGCAGTAAGAGTACCCACCTCAGGTAACTGGGGAGGCTGAGCCACTGTCCCTTTGAGGATATCTACCACATAAAGCAGCCACCATGCAGAGATATGGAAAGAAATCAGGTGTGAAAGAAATGGAGGAGAAAAGACGACAAGACATAGAGTTCAAAACCACTGTTATAAGGCTTTTCAAGAGGCTCCTACAAAAGGCCGATCAACTTAATGAGAATTACCAGGAAATAAACAAGACCAACCAGGAAATGAATGAGAATTACAAGGAAATGAATGAGAACCTCAAGGAAATGAATGAGACTCTCAAGGAAATGAACAAGACCTCTGAGGATACGAACCAGACCCTCACGGATAAAAAAAAAAGGACCAACTAGAAATCAAGCATACACAGACTGAAATAAAAAATATTACACAAAGTCCTAAATGCTGTCCAGAGGGCCACAAAAACCAAGTCAAAGATTTGAAATACAAAGAAGCAAAATCCACTCTGCTGGAAAAGCAAGAAACAAAAAGAATTCAGATAATTGAAGATAGCATAAGGGGCCTCTGGGACAACCTCAAGCATGCCAACATCCGAATTATTGGGGTGCCAGAAAAAGAGAGAGAGCAAGTTAATGAAAACCTACTTGAAGAAATAGTGACTGAAAACTTCCCACACCTGGTGAAAGAAACTGACTTAAAAGCCCAAGAAGTACACAGAACCCCAAAATATAGGAATCTAAAGAGGACCACACCAAGACATATCATAATTAAAATGCCAAGAGCAAAAGATAAAGAGATAATATTAAAAGCAGCAAGAGAAAAACAGTTGGTTACCTACAGGGGAGCACCCATACGATTGTCAGCGGATTTCTCAAAGGAAACGATGCAGGCCAGATGCAAGTGGCAAGAAATATTCAAAATAATGAATAGCAAGAATCTACAACCAAGATTACTCTATCCAGCAAAGCTATCATTCAGAATTGAGGATCAGATGAAGTGCTTCGCAGATAAGAAAAAGCTAAAGGAGTTCATCACCACCAAACCAGTATTATATGAAATGCTGAAAGATATTCTTTAAGAAGAGGAAGAAGAAAAAGGTAAAAATATGAATTATGAACAACAAATACACATCTATCAACAAATGAACATAAAAATCAAGTGAATTGATAGGCTGATGAACAAGATAAACTGGTGAATATAACAGAAACATGGACATAGAGAGGGAATGGACTGACAATTCTTGGGGAGAAAAGGGTTGTGGAAGTACAGCAAGAGACTGGACAAAAATCTTGCAACAATGGGAGAGGACATTGGGGAGGGGGAGGTGAGGGTGGAGGGTGGGATAAGTACAGGGTGGAGGGGAGATATAGGGGGATAAAAAAGGGGAAACAATGTAATTAATAAACTGAACAATAAATAAATAAATAAATAAATAAATAAATAAATAAATAAGAGAAAGAAAAAAAACTGTATACTTTTACTACTTATTCTTTGCTAATTCTAACTTCTGTATTAGTTCTGTGTCTGTTTGGGTTGATTGCTTTTTTCCTCCTTATTGTGGGTTATATTTTTCCTGCTTCTTTTTATACCTGGCAATTTTTGATTGGCTATAAAACTTTATGGATTTTATCTTGTTATGTGCTAGATATTTTTGTATTCCTTTTGATATTCTTAAATGATATTTTGGGACTCAATTAAGTTATTGGGAGTAGTTTGATGCTATTGGACCTTACATTTCAGATTTGTGAGGTGGGACCGGACTTGTGTATAGTCCAGTGTTAAGACCTTTCTGAGGTTTCCCAGTCTGGTCTGTGGGAGCAGCTCTATTCCTGCCCCAGGTGAGTGCCAGATGCTGTTCCCTGGAGTCCTTTTGGTGGTTCTTTCTCTGGCTTTGGATGTGTTTTGTCATATGTGTGCATTGACCAGTACTCTGATGAATACTTGCAGGGAACTCCTTGCAGCTCTCTGGGTTCTCTCTGTGTGCAACTCTTCTACCTGGCACTCTGTCCTAGGAACTTCAACTGCTTTGGTCTTCCTGGACTCTTAGCTCTGTCTCCTCAGAGCCTGCTCTGAGGCCTGGATACTCTCACGGCTGTAATTGGGGTAACTGTAGGGCTCACATCAACTTTTTCTCATCTTTCAGGTTATCACTGTCCTTCAGTGCTGGATGCCCAGTGTCTTAAAACTCTTGTTTCAGGTATCACTGCCCTTTGCCCAGTAACTTGGCTTTTTCAGGCAGGGAGCTAAGTCTGCTTTCTGTGTCTCCATCTTGGCTGGAAGCAAAAGTCTACCCTGAGTTTTAACTTTGTAAAGCATTTTTATATCCATTCTCTTATGTTTTCCTCACTATATTCCTGGCCTGTGAGGGATTTTTAAATTCTCACTTATGGATAAGGAAACTGAGGCCTGGAGAGAAGAAGTGACTTTCCCAATGTCACAGAGGGAGTCCCAGTGGCAAGAGAGGAAAGTAAAATGTTTTGAGGTTCAAATGTATCTGACATGGTATGACACTCTGTACACAAGTTGTCCCAACTCATGACACCTCTATAATGTGTGAGTATCCTGTAGTGGGATGAAGAAATGGATGCTCAGGAAGGTGAAGACACTTTCCCCAAGCCTCACAGCTAAAAACAAATTTTCAACCTATGGTTGACTCCATAGTCAGTAGTGCCTTATAATTGTGCCTCCGTTCTTCTAGATAAGTGCTTTTTTTAAAATTTGTTTTTAAAGATTTTATTTGTTTTCTAATAATTTATTATCTTAAGAAACAGTTATTGACTACTTTTTACATATTGGTTACCGTATTAAGTTCTGGATAAAAAATATGGATAAAAACAAGTATGGTTCCTGCCTCCCAGGGTCCTTACTCTAGTATGAAAATTAGAAAAGAATACAAATAAATGCTATTAACTATTTTATGTACTATAATAGGTTTCTTAAAATTTTTTTTCAGACATTCTACTTTTAAACATGTATCAAGGTTTTAGTTCAAGCAGGTCACAAGTAAAGAGGCTTAAGCCGTCAAGATTATCCCAAAGAAAAATTTTATAGGGAAACAGAATGATTAGGTTATCACTGTTAGACTGGATACAAGAAAAAGGATTGTTTCCAGATCATTAGATTCTGACTGACAGTCCACTGAGTGGGTGGGTAACTGGCTTCCCAGAAGAGGTCTTAATCTCATTAAAGTTTATCAGAAAATTGCTTAAGCATTTTATCAATGCTAATTCCTTCCCAGAAGGAGGTTGGGGATTACATCATGCAAAAAGTTTTGTCCCATACCAGGTTTGGGACTGGGTTTCTTTATTGGGAATGTGTGTGGACTAGAATGAAGAGGGGGGATGGTGAATTCCACCCAGGGAACATAGCACAGTGGTAACTAACATTGTGTGAGTGGGTGTTTATCATCTGGCAGACACTGTTCCCTTTGCTTGGAAGATGTAAACTCATTTAATTCTTGCATAGCACTCTGAGGTAGTGGCTTTCGCTATCCCCATTTTATGGAGGAGGCACAGAGTTTAAGGAACTTGCTCACGCTCTCAGGAGTGGGATGTGGTGGAAAGGTCAGGAAGGTGCTCTGCTGAAGGCTGGGGAATCTGTTCTCCAGGTGGATGACAGGGAGGAAAGCATTCTGGGCAGACAGATCTGCACCCCTTCTTATGCCATCAAACCATGTTGGTCAGCAGGGGTGCAGAGGGTCTGGGCTAGTCTGCCTCCAATGCAGGATGACAGGGAAATCTAGTTGGGCATGTGTCTTTGGCTGTAGAGGTGGTTGACTCAACTCCCAGCTGTGTTTTCAGACCGTGTTTTCTGGGTTGGGCAAAATGGAGAGAGCTCCTTCCACCTAGAAACTTTCAGAGATTCAAGCAAAGTTTGCAGCCAAGGCAAAGCCATGTTAGCCCAGTTGGCCACGAACAGGCTGCTTGAGTGGTTATGAGGGTCACTTTCGAGGTAGCTTGAGTGTTGTTTTGTTTATTTGGCATGTTTCTGCATCTTTGCTACAAGTGCCATAGCAGAGGGAGTATTGCACATGGTGTTAACAGGGGTCCTACTATTGTAGTGTACATGCAGTAAAGGCAATAAAGGTTTACAGGAATGCAGACAAATTGGTATTTGGTGCCTTGTTATGTCAGGCACAGGATCTAACTTGTTAGAAATCTCAGGAGTTTCTGGGTAGAAATTTAATGAGAATATTTAAAAAATAATATTTTTATGACTCACTGTAAAATTCCACTAACCTCAGTCCAACCAGTATATTATTTGTACATATTATCTTCTAAATGCATATACATGCTGGGTGTTTTGGTCATGGTACATACCAACTGTTTTGTATTCTGCTTGTTTTCAATGACCAGTGGATCATAAACATTTTTCATGTTTGTGCATAATTATCATTTTAATGGCCACATAATATTCCATTGTGCAGAGGTACTGTAATTTATTAAACCAGTCCCGTTAATGTTGGCCATTTATGTTTCCATTGGAGCTTTTATAGATAGCACTGAGCATCTTTTTGTAAATAGCTTTTTGCTGCTGTTGAATTTCCATAGGAATAATTCCTAATAGAGGAATTACTATTGGACACAGGCATCCATGTGGCTTTTTCTCTATATGGCTGAATTATTTTATAAAAATATTGGTTAACGCAGTGTCACCACTCTGGGTGTATCTACTAGTTTCATCTCAACTTCAGAAGCAGTTAGCAAAAAATATATACATATATGCAAATTTGAGAGATAAAATGCTACCCCAATTTGCTTTAATTTACATTTCTTTGTTTACTACTGAAGATGACTATTTCTTTATGTGTTCATTTATAATGTATTTCATTACCTGCTGTTTTATCTATTATGGTCTTGGTGATTTTTGTATAAATTTAAATGGGCTCTTTATAGATTATAAGTATTAATCATTTTGTCCTGTTGGTTCAAATATTTATCCTAGTTTGTTGTCCTCTTATTTTAATTTTTATTATACAGAAGCTCTATATTGTTATATATAGGAATGGTTGATGTCATTTTAACAAAGAAGAGAACGTGTTTCCTCTACAGATCTTTGGAGTATTTCATATGCCTTCCATTTCATCATTTATTCGGCACAGAGTTATCTAATGCCTTTTATGGGCCAGATATCCTTGTAGGGTCCAAGGATATAAAATTCCCATTTTCTTGGAGCTTACATTCTAGTGAGAAGAGCAACGATAAGCCAATATGTAACTAACATGCCAGGTGGCAATAAATCTTACAAAGAATAAAGAATAACAAGGCAAAAATGTGGTGCTCGGGAAAGACCGTTCACAGAATGACATCTGAGAGAGTGACCATCAGTGGGCATCATTTGAGCAGAGGATGGAATGAGATGGCAGAGGAAACGGCAAGTGCGCAGGTCCTGAGATGGGGACATACCCAGCATATTGAGGAAGTAAGGAAGCCATCTGTTTGGAGAGGAGCAGACAAGGTAGAAAATGGGAGGAAATTAGGTTGTTACCAGGTGATGTGGGGCCCTGGTAAGGACACTGAGTTTAATCTCAATGAGATGGGACACTATTGGAGTTGAGAAAATAAAAGTGGGATAAAACCTGTTATGTTTTAGCAGAATCATTAGATAATTTTACATCTGAATCATTTTGGATGATTTAATTGTCTAAGTGTATAAACACATCATACACAAGCAATATTTTTCTCTCTTCTTTTTTAATACTTATTTCTCTGATACTGTCTTTATTTCTTTTTTGACAAAAACTTTCAAGATAATGCTAAATAATTACATATTTATTAATTACTTCAATCACAATGATAACAGCAGGCATTTTTATATGTTCTGAAATTTAGAGGAATTATTACTAATTTAGTATAAATATGGAGGCTCTGTGTTACCAACAGAAATTCTTTTTATTCTAGATCTTAAAGTTTTATTATAAATGATTGTTGAATTCTATAAAATATCTTATAAGTATGCATTATAATTATAATGTACTTTTCCTGTTTAACATCCTGATATGATGTAGCATATGAATAGAACTCTTGTATGAAGCAATTCTTGCTTGTTGCCTTGGGGTAACCCTACTCGTCATGGTATAATTTTAATGTATTGAATATATTTCTATTCTTCTATGACTGTACTATCTGTGCTGATAGTCAGTGAAGCCTGGTGCTCTCATCTATGACTATGGAAGATGACAATTTAGCTCTATTTACCCTAGACCACACCATAGATTTCCTGTGTCCCCATCCTTATATCATAACTATAGTTAGATCAATATGTACTGTTTACATTATTGTAGTCATGAACTCTGGTTATAATGCCCAGCATCATGGCTGTCGATACAGTGGTAACCATACTACCTGGGTGATGTAGGAAACTTATGGTTCCTTTCTAACACACTTTTTGTTTTCTCTGGAGTTAATTATCTTTGGTTTTGCTTATATATTTGGTTAGTTTTCTATGAGTATACCATTAACTCAGCCCAGATTGTCCCCTTAATTAGGTAAACACCTTCCCAATCCTTTCAAATACATCAAGCAATCTGTCAAGTTCATCTCCTGTGGAATTCTCTCTGCAGACTTCTGACTTGCTCCATCCTTGTCTGGCGGCTCTCTGCTACATAGCTGTCAACATGGAACCATCTTCCATCATCATTTTAAGGACTCCCTTCCTCTCTCTCTTGTTTGGAACTCCTGTTTTCTGGGTTCGGTATCTGCTTTCTTGGTTTGCTTTCTTGTTTTGATGATACACATCCTCCAGGCGCTTCATGAAAAAGGGTGCTAGTGACACTTCAAGCCTCCATTTCTGCATCTTTATTTTAATTTTTTATTCTTAAACATAGAAAGGTGCATAACATTTGTACATACAGGTTAATATATAGCTAGAATGCAAACATCCAAGTAATTACTGTATTAAAAACCCATGGAAACTCTTTCTCTCTCCTGAAAGGTAAGTATTAGCTTTAATTTTTCTAGTAATAATTTCCTTGCTTTTCTTTTGCCAGCTATGCTTTCATCTTTATCGTTTAGATTTGCCTGGGGAAAATGGAATCATTATGTATGCCTTCATTTAAGTCTTGGTTTTTAGTCAACATTAGCTTTCTTGGACTCATCCATTTGGTTGTGTATAATTGTAGCTTGTTTTCATTATTGTATATCATTTATGAATATACAAGGATGCACAGTAACTTTTTTATATGGCTTATATTTTTGATTGGATTATTTATTATTTCCAGTTTGGGAAAAATACAAACTGCTATAAGTCTTCTTGGCATGTAACCACATGGTGCCCATTGCTGTAGTGGATATATCCAGGATGGAATTGTCTAACTTAGAGTGTGCCTAGCTTCCTTTTTACTAGATAATGCCAAATAGTTTTCCCCAAAATATTTATGTCAAATTGTATTTCCACGAGCAGGCAAAGATTATATGCCAAATTACATTCTCTATTGCCCCACCTTTTTGCCAACACTGTGTATTGTCAGATCTTTTAATTTTTGCCATTTTGATGTATGTATAGTATGGTTTACATTTCATGACCCTGATGACTGAACTTGAGCATTTTTCAAAGGAGCCAGAAAATCTCTGTTTCCTGAGGCTGGAGTGTATCTTTGTTGATGTCCTGAGCTGTGAGTTTATTTCTCTAAGGTTCATACATCTATCTAGTCAACAAAGATCATCAAACTCCTAGATTATCAGGCTGGACCATGAGGCTCCTCCAATTGGTCCTCCTCCATGTCAGATCTCCTGCTCATCCTTCCTGTAGAGCCTCCAAGCCCATAGGCCAGATGAGGTCACTCCACGGGCAGGGCCTGTAGAGATGGGCAACTTCCAGTGGCCAGGAAAGGGCTCCAGGCCACTGACCACCCCTTCCTCTTAGAGCATCACTAGCTGCTCAGCTCCACCCATTGATGGTTCATGTCCCTGCATTGGATGTGATGATGTCCCATCTGCCCCTTCGCCCATCCTTCCACTGGTCCGGCATGTTACCTTCAAGTCCCTTCCCCGAACTTGTCCTGAATATCAATCGTGGCCAAATATCTGTCGTCCTCACAGGGGCAGCACCCTGGTCAGGGCACTGGGAACTGGAAAAAGACTGGAAACATCATTTTTGTTCACTGACTTTATTTTAAAGGGGAAATTGAGGATCAGGGAGAGGAAAGAATACGTGGGGATTCAGCAGGAGAGCAGAGGTTTAAGCTCAACCACACTTCTGTTCATGCCCAGGCTGCTTCCCAAACCACTTGGTCCCTGCTCCCTTGGTCCTGCTTCCCTGGCAAACATTCCCATGCACTGCTGAGCCCAGGCACTGAGGGGCGGGGGCGGGGGGGGGGGGAAGGAGGGATGTCCACAGCGCCTCTGGGGTTGGGGTGCTGGGAGGGGAGCTTCCAAGCCTTCTTCAGGGCAGGGCTGTTTGATGAGCCTGTAAGAAATCTTGATTCCTGCACTTAATTCCTCTTTATTGCTAATCTGCACAAAGAAATGTTAATGATTTTAATTATGAGGTCGGGTTAATACATCATGTAAATGATCTTATTTAGAAAATGCAGATGAATCCCCTTTGCAGAAAGACCCTGTCTGTGGGCTCTCCCACTGCTTGCCTGGCCGGGCCATGGGAGGGAGGAGGTGGGGAGGGGGGGTCGCCTCCCTGGCCAAGTGTAGGATGCATTCCCCGTGACAAGGAGGCCCAAAGAGAAGCTGGGTCCTCTGGACATGCCCCGAGCACCTGCACAGTGCTGTCCCCTGGACCGCTGGTCCCCGGAGGCCACTGACCCACCACGTCCTCCCCGCGCCTTCCCGCGGACTCTGAGGCAGTTCCCGCCACCAGCGCTGATTATTCCTCAATTTGTTCCAACCTGAAAATAAAGACAGATAAAGTGAAAATATTCCGGGAACAATGCCAAGCCAAAGGCATTAAATTATTAAGCGATCGCTATCTGAGTAATGGATTTATGCCTTTTAACAACTTTAAAAGAAATATAATGTTTTTCAATACCCTCTTTTAGGGAACTTCTTATAAATGAACTGTCCATTTTATTGGTATTAAAGGAAATGGGGATTGAATCAGAGCTAGGGCGGGTGATTATCTGCAGATTTCTCCTTACAGCTGGAAAATTAACAACAGAGTCTAATCCATGTGTTTTTTTTAAGGACACTTTACAAGATACTGTACAATAAATGGGAAAATGTATGACTATCCATCAAGGTAAATCTTGGGAATAAAATAATTAGAAATCACACAACCATAACCAGGGAAGATTGGAGCTGAAATTGGACGTGGTGTGGCTGTTTGAGATGTCACCAGAGTGGGTGCTGGTGGCAGAAGGGGGCAGGAGGGTGCATGAGCAGACACAGAAAGCAAGTTGGAGTCAGGGGTGGACATGGGGGTGCTGTGCAGGGCCTTTGGGGGACAGGTTTGAGGAGGCTGAACGGGCTTTTTGGATTGGAGTCTGACAGCTGCCTTGCTTTCTCTCCTCCCCGCTCTGACCTGGCTGTCTTCGCCCTCCCCCTGGCACAGTCCTACCCTGACTGTCTTTCCAGATGGTTCGAAGTGCTGCGGTTGCCACCGGAGAGCCAGATGGATTCCTTTTGTGGGGGTGGAGTATAAAGGAAGAGGGAATTCATGTCTTTGTTGTTAAGTTGAATGTGCGTGTGTGTTTGTGAGTATGTGCATATGTATATGTGGGTAAGTATACCTGTGTGAAAGTATGCTGGTGTGTGTGTATACATATGCTTGTGTGTGTGTGTACTAGTATATATGTGGGTATGTATGTCTGTGTGTGTGAATGTATGCATGTGTGGGTGAGTGGTATGTGTACATATGTCTGAATGGATGTGTGAGTGGATGCATGTGTGGGTGAGTGGGTGTGTGTGCATATGTATGACTGGGTGTGTGAGTGGGTATGCATATGTATGACTGCAGGAATATGTGTGTGTGCATATATATATGTGGGTGTGTATGCCTGTGTGACCATATGCATCTGTGGGTGAGTGGGTGTGTGTGCGTATATATGACTATGGGTGTATGAGTGGGTGTGCATATATGGGTATATATGTGTGTATGCATGCATATATGTGTGTGTGTGTGTGAATGTAAGCATGTGTGGTTCAGTGTGTACATGTATGTGTGGGGGTGCATGTTTGTGAGTGTGTGTGTGGAATGCTCTCTAAGCTGGACGACCACTTCTGTCTTTGCTTATACTTTTGCTCAGAGCCTCCTGATGCTTGGCCGCCAAGGCAGGGGTGTGGTGGGCAGGGGGCGGCCACCACAATGTCCCAGGGCTGCTTCTGCTCTTCCTGCTGCAGCCTCCACCCTTGGCAGGGCTGTGAGGCCCATGGGTGGGGTGGGACAGGGGTAGAGATACCCCAGAGGAAGTGGGTTGAAAGAAGGGAAGAGACTCCGCCCTACCCTTTAAAAGTCAGCCCAGCAGTCCCATGACCCTCTCCCAGGGCAAGAACGGTGCCATCTGTGCTGGGAAGGTGGTGAGCAAACCCTCCTTATCAAAGGCAGGCTTGGGAAGGGATTGCCCCCAAGGACTGATCCCTAACAAAGTTACCTGTGGTCAGAACCAGCAACTGGCCTTGGAAAGAGAGCCCATTTCTCCCAGGTACAGATGAGAAGCCCACAAAGTGCAAGGATATAAGGGAAGTACCTGTTGGTTACTTTGATTGTCGCTGCTCATTATTGACCAGGGCCCCACTTCCTTTTCTTTTCTATAAAGATGTTGTTATGGATCTTTAGAGAGAGGGGAAGAAACATCTATGGGAAAGAAACGTCATTGATAGGCTGCCGGCAAGCCCCCTCCTGGGGATTGAGCCTGCACCCTGTCATATGCCCTGACAGGGAATCTATCAGTGACGGCTTTTCTCAGGGGTTGATGCCCAACCACTGAGCCATGCCAGCCAGGCCCAAAGCCCTACTTCCTGCCGGTGCTGCTTCCCTGGCTGAGGAGCCACACTGTGGAGAACACCCCCTACATTCGAATGTTGCTTCCTGGCAACCTCTTTCTTCCTGGAAGTACTGGGAACACCTGCCGGGTCCCTGGAGGCTCTCCCCAGCACCTGCTTAGCCCTGAGCTCTCTCGGTGGTACCCAGGCCCTTTCTCCCAGTGCCTCATTGCAGGACTTCACAGAGCTCACCCTCTCCTGTCAAGAGCCAGCTCCCTGGATCAGGCTTTTGTATGGACCAAAGCAGTGGTCGGCAAACTCATTAGTCAAGAGAGCCAAACATCAACAGTACAACAATTGAAATTTATTTTGGGAGCCTAAATTTTAAAACTTAAACTTCTCTAATGCCACTTCTTCAAAATAGACTCGCCCAGGCCATGGTATTTTGTGGAAGAGCTACATTCAAGGGGCCAAAGAGCCGAATGTGGCTCGCAAGCCTCAATTTATTGACCACGGGACTAAGGAGTTGTACCCTTAAGAGCTTCTCCCCCCCCCAATCCAGATATTTCATTCTGAATCCTCAATCTGAGACAGAGGGAGAAGCAGAGGAAGGGCACCCTTCTCCCTGCCATGCCCGCAAGTACTGTAACCTTCCAGACAGATTTTAATTTTTTAAAATACTTTTCCTAATTTTCTTATTTTCCCCTTTAGTTACTAGAAGGCAAAGACTAGTCCAGAGAAAATCCCTATGGTAAAGCAGGATTTAGTAAAACTCTCCTCCTTAGGGTCTGAAAGAATCAGCACAACTCTGAAAGGTGGTCAGCATATTCCCTATTCGTTATAGGCTGCAGGCCATAATAGTGGTCAATATACTAATACCAAACAACTGTGTAAACAATTGTTGGTGCCATTAAGCTCATTGGAAACACCTGTGGCCAGGGGCGCCTAGCGAAGACACACTCATCCGCTCTGACAATAATTCCCAGTGTTAGGTGGAGGCCATCACAAACAAGGAACACCGTGACTCTCTTCCTCCCCTTCATGACTAGAGAGCCAGCCAAAAGGAAGGGATGGGTCAACCTGGCTCACCCACAAACTCTCAGAAGTGTATGGGTACCTGGCTAGAAGGTGGAGCTGAAATGCAGTGGGAGGATATTGGCGAAAGTGCTCTCTGAACTGCTGAGCTCCGCAACACATCAGCCAGCCGTGGGAGCTCACCCTGTCAGACACAGCGGCAACGCTCTCTTCTCTGATAGACCCTTCAGCTCCCAAATACTCGTCCAGCCCCTCCTGGCCCAGACAGCCTTGTCAGGACTCCTCTGAGGGTGGCTCTTCTGTGACTGAAGGCAGAAGGAGGTACGCAGATGCTGTATTTTAGGGGTGCAGAGTGGGGTGTTAACTACCTCGATGAAGATATCACTCTCTCTGGCCAACCACTGTGGGTGAGGCTCCATGTGACACCTGGAGGATGCTAAGGTATGTGCCGTGCATACCTTACCCACAGGTGCTTCCAGTCCAGGCGGGGAGAATAATCATGAGCATACAATTTAAATTCCCTGGTCCTCAGTGATGCCTCCACAGTTCCTCCCCTTCCATCCCTACCCTTGTCTGAAAAGCCTTTGACTGAGATGGGAATCCCCAGCTCCTTAACAACACAGCATTCGGTTGGTGTGTCTGTGTTAAGGCCTAAGACATTGGGAGAAAGTGAGAACCACGATGGGAGGAGAGGGCAGCTATTTGGGGCTGTCATTGCATAACAGCCGGTTATGGAGGAACCTAGAAGACACCTTGGAGATGTTTCCAGGATTGACCTATGTCAGTGATGTACTGCTGTGTAACAAACAGTCCCAAAACGTAGTGGCTTAAAACATAATCCTTTATGTGTTTACCATTCTGTGGTTAGCAGTTTGGACTGGGCTCTGTGTGGTGTTGGTTGGGCTCATTCACGTGTCTGGGCTCAGGTGGAATGGTCGGAGATGGCTGGGATTCTCTTTTCGTGTGTCTCTCATCCTGGAGGACACTAGCTTATATGTCTCCATGTGACGGTGACAACATCCTGAGAGGAAAAGAAGCTGTAAGACCTCTCAAGCCCCAGTTTCAGAAGTTACACAAGTCACTTTCCTTGCATGCTGTTGGTCAAAGCAAGTCACACAGCCGACCTATATTCTGTTGGAAACATTTCAAATATGTAGAGAATAGAAGTAGCTGCCTAATTAATAGAGAATATGGAGCCCTTCCCTGGAAAGGCTTGTTAATTGGTTATCTCTGTGGAGCAGGCACTGCCTGCTGTTGGCGGTGTGGGAGCAGGGAGTCCGGGCTGGAGCCCGCGGGGTTATAGAACGTGCCAGTGATGGTGATTAGAAGAAGGGGTGTGTGTGCGGGAGACCTCCCTCACCTCTATTCTAACACCCCTGCCTTTGCCGATCTCTCGCCCACACTACTGGGTCTCAGGCTGACCAGGCCCTGCAGTTCCCCTATCCCTTCTGCAAACCCCAGGGTCAAACCTAAGGAAGCCTCGCAGCTCTTCCGGGCCCTGAGTAGTTACTGGGCTGGGCAGGGACGATCAGTCTGCTCTTTGGGGGTGGTTGGCTTGGTTTTATTAGCGCTGCTGGCAGGGTGCCTGGCTTGGGCCTGCTATCTCGTAATGCAGCGCAGGGCTGCAGCCCAGGGGCAGGGCCCACCGGACTTCGGTGTTCCAGCTTCCCTATCTCCTCCTCTTCCCTCCTCAGGTTTCTAGCTGCTCCTCTGAGGTTCCTTTGGGTGCAGAGCATAGGGCACAAGGGCATCAGAGCTGGTCGCTTGCAAGGTCCTGTGGGGTGATAACACTGAAGGAGAAGGCTCTCATGCCCTGGAGTAGGGGGCTGCTTGTAAATTCTGGTAATGACCCCGTATCAGTCACGTATGTACACAGTAGAATGGGAATAGACTGTGCAAGCCCACAGGTATCGGTTCCTTAGTGAGGGCTGGTGCACGGAGCTCTGAGTCTGCCACCTGCACCTGCATCCTCTCCCCACCACGTACAGGCTGTGGGACCTGGGAAGGCACTTAAGCGGTACACTCCGTGTGCTGCCCGGAACATGGAGATAGTGATGGGGAGTGGCAGGAATCAGTGAGTTACTCCATGCGAGTGCTAGGACCAGGCCCCTGCCCATGACAGTGCTCATGAGATGCCGGCGTTGCTGTTGTCATCGTTATTATTACTCTTTCTCCAGCCACTGAGGCCCGGCTTGGCTCAGGGCAGTGAGGGCAGGAGCCAGCACAGTGTGCACTGCAGGAGGAGAGATTTGGTTTCAGGATGAGGACACCTGCCAGGGGCAGACAGCTCACCTCGAGCTCTTGCTGCTGCGTCTATAAAATGGAGATAATAGGAATCTTAACTCAGCCCCAGGCACATCCCAAACTTGAGGGTCCAATGAGACTACAGATAGGAAGTGCCTCGTGGGAGACTGTTATTATTATAAAGGTGGGATTGGCAGGCCAGTTTCTGTTAACCGTAGGAAGGGGTAAGGCCCTGCATGCAGTGGGGGGAGGAGGCGAGCAGGGAGGGCCCCTGTGTGCCTTTGCTGAGAGCTGCTGTGATAGATGCCTTCCCTCTCAGCACCCAGCAGCACTCTCCACTGCATAGCCTGAGTCGCTGGCAGGCAGCCCGCGAGGCTAGAGGGCTGAGGGAAAGGGATCAGGTGTGTGCTGGGTCAGGGTACGGGAGCTGCTATGACAAGATGAGCACAGAAGGCTGCTAAATGGGACACATCAGCTGGAGCCACATCTTGAGCTGAAAGGGAAGGTCTCAGACAGAGGGGAGCAGGTGCAGGACTGGGGGACACAACAACTGCTTTAAGGAAATAAAGGGAAAATGTGCTTTTAGTTCAAACAACAAGGACAACAATAAACAATACAGGTTTGCTACTGGCAGAGGCAATTTTCTAGGCACCTGTCTGTCCTGTGTGGTGAGAGGCTGGGCCGGGTGACCCCCAAGCTTCCACCTGTCATTCACACATTTCCTCCTCTGACAAGCTACGTGGAAGGCTTTCCCAGGGCCTGCTCCTGTGCTGGGTCCTTTGCCCTGGGCAGCTCTCATTAAGGGAGAGGTATGGAGAAATGGTGTAGGGGAGGACAGAGACAGCGCCCCTGGGAAGACAGGAAGTGGTCAGCCAGGGCCTCTGGCATGAGCTGGGCTGTGTCTTGCATTGGTTTTGAGGTTCCCTTTTGGGAGCACTGATTTTCTGCAAGACATTCGAGATGCTTCAGGGGACTGGGCTGTGATGCTGACCTCCCAGGCCTGGAGTGGGGGTTGAGAACGTACCTCCACAGGGGCAGCTGAAACGGATGCCAGCGCCAGTGGACCACTCTAGAACCCAGTGCCAGGGTACCACTCTAGACCCTGCTGTGCAGATGCTGATTTCAACCAGGGAAGGTTGGGAGGCAGGCCCGGTGCAGATGTAGCACCCGAGTCCCTTCACGGTGGGACGGCAGCCTCTCTGAGTTATCACTGAGGCCCTCTCCACCTCGGTGCACCCCGCTGGCTCTCCTGGGTCTTTTGCCTTTCCATATAAACATTATGGGTTTTTAAAAAAACAGCTTAATTGAGATAAAATAATGTCATGCAACTTGTCCACTTAAAGCATACAACTCAATGGTTTTTAATATATTCAGTTTGCAACCAGCACCACTAGTTCCATAATGTTTCCATCACCCCCAAAAGGTTAGCAGTCATTCCCCCTTTTTCCCTTCTTCACTCCCTAGCAACCAATTAATGTCTCTGTAGATTTTTCTATTCTGGGCATTTCATATAAGTGGAATAATATCTAGTCTTTTGTGATGGCTTCTTTCACTTGGTAGATTTTTAAGGTCCATCCATGTTGTAACATGTATCAGGATGTCATTCCTTTTTATGGCTGGATAATATTTCACTGTAGGAATTATGCCACAATTTATTTATCCATTCATCTGTCGACGGACATTTGTTTCCGCATTTGGCTATTTTGAATAACGCTGCTATGAACATTCATGTACAAACTTATGTGTGGACATATGTTTTCATTCTTTTGGATTGTATACTTAGGAGTAGAATTGCTGCATCCAATGATAATTCTGCATTTGCCCTTTTCAGGAACCGCCTGACTTTTCCAAAGTGTCTCCACTATTTTACATTTCTACTAGCAGTATATGAGGGCTCCAACGCTTCCACACCCTTGCCAACATTTGCTATTGACTGACCTCTTGATTCTAGCCATCCTAATAGCTGTGAATGGTAACCCAGTGTGGTTGTGATATGCATACTTCTAGTAGATACTGAATGATATTGAGCATCTTTTCATGTGCCTATTGGCCATTTGTAGACCTTCTTTGGAAAAATGTCTATTCAGATTCCTTGACCGTGTCTTTAAACTTGGATTGTCTTTTATTTTTGAGTTCAGAGAGGTTTTTATACATTCTAAGGGTAAGATATATGATTTGCAAGTTGTTATACCATTCCACTTTCCACTTTCTTGATGATGTTCATAGAAGAAAAAAATTAATTCTGATGAAGTCTAATTTATTTCGTCTTCTGTCACTTGTGCTTTTGGTGTCGTATGACTTGAATTTTTAAATGAACTTTCTTGTGAGCTTAGGGTAACTTTGCGTCATGCTAACTCAACCAAATTGTAAGTTTGTCAAGGGCAGAAAATTCCTGTGAGATTCCTTGCTATGTCTGCTCCAGCCTCTGGACCGGACTTGATTTGGATCCACCTTGTACCTGCAGTCAGAATGCAAATCCTCATCTCACCCAGGTTCCCAGACACCAACCAGCTGCCTCTTCCGACACGTTAGCCTCTGCACAGTCACAGTCTGAGCCTGAGGGCTGAGTCCCAGGTGCCAGCACCGATCATCCATCACCTGGTTGGCATCAGAGAGAGTTAAATGATGCCGCATTCAACGGGAGCCCGTTCTTCTCGCCCTCGTTCTGTAATACCCATCTCCATATAAATGTATCCAGGGGAATATATTCTATTTTGCCTCATGGGCAACAGCTGCTGTTTTTGCCAGGCTGTCATCTATTTGGTTGTTACTTTTTTGACTTTATTTTTAAACAGTGTAGCATGGAGTACAGCAACACTGAGCGTGGGACAGATGGAGAGCAAATCCAAATAACAGACTTCCAGAGCCACCCTAATATAAGCGACTGGGCTGGGTGGGGGAATAAAACCAGATTGTCAGCTTGCTCAAAGCAAACAAATATCAATAAATCACAATCTAAGCGGGGGAAAGGGGCAGCAAATAAGGAAGTGCCACACCTAAGCCATTCTGCCACCAAGAGTTTGGGAAGGTGGGGGAGGTTGAGCCCACATTGCCAGGGGCTGCCAGACCAGACTAGGATGAAAGGAGGTGCTGACAAAGCCCTCCTGGGGTTGGTTATGGGTTCCACATTGAGTGGGTGGGGAGGAGCTGGCAGGAGAGAAATGGCATGCAAAGCTACCTCTCTCTTCCTCTCTTATCTGGGTGGGGAGGCTCCAGGCTCAGGGCCAGCTAAGATATCCCCCTGATTTATCTCGTGGGGGAATAAATAAGTAGAAGTTAGAGAGAAATGAGTTTGCAGGTTGGGGCTTTTTTTTAAAGGAGAAAAGAAAATGCATTTTATTAGTTTCCTCTAGAGCAGCCAGCACTTGATACAAGCCTGGAGCAGGGACAGAGGTTTCTGTGGTCCACAGTGGCTGCCTCGGTGGACAGTCCCCACAGTGGCAGCTGCTTCGTGACCCCTCTCCCAAAGCCACTCTTGTTTACCTGCCTCTTCAAAGTGGACCAGGTGCTGGTGAAACGTGCCTTTATATGTTGGGGGCTGACCCTCAGTGCTGGGAACATCTTGCTGAAATGCTGCTCCTTCTCCACGGCTCCTGGGCACGGAGAAGGCCCCCAACGACAGCTCAGCTCTCAGTTGTACCCTGACTGGTCCTGCCTTATTCTTTCCCTTGTCCTCTGATGACAGTCTTGTCCTCCCACCCCACAACACCCTCTTTTTCGCAGAGTTCCTGAGTCTGAAGTGTAATCTTACTCCTGTCATCAAACCATGATCATGTGACAGAACATTCCCAGCCTCGCAGACAGCTCCCTCTTGCCTCCTTCCAGTCAGTGCCCCGTCAAGAGTAGCTGATTTCTGCCATACAATAGTTGTGCTGTTTTGACCTCATATAAATGGACTCATCCACATTTACTCCTTTTGTACTTGACTTGGCATTATATCCAGGAGATTGATCCATGTGGTAGAATATATCAAAATTTCCTTCTTTTCATTGCCGAGTAGTATTGCTGGTATGACTATACCATGATTTATTTACCCATTCTATTGTTGGTAGACATTTGTGTCATTTCTAGTTTGAGACTATTTGTGGGGGGGCGGGGGGGGGGCGGGGGGGAGCCTCTGTGAATCCTTTATGGTTTGTTTCTTTTGCTGTTTGTAAGTATAATTTCTGTTGGAGTTGCTAGGTTATACAGTATGTGTATAGTTAGCTTTCGTAGGTATTGCCAATCACTTTTTTGAAGTAGATATGTAGATTTGCAAACTAGCAGTAATTTAAGAGGTTAATTGCTCCAACACTTGGCATTTTATTTTAGCCATTCTGGTTGGTGTGGTAAGGTGTCGCTGTGGTCTTATTTTTGCATTTGCAAGATTTAATGTTTATTGGCCATTTTTATATCCTCTTCTGTATGGTGCCTAAATATTTTCCCAATTTTTAACGGATATGTCTGTCTTTGTCTATTTCTTTTTTAATTTAATATATATATATATATATATATATTTTTAACATGTGTCTTTATTCCCCGTTTACCCCCCACACTCCTCTTATGCCCCACCCCCTTATTGTCTGTGTCCATTGGTTAGGCTTAGATGCATGCACACAAGTCCCTTGTTTGATCTCTCCCTTTACTTCCACTCTCCCCTACCTTCCCTGAGGTTCGACGTTCTAATCCACATTTCTCAGTCTCTGGATCTGTTCTTGTTCAGCAATCTATGCTGTTCATTATATTCCACAAATGAGTGAGATCATGTGATATTTATCTTTCTCTTCCTGGCTTATTTCACTTAGCATAATGCTCTCCATCTCCATCCATGTTGTTGCAAATGGTAGCAACTCCTTTTCTGCCACAGTGTAATATTCCATTGTGTAGATGTACCACAGTTTTTAATCCACTCATCTGCTTATGGGCACTTAGGCTGTTTCCAAATCTTAGCTATGGTGAATTGTGCTGCTATGAACATAGGAGTGCATATATCCTTTCTGATGGGTGTTTCTAGTTTCTTGGGATATATTCCTAGAAGTGGGATCACTGGGTCAAATGGGAGTTTCATTTTTAGTTTTTGAGGAAACTCCATACTGTTCTCCACAGTGGCTGCACCAGTCTGCATTCCCACCAGCAGTGCACAAGAGTTCCTTTTTCTCCGCATCCTCACCAGCAGTTGTCATTTGTTGATAATAGCCCTTCTGACAGGTGTGAGATGGTACCACATTGTTGTTTTGATTTGCATCTCTCTGATGATTAGTGACTTTTGAGCAGGTTTTCATGTATCTCTTGGCCTTCCTTCTGTCTTCTTTCAAAAAGTGTCTGTTTAGATCCATTGCCCATTTTTTGATTGGGTCATTTATCTTCTTTTTTGTTAAGTTGTATGAGTTCTCTGTATATGTTGGAGATTAAACCCTTATTGTTGATATCATTGGCAAATATGTTCTCCCATGCAGTGGGCTTTCTTGTTGTTTTATTGATGGTTTCCTTTGCTGTGCAAAAGCTTTTTATTTTGATGTAGTCCCATTTATTTATTTTCTCTTCAGTTTCCATTACCCTAGAAGCAGTTTCAGTGAAGAAATTGATTCAGCATATGTCTGAGATTTTGCTGCCTGTGGATTCCTGTAGTATTTTTATGATTTCCTGTCTTATGTGTAAGTCCTTTATCTATTTTGAATTTATTTTTGTGTATGTTGTAAGTTGGTGGTCTGGTTTCATTTTTTTGCATGTGCCTGTCCAATTTTCCCAACACCATTTGTTGAAGAGACTGTCTTGACTCCATTGTATGTTCATGCCTCCTTTGTCAAATATTAATTGGGCATAGTGGTTTGGGTCTTTTTCTTATTTGTAGGCTTTTCTTTGTCTATTCTGGATATCACTCTCATGTGTCTTCTATCTATGGCTGCTTTTTTGCTCTCTTAAGGGTGTCTTTTTTCTTGCATTTGTTTGCTACGAGCCTATAGAAAATATAATTGATTTCAGAGAGGAAGCGAGTGGGAGAGAGGGGTAGAAACATCAGTGATGAGAGAGAATCATTGATCAGCTGCCCCCTGCATGTCCACCACTGGGGAGCTTTTGATTAACAGGTGTTCTTAATTTAATTTAATTTTTTAAATATATTCTATTGATTTTTTTTTACAGAGAGG
This sequence comes from Antrozous pallidus, assembly GCA_027563665.1. Classification (NCBI taxonomy): domain Eukaryota; kingdom Metazoa; phylum Chordata; class Mammalia; order Chiroptera; family Vespertilionidae; genus Antrozous; species Antrozous pallidus. The sequence continues at coordinate 87,912,845 of CM050518.1, read as the reverse complement.
AAGGGAAAAGGATAGAGAGTTAGAAACATCAATGAGAGAGAAACATCCATCAGCTGCCTCCTGCACACCCCCTACTGGAGATGTGCCTGAAACCAAGGTACATGCTCTTGACCTGAATAGAACCTGGGACTGTTCAGTCCGCAGACGGACGACACTCTATCCACTGAACAAAACTGGTTAGGGCCAGGTGTTCTTAATTTTAATGAAGTCAAATCTATCAGTCTTTTCTTTCTGGTTAGTACTTCTCCTATCCTGTTTAAGGAAACTCCTTGCCTACTTGAGGTCATGAAGATCTATTCTTTTATGTTTTCTTTGAGCAGCTTTATTGTTTTTACTTTTCATGTTTAGTTCTGTGATCCACCCCAATTTTTTTGTTTGTTTGTTTTTGGTGTGAGGTTGAGATCAAGGCTTATTGTTTAATAGAGATTTGGTTGACTCCGCTTCATTCATTGTAACACCATTCTTTCTCACTAAACTGCAGTGGAAACTTTGTCATCAGAGACGATATATGATTGTGACTTTTTCTGGACTCGATTCATTGGTCTACTGTCTGTCCTTGCAGTCTGTCTCATTGCTGACACTTTATAGAGTTCTGATGTCAGGCAGTGGAATTTCTCCAGTTTTACTACTGCCTTGGTTGGTCTAGGTCTTTTGCATTTCTATGTAATTTCAAAATCACTTGTCAGTTTCCACACACACACAAATATACAAACACACGCGAACAAATCTGCCCGGTCTTTAATTGGACTTGGGATGAATCTGTAGATGAAATTGCAGAAAACATATCTTAACACTACTGAGTCTTTCAACCCATGAACGTACTACTCCCACTTATTTAGTATTTTATCTCTCTCAGTATTGTTTCATACTTCTCAATTTAGAGGTTGTGCCAATATTTCATGGATATATTCCTTAGGTGTTTAATTTTTTTGGGGGGTGCTATTGTGTTATTTTAAATTATTTTTTTCCTTCCATTTGTTTGCTACTAGCCTATAGAAAATACAATTGATTTTTGTTTATTGACCTTGTATTCAGTAACTTTGAGAAAGTCATTTGCTATTTCTAGTTGTCTTAGCAAAGCGGGCAACTAACTGGAGGAGAGAACCCCTAACCTCTTCTGCAGAATGCCGTGCTCCAATAAATATTCACTGGCTGTCCTGAAAACCTCCTCACAGCAGGAGGGGAGAGTGAGATGTCCTGGGAGGCCTGGGGACCCAAATCATAAGCCCCCTCAAGATTGCTCTCCACCAGCTCCTAAGCTGACTTGCTTTTGTTATAATATACAGTCCCTAGTCACAGTAAAAATGAGTATTTACTCTTTAGTGGCTAAGAGAAGTCAGGCAGACACCAAATAAAAATCACCCGTGGGCCCAAAGGAGATAGAATTTACTACATACCCTTTCCTTACCCTCGAGGGATCTCGGCTGAGTTTCTGGGGGCTGCAGTGAGGACTGAGCTATGTTGGCAAGGGAAGGTGAGCATGGCACAGACACTGAGGAGTGGGTGTGTGAGATTGAGACCTTAGAACATGTGACACAGCCAATCACCAAATGTTCGCCAAGGCCCTACTGGGGCAGCCCTTTGCTGGGTCCTCAGTAGGGCTCCAGTAGGGTATGCAGCACAGTCCCTATCTTCCAGGATTGTGTGGGGGATAAGGAGGCAAGGGCCAACCTACATGAAGAGGAGGGCTCCCTGAGCCAAAGTCAGGAGACCTGGGGATGGGGTTATCATCCAACATGTGCCCTCCCACTCTGCATGGCCCGCTTCCATTGAAGTTGGGCAGGGCGGGGGGGGGGGGGGGGGGGCATTGTTCTTTACAGTGCCACTCAGCTCTGAGGTTGTCCCTCAGAAACAGTTGAAACAGTCCAGAGGAAACATTCCTGATCAGTGGCCAAATGAGCAGACAGTGAGAGCAATGCATACTTAGCTGGAAACATCAGTGTGGCTGGGGCAGTGGTCAGCACACTCATTAGTCAACAGAGCCAAATATCAACAGGACAACAATTGAAATTTCTTTTGAGAGCCGAAAACTGACTTCTGCGCATGGGCCACAAAGTTTCAATCGCACTGTACGTGTGCGCCCGCACATTATATTTTGTGGAAGAGCCACACTCAAGGAGCCAAAGAGCTGCATGTGGCTCGAGAGCCATGGTTTGCCAACCACTGGGCCGGGGCATCGGGAAGGTTCCTGAAGGTGGGCACTGAGAAGGAGTTTGGACCTGGAGTTGGGTGGATGGAGAGGAGGGGCCAGTGTTCCAGTGTGATTGCTGTCTTTTCAAAGACACTCTCCCCACTGGAGACTCTGATCTGGAAGGGGAGCCTGGGTGTAAGTCAGGGACGGGAAGAGGGTGGGCAGCTCAGAGAGAATGGGTGAGGCCATGAGGTGAGGGCCCCCCTCTTCCAGGAGTGTGAGGGAGGCATTATACTAGGGTTCCCAGGTTGGGACACCTGGTTCAGGCTGAGACCCAGAAGAATGATCGGGGAGAGTCTACAGCTGTCACTGAAGAATCGCCAGAGAAATTGTGGGGGGAGGAGACACGCCTCCTCAGAGGCTCCCCTCCTTTAAGCCCTGCAAAGCACAGGACACTTGAGGGTGGCCCTTCCTGCACTGAACTCCACGGAGCCTCTCCTGCCGCTGGGTGCTGGGGCTATGAAAACGGGAAAGACACAGCTCATTTTGGGGAATGACTTACAAGATGGTGCAGTGGGGGAGGTGGGGGAGCTCAGTGCTGGGCCACAGGAATACCCAGCCCCGATGGTGGAGCTGAGGATGGGTTGGCCACAGGTCAGTGTGAGCGAGGGGAGTGACGGGTAGGTGGCTGTGGACCAGTGGCAGGGGCTCGAGGGGAACCAGGCTAGGAATGCAGGTGGGAGGCAGTGGTGAACTCCAGTTCGGAAATACCTACAGAGGTGAGGACGGCCCTGCCCCAGGGTGATAGGTGCCAGGTACCGTGGGAGACTCCTGGATGTCTCCAGGAGTGGGACTGCAGGTGAGCGCCATCCAGCGGTCATCTTCCACCTCTGCCCAGGCCGTGCCAGCGTCAGCAGTGTGGTCAGTGTCTGAGCTGCTCTTCCATGTCTTCCCACAGACTGTGTGCAGAGGGGCCAGGTGTGGCGGGCGGGTGGGAATGCAATGACAAAGGTCTTCACGTACACACAGCCAGTGTCTGAGAACAGGCCTGGCAGAGGTGAGGGCCCTAACTTTCTTAGCATCAACGCCCACCCCCTTGGCCCACTGCCACCCAAGACCCTTCCCAGCCTGCTCTTCTTGCCTGCCTCACCTCCGTCCTCTCCGGTCTGGCTGGGCTCTCCTGCCCTGCTCCCTCTCCCCATCCTGTCTCTGTTGATTCACCTTCTCTCACCTGGGAGGTCCCAGCTTGTCCTTCTGGGTTCCCTCAATCCCATCTACCCCTTGAGCTCAGGATCCAACCCTTCTCAGCCTCTTCAGGCTCATTAGCCTCCATTCTCGCTACACATGTGGGTCCCCCAGATTCCCGTAACTCTGTTTCCCTCTGTGCAAGTGCCCATTGTCCCCAAAGACTGTGAGGCCTTGGGAAGCAGAGCATCCTTCTGTCGCCTCCTCTCCAGCCCCTGCCCTGATGTGCAGAGGGGCCATGTGGTCCAGCCCTGGTAGTATCACTCAGATGTGACTTCTAACTAGGCAGGACCCCAAGCAAATCACTCCCCTCTGGGACTGGGAATCACAGAGGGAGATGGCAGGCTGGAAGCTAGGAGCTGTGTGTAGCCATGAATGATAGAGACAAAATTAATGCAGAAAGTCCAGGTGACAGCTGGCTGGGCCTTGGATTTATGCTGTGACCTGGGCTCTTTCCAGGGAAGAAATGGAACAAAGGCTGCTAGGAATTGTGGTGTCAGAGAGGGATGTGGCCCCGGGATTAGAAAAGCTGCCTTGTATTTACACAGCCAGGTGGCGGGAACACAGGTGTTCGTTATATGACTTTTGAGCCTTTTTGTATGCCGGGAATATTTCATAACAAGTTTTAAAAAGAAAGAGGTGCCTGAGGCCAAGCCAAAGGAGTGGCTCTGGGAAAGATGGAGGGAAGAGGCAGGAGGAAGGCAGGACACCTGGAGTGCAGGTGGAAGGAGGGGCAGGGTCCAGGCGAAGGAGGAAGCAGCAGGAAACCAAAGATGTGAGTCACTGAGGCTTTGGCAGGAAGTTGCCAGAGTGTGGACCGTGGGCGAGACAGCCAGTGGTGATGTCATCATGGGAATGGACCACAGGTGAGGTTTGATCAAGTGTGTTAGGGTACACAGAACCCCTTGGTGGCCGCCTGTGCCCTGGGTTTTGACCCCAGGCTGTCACCATGCTCCCAGGAACTTGGGCATGGCTGTTGGTAGGGTGGAAAGTTCCTTTAGTGTCATTGTTATTGTTTAAAAGGCAAAAACAACACATTTAAAATTAAGTGAATTTCCTTTTCAGCGTGCCTGGTGTTCAGAGTCTGAATCTCTAAAGAATAGGGGCAACAGTTCATTTTCCAAAATTGAAGTATTTAAGTAACAATGCCTTCAGTGACTTCAATGGGATCTGAGGCCCCGGGCAGTTTACAGCCAGTCTTGCGAGGAGAGTAGAAGTCACCCGCACAGGTGCAGTGACCCATGCTGCTGTTGGCATGTTCTGCCTCTGTGTTGGGCCCTGAGAGGGCAGTGTCCAGGGTGGTGGCCTTGCCCTTCATGGTGCTGGGGTGAGCCACTCGCCATTGGCCTCTCCCCTACTAATTGGGAACATTTGTTGCTTTTCATGAATATTGACTGCCCCACAAGGGACCCAGCCATGATTTCCCCACCACCCAGCGTGAGTACCAGAGAGGGGCCTGTAGACCCTGAATTGGGCAGCGAGGCCTGAGCTGGGAACTGGCTGCCCAGCAGGGGCAGTAAGCTGGGAACTGGCTGTCCAGCAGGAGCAGTGAGCTGGGAAGTGGCTGCCCAGTAGGAGCAGTGAGCTGGGAAGTGGCTGCCCAGTAGGAGCAGTGAGCTGGGAAGTGGCTGCCCAGTAGGAGCAGTGAGCTGGGAAGTGGCTGCCCAGCAGAAGCAGTGAGCTGGGAAGTGGCTGCCCAGTAGGAGCAGTGAGCTGGGAAGTGGCTGCCCAGTAGGAGCAGTGAGCTGGGAACTGGCTGCCCAGGCAGGGGCAGTGTGGCGCATGTGCTCGGAGCTGTGGAGGGTGCCTATGATGCAGCTGGGTGTGAAGCAGGACACCGTCTGCCTTTTGGGACTGAAACCCTGCCTAGAACAGTCCAAAAATCAAAGAGAGGCTTTCTCATTAAATATGGTGAGTTGGCCACATCTATTTAGCTCTGCCCCCTTCCTAGTGACCCCTCACTCGTGGTATTGAGAAAATGAGAAAGCCTAACTCCGCAAGGACGAGGAGAACATAGGAGGACTGACTGCAGAAAAGAGACATCAGCAAATCTGTGGAGGCCAAGAAGGCTGTGGATGGATGGTGACTCATCTAATGGAGGAGGCCTGGGGTCACTTGCTTTGAGATGGAGAAAAGGAGCAAGGAGCCAAGGAGTGTAGGTGCCTCGAGATGCTGGACAAGGCTCGGAAACAGACCCTCTTCTCCCCTGGAGTCTCCAGAATGAATGCCACCTGCCCACACCTTGACTTCAGCCCAGGGAGACCTGTGTCAGACCTCTGACCTCCAGACCCAGAAGATAATAAATGTGTTGTTTTAAGCCACTTCGTACATGTGATCTGTTACAGCAGCAATGGAACGAATGCAGCTTGGGTTCTGGGACACAAGGGACCTCATGTATGAAGTCCCAGGTGTCAGCTGTGCTGCAGGCTCAGGTCCGGACTGGCGCCAGAGGCTGGGGGACTCTGGATGGATGACTACTGAAGAAGGAACTGACAGATTCCTACTGCACTGAAACGTGTGGGAGTGCATTTGCGTGTAAATAAGTGTTAGGTGCATATGAAGCCAGTTTTAACACTGGAGGAAATAAGTTATGCGAGAAAGGAAGTAAAATGTGGCTCATCAATGACCAACAGCTGCACAGTGACAATGCTGGGAGCACGGACAATTGATCTCACCAAAAATGGTGAGATCACTGCATTGGGAGGACACAGGAAGCAGAAATGTGGGATTAGAGCAGGTGGAGTAGGGGGCATAAGAGATAGAACCTCATTTTCCATTACAGGGCTCTAACAGATAGTACCCAAAATGGAAGTCTAGAAATAGTAGCTTGTGCTATGAACTGAATTGTGTTTCTCCAAAAATTCATAGGTTGGCTCCTGACCTCCAGTGTGTCTGTATAAGGAAGCAGTTAAGGCTAAATGGGGCCTAATGGTACAGCCCTGATCTGGTAGGGTTGTTGTCCTTATGAGAAGAGACACCAGCAAGCTCACTGTCTCTTCACCATGGGAGCAAACGTGAGAAGGTGATTGTCTGCAAGCCGGGAAGCAGGCTCTCACCAGAGGGCAAATGGCATTTTGACCTTGGACTTCGCAGCCTCTAGGGCTGTGAGAAGTAAATTCATATTGCTTAAGTCACCTAGCTTATGGTATTTTGTTATGGCAGCCCTAGCTAACTAATACAGCGTGTTATTTAGAAACATGGAGGTAAAGAACTTAAGGAGTAACTGAAATAAGTGGAACTCTGTGCGGGAAGGGCTGGTGCGAGGACTGATATTTTTCGTGGTTGGGCTTTTATTCCTTTTGATTTTTCAGGCCATGTCTTTATATTAGTTTAATTTCCTTGAAGTTAATCAATTAAAAACCACTAACGGGAATTTATTGGCCGAGGTAAATGAAGAGTTCAGAAGCCCGATGATGTTCAGTAGCTTGATGAGTCTCCAGCTCATTGTTCTGCAGCTCAGTGCTGCCCTCTGAACTCGGTAATAGTAACAACACAGTTGCGCAGCTCCGGGCTTAGTGTGTGCCCTCAGACACTCCACTGACGGAGCTTCTCCCCCAGAGGTCCCAGCAGATATCTCCTTGCATCTGATGAGGTGAAATTTGTTCCAATCACCATGGCCAGGGGGCTGAGCTGAGCTGACCAGCCTAAGCCCGTCGTGACCCACCCCTGAAACACATTGGCTTTTGGGGCAGGTCGTGACCAGGCAGGAAATTAGGGTGCTCCTCCCAAGAGGAAGAGGGAAGGAATGACAGGTGGTTCAACATAGCAATGTTGGCTGCAAATGTGTTCCTCTGGGAGGGCTTTCCTGTGAGTTGTCCGTGCTGCTCATACTGATGGTTGATTAGTTGGTTGGTTTGATGGCATTTGAGTTAGATAGGAACATGCTCTGTGTGACCCATGACATAGGGAACACTGCATATAGAGAAAACTACTTTGATAAGGGAGATTAAAAGGCGGGGAGACATCGCATGCTACCATGTAAGGGGTTTGGGAAAAAGAAGAAAGCCGAGGTGAGTCCGTAGCTCCATCTTCTTAGGGGAAGGTGGGCACCACTGGGACTCGAGTTGGACATGGTCAAAACTTTCCGCCTTGGGAAGATGGTGTGATTGAGGGACGACTCCTGGACGCTCCCCTGACTCCAAATCTCTCCACAGCGAACTGACTACAGATGCCTGACATGACATCATTAGAAACTGCTCTCTGGGAGAATTTCCCATCCTCTCTGGGAGGGTGGTACATTTGGCTACGGCCTGTCACTAAAGCTGTGAGGTTGGTTTGCCAAATCCTTCCTAGACAGCTGCAGTGGGTGGGAGCCTTGGGAGTAGGAGGGGAAGAGGCGAAAAGCATCTGGAGGACTAGGGCCTGCTCAGCATGGGGTGGAGGTGGGAGGAAGCAGAACCAGGTGAGGATCCGATGGGGGCAGGGCAGTGTCAGGGCCTTCATCCCTAGAGAATGAACCTCCCCCTGGCTCCCGAAAAGGGAAGCACTAGAGCGCTCTCTACACTGCAGTTCACTGTCCTGCCAAACCCACTAGCTCTCTTGGTCCCTCTGATGGATGCCCGCAGCTGTGGGAACACTTGGGGCAGGAAGGTAGCTGTCCAAAACAGCCTAGCCGCGCCTGCTCCCACCAGCTGAGCTGAATGCTTTCCTGGAGGCAGCTGGCTTAGTTCCCAACCCTGTTTATGCCAGTGGAAGTTGCTGTTGTAATTATGCAATTTAATTAAGTATTTTACAAACCAATTAAATACCATTGCAAAAAAAGAGGAGAGGGGGGAGTTGTTTCAATAAAAACTAAGTTGAAGCCTAGGGAAAGCCCTGAAAAGACTAGGCATAGTTTAAGAATGCTGTTAGGTCCTGCGTGGGTGAAACAGCTATGAAACATGAGGGGAAGGTCCAAAAAAGCAAAGGAGACTTTGCACTCGATTATTTTATATGTATATTTATTATCCCACTTTTTAAAAAGCCTGTCATTGGAAATGGTAGGTAGTGTCATAGGAGTGTGATGCAATCAAGACCACAGGAACAGTCCTGTCCAGGGGATACAAAGTTGAAGAAAAGACCTTGGCTTTGCATCCAAGTTTTGGCGAATGAGTGTATGAGAACATTTTAGACATTGAAATGTTTCACTTAGCTGACCACTCGTCTCAGCTAAGAGGACATCTACCACAGTGTGTTTGCAAGGGCTTTGCTCCTGAAACTCCCATCTTGTCTGACTCAGAGGCTGGTGTGCAGGGTGAGAGTACCTTTTTGGACCACAGGTGCTCAGTTGACTGGGTTCCCCAGAGGTGGCAAAATTGGGAGCAGTGAAGGGGAAGCAAGAAGAAAGTTGGGGATGCCTCCAGCCTGGCCAGTCCCTCTGCTCCCTCACAGATGTTTCCCTGGGAGCCTGAGCAGGAAGCTGCCATCCAGCCCCTGCTCCCTCAGTTCTCCCGAGAGGCCATTGCACTGGGGCAGCGTGATTCCACAGCTGCCTCAGACTTCAGCTCAGAGATGGCTGGCACTTGGAGTTCTTTATCTGCCCTCATAGTGGCATGTTCTGCTTTTCTTTGCACACACCCTCTGTTCCAGCCAGACCTGGTAGCCCAATGCCCTGATTATGCTGGACCCACTCCCGCCTCTGTGCCTCAGAATCTCCCCTCTTTAGACTTCACTTTGCCCCTGTTCTCTATACCCTCCCCATCCTTCACGACTCTGCTTGCTGTCTGCTGCCTCCAGGAAGTCTCCCTGGTTATATCTGAACTTATTTTGTGTACCACCTTCCTATACTTCATCTTGATGACCTTGTTATCTTTCCAAGATAGAGGGAGATTTTAGGTAGTGAGTGGAGGTTCTCACCCAAGTACACTGGCCAAGTCCTGCTTCCCCCAGCTATGAAAATAGAGTTCTTGTTGAGCCCTTCCTGGAGTTATCTCAGACTCCACCCAATAATCACCATGCGGTGTGATTGCATAAATCCCACCATTTTCCCTGCAATGGACATAGAAATTCAAGAGTATTTGCCCTGAAGGTAATTTATAAGCCAATGTGGGAGAACCAATGATCTCCCTGAAAGCTAAGGACACCTTCTAGAGCCCTGGGTCCCTAAAGAAGAAATCGCAGGAGTCCATTCAACTCGGTTCTGTCCAGCAACTTTAAAGCAGAGGCTTCCTATAAGCTAGGATCTGGGGTGGGAGGTGGGAGGAGAGGAGGGACAGCAGGGTCCAGAGAAGAATGACACATGACGGTACCTGCCCTCCAGAGATGATGAACAGGTGGGGAAGGTGGCCACAAGTAAGAGGAAATAAGACACATGAGATACAATATGCTGAGAGATATGGGGTATCTGGGCAGACTTCTTGTAGGAGGTGGTATCTGAGGTGGGGAATCTTAGAGGCAGGCAGGCCAGACAAGAGAGTTCTTGTATATCACACAGATGCATGCAGAGCTTCCACGGCGCCTAGATAGTCGTGATGGAGTCTCTCAGAACAGTCCTGATGCCTCCTCCTGAGGGGAGGGAAGCTGGGTGTCATGCCATGAAATTCCCAGAAAAGAGCTTAAACAGGGTTTTCTCAAGCCCCAAAGGTTGAGGGACACTGCTGGGGTGACATACCTGCTTGGCCTGGAATAGACACTTTGTGCCTGCTATGCCAGTAACTATTAGTAGTGTCCCATTCTGTAGAGGGCCCCCTGGGAAGGCACATGGGCATTTTTAAAATTATTGTCAGCTGAACTCAAGGCGACAGGCAGAGCCACACCCTGGGAACAGGCTTCACCAAAAAGGCTCAGGTGTTATCAGCTTGGCCTTCAACTTTGCCCTGGTGTCTGGGAGCAGGCTTTGAGATGTAAATCCAGTCAAGCACCAGGAATGCTTGGGCCTATTCAAGAATGCAAATAATTTCCTTTGATCCTAACTTCCTGGTATTTTGGGGATCTAAATAAATGACTGTGTGGGCTCTGGGTCCCTGTCTCTCCATCAGAGAGATCAGAGGTCCACCCAGCCCCAGCCTTTTTCTTCCATTTTGTTCTTTCTTTCTTTCTTTCTTTCTTTCTTTCTTTCTTTCTTCCTTTCATTTCTCAACCCCCTGCCACCTCCACTCAGAATTGGTTCATCTCTCTTTCTGTGTTGCATGTGGAAAAGGGAGATCCTTGCTATATCTGGCCCCCTGAACCACACCATTCACTCTCAGAAGTGTCCCAGTTGAGACAACAAAATGTATGGCTTCCTTGCCAGGGCTTGATGTTGGGAGGGAGTGGTCCAGTGCCAGGAGAGTGAGGGGGTGGAGCTGGAGGGGACAGCTGTGGGGGCAGCCCTCTCCCAGGGGCTCCCCTTCAGCTGTAAGGGTGGCTGTCCTCTCTGTCCCCTTTCCCTCCATCCATTACACCGTCCACACTACCTCTGCATTACTTGTCATTGGATGTCACTGTCGGATCAGTCATTGCTGTGATGCAGAGTAAATGCTGGAGTTCAAAAATCACAAGTAAGTTCACCTCTTTCCCAGGAGATCACCTTTTCCTCTTACCTGAGAGGGGGTGGAAATGCCTTTTCTCTGAAAGAAGACCTGGCGTTACGTACTCCTGTCACACTGGACACCAGGTCGGATAGAACATTCTGGGAAGCAGGTTTGGGTAGAGGACCAAGTATGAGTGATAGGACTCAGGGCACCAGGAAATAGGTAAGGGGCAAAACCCACAGAGCCAGGCTCCTGTGGTCATGGAAGACAGACCTGGCCTGCCTCCCTGTTTGCTGCATGGAGTCCCAGAGGCCATCACCTGCCTGACCTTGGTCTCTACAAGGACCGACTCCCCTTTGGTTGACTCTCCCAGCACTTGCTCACAGGCAGTCTTGGCATCCTCACCCCACTCGGCCACAGAACCAGGCCACCGACTGGGCGTACCACCGAGGGAGTTCCACAGCACAGGCCTCAACACCATCAGCCATGGGACTGGGGGACAGAGAACCATCTCCTTAAACTCAGGAGACACCCACCTGTCCTCAGCCTGCAGGGGAGGCTCCTGCTGCTGCTGAGCCACCTTCCCCACGGCCAGCAGACAGATGTCCTCATGCTTCTTTCTGTTCCCTGCATTACAGACCTAGACGTCTTCCTTTCTCCCAGAGGGAACTTAGTCAATATTCTGTTAGTGAATATTCTGTGTCATTCCCCTGCGCCCACCCATATTCTGACTCAGAGTTAACCATCCATCCCAGTTTCACCAGCCAGATGCAAAGGGAGGACCCTCAATGGGCGTTACGTACTCCTGCCCATTCCTACCCCCTCTCCCCCTGCCGCCAACTCCTCCATGTACCCCACAGAAGTCAGAACAGGGCCATTGGGGTGGGGATCTGAGCAGCCATGCTCTCTCTCACCTGCTCCTGGCCATTCCCACTGACAACCCTCCCTCTGATTTGCCCAGCCCCTGGAACGTTCACCGAGGCCAGGAAAAATAGCATGAGTGACTGAGCAGCGGGCCTGGGCCTGGCTGGGAGATTAGGCCTTTCTTCCTGGACAGGCTCTTCTGCCCTCACCACCACCCTCCTCTCAGGCCCAGCCCCAACTGTTGGCTTTGGCTCCTGGCTCAGCCTCCCTCCTTCTCAGAGCTCTTTTAAGATTCCAGGCCAAGGTCACAGAAATGGGGACTTCTAAGGGCCATTACTCCCAAAGCAATGACAGAAGGAGGGAGGACTCGGTTGCCTAAAAGGTGCTCTTCTGAAGCAATACAAAAAACACACTTCCTTTCTCTCTGTCTTTCTGTCTCTGTCTCTGTCTTTTGTCTATCTCTCTGGCCAGTACTCTGCTGGGCTTGGTGGGATGGGTGAGACTCCAGGTCACCTCTATAAACACTTCCTGGGTTTCCCCCAGACCCCTCCACGTGGGGCTTTGGGGCCCACAGCCTTCATTCAACATTGGCCTCCCTGCTGTCCCCATGGGTTGCTTGGCAGTGACTCCACACACTTGTCCCCCCATTTCAGGTCACGCTGGCTTCGCTGCCCTTCCCAGCCGGAGCAGGAATAAATCCATCCTATTGGGTGGGGTTCAGGGATGAGCAGGCCAGTGTGTGTCAGACATGCTCCCTCAGAGACATACTCTCAGGGCTGTGGACAGTGGCCCAGTGACCAAATACAGGTCTCTCCCTCCATGTCACTCCCACCTGAATTCTACTGTTTGTTCAGTTCAGCAAATCCTCTGCTGAGGGTTCAGGGAGGTTTACAATTGGTTCTTCCCCTTACTGGGGAGAGCAGCAGGCAGGCACAGTCATTATTTGAGTCATTAAATGGTTGTAGGCACCTACTCTAACTGGATTGGGGCGGGTGGACAGGAAGAGGCTGGTGTAGCCCCGCTTGCAGGCAGCGGGCTGAGCCTCTCTTTGACACCCTCTCCGGGTGAGTCTGGCCCAGGCCTGTGCTCAGGGAGGACAGGTGAAGGCTGAGCCATTGCCCAGTAGCCAGGGCTCTCTGGGTTGCCGGGGTGCAGACTCTTTCTGTGCCACCGGTGGGAGGCCCTGCTGGCCTCCCCACTTGGTTTCTCACACTGTCTCTAGCACGTTGGCCTGACAGGGTTGTACTTCCAGTTGGGAGGCTCAGGCTGGTCTCCAGCCTCTGCTCCAAGCCCCCAGCATGGGGCCCAACGCCCAGTGGGGCCCAGATTAGGGTGTTTGATTATTTTTTTAATTAATAGACTTTATTTTTCAGAGCAGTTTTAGATTTATAGGGAAAAAATGAGCATTGAGTACAAAGAATTCTTCCATACCCCATTCCTCTCTTCTCCTGCCCAGTTTCCCCTGCTTATTACTATCTTGCGTTAGTGTGGTACATTTGTTACAGCGGAAGAACCAATATTGATAACACCGTCGCCGTTCGTTGACAGAGGGTTTGCTCTTGATGTTGTACAGCCTATGGGTTTTGACAAGTGTACAATGACATGCATCCACCATCACAGCATCATAAAGAGTACTTTTACGGCCCTACAGTTCCTCTGTGCGCACCTATTCATCCATCCTCTCTTCCTCCTGGGAACCACTAGTTTTGTCTTCTCCTGAATGTCATCTTATATAACAAAAGAGGAATACACTAATTATCCGTTATACCCTGAGGCATAATGACCAATAGCATAACGACCTATCAGATCATGGATCTGCAGGAGGGTGGGGCAGCGAACTACAAGCTGGTGGCGGAGAGCTACAGGAGGAGGCAGGGCAGCAAGTTATGAGGGGGGTGGAGGGGGCTACAGGAGGGTGGCAGCGGTCTCCTGGCACACGGATTCGTGCACAGGGCTGCACGAATAGACTATTTTACAGAGTTATAATAATAGTTATAGTAATACGGTATGTAGCCTTTTCAGATTGGCTGCTTTCACTTGTAATATGCATTTAAGTTCCCTCCATATCCTCTCATGATTGATAGCTCATTTCCTTTTAGTGATGAATAATATTCCATTATCTGGGTGTACCACAGTTTACTTATCCATTCACCCACTGGGGATTGAGCCTGCAACCTGGGCATGTGCCCTGACCGGAAATAGAACCATGACCTCCTGGTTCATAGGTCAACGCCCAACCACTGACACACCTGCTAGGCTCTCTCGCTGTCGTGGTTCCTGCAGGAGAAGGCTTAGGCAGATTAACAACAACAAAAAGGTTTTATGAATGTACATCAGCTCTGAAGGTCTACAAAGACTGCTGATGAGAAGAGGGCCTTCATTGAGAGGCCATGAGGGGCCCGGGCCATGTCTGCAGTGGGCTGTGACCTCTCCCCAGCCCAGGGCCTGCCCCTCTGGGATGTCCAGGGCCAAACCTGGTCTGGCACTCCCAGGCATTGTTTCCCTCTGGACATGAACTCCCACCTGTCCTCACCCATGCCACCCTCTGGCTGGTTCCTTCTGGGGGACGCTGGAGGCTAAACTTCATACTGAATTTGCAGGCCATGCAGGGATAGTTGAGAACGGCCTCTGAGTCTGAGGGCTTGGCCCGAGCATGGCTAGCACGCTTGCTGGACGTCTCTGAGACAGTCACTCGGCTTCTCTGTGCCTTATCTCCCTGGAGGGAGTCCGCAGGCAGGAGCCACACCTCCTCAGGTCTGCATCCCCAGCAGGTGGCAAAGACCCTGGGATGCAGCAGGTGCCCAATAAGTATGGGAAATACAGACGGTACCTCTCCCACGCTGGTTTGACCAGCGTTTTTCCAACTTGACCGATGGTGTGAACGTGATGCATTCACTAGAAACCGTCCTTCAGAGTTTGAATGTCGATTCTTTCCCGGGCTGGCAATTTGCAAGCCATACTCCTCATAGTGCTGGGCACTGGCACAGCTCCCAGGGTGCCCACGATCACAAGGGTAAAGAACCAATACTCTGCAATGTGGCATTAAATGCATTTTCAACTAATGATATTTTCAACTTACTATGCATGTATCAGATGTAACTCTAAATCCAGGAGCAGGTGTGCTTTCGTCAAGTCATAGAGCATCGCACTAATACTAGTTAATAGTCACCTTAATGTTACTACTAATGCTAATGTTAGTGTTGTGAGTCATACAGCTTTGCTGGGCACACATTTGCAGGCAGATTCCCAGGGCCTGTGTACCCTCAGGGCAGAGAGAAGGAGGGCGAGGATAGAGAGAAGGAGCGTTGGCCTGTACAGTCTGGGCGGGGGCTGTCTCTCCCCACCACATGGGCTTTGGCTGGAGCCCTGCAGTCCCTGGAGGTTGCTTCCTTCTCTCCTAGGGAGGGAGGGGGAGCATGGGTCGCTATCTGCCTGCAGAGGTCTGGGCCTTGACAGATGATGCCCTTTGGCTCATTTCCAGTCTTTCCTGGAGATTTGAGAAAGCAAGTTATTAGTCCAGACTGTTCCTTAATGATCTAATGAGAGCAAGGCAGCCAGATTGCCAGGTTTGAGAGCCCCTGTGGGGGTCTGGGGAGGCACCTGCAATCACTAGGGCTCTTTTGCTGGCTGAAGGGGTTAAGAGCTCACACCTTACCTCTCTAGAGGGGAAGTGGGCCCAGCACCTGGGAGGATGGGTGAGGATAGGGGAGTAACTGTTAGCTTGGAAGGTTGCTAACTTGACATTCTCACCTCGATTCATAATTTTATTTTTGTTTAAATTGGAAGGGCCCTTGGCATCCACACCCTTCTTTGCGGAGAAGTCTAAGGCTCAGAGAGGGGAAGAGGCTTACCCAGAGCTCCGTCCGGCTTTTCCTGCCTCGAAAGCCTGGATCCCCCCACCCCCACCTTTGTTGTTGTTGTTGTTGTTACACCATTTTTTAAGGCTTAAAGAACATTCCAAGAAAAGAATCAGGACCCTGAAAAAAATCGATGCTATTCATGGGCTCTCACTCAGAGAAGCTGCTAGCTCTAATGACCTTTCCAAATTAATAAAATCTGTAAATGCTCGATGGTTTATTGCACACATTGCCTTATACCTCTAACGAACTGGCGGGAATGCATGCCCATCTGAAGAGCTTAGCTGCAGGGCTCTGTGGCCAGCACTGCTGTGCTCCCCCGCACCTTACCCCCCAGCGGGAGAGCTGTGGTCAGATTCCCTGAGAAAGGGCCGCCTCCAGCAGCCCACTGAGTGCTCAGCCTGGAGAGAGGGATTGTGGTAGACAAAAAATTTAATGACAATCCCTGACGAGGGTCCTGCTAGGGATTTCCTAGAAGAGGGGTCACTTCCAGACATGAGGACCTCAGCAAGTGTCTTGTTGAGGGCTATGACATTCGGAGAAAGCAGAAGAGGGAGGTATCTAGAAGGCTTGGTAGAAGAGGGAGCTTGATGGAGGTCCACAAGAAAGAGTAGGATTGCCCAGCCGGTGTGGCCTAAGTGGTTGAGTATCGACCTATGAACCGGGAGGTCGAAGTTCGATTCCCAGTTAGAGCACCTGCTCAGGTTGTGGGCTTAGTCCTCAGTATGGGGCGTGCAGGAGGCAGCTGGTCAGTGATTGCTTCTCATCATTGCTGTTTCCCTCCCTTTCTCCCTCTCCCTTCCTCTCTATAATCAATAAAAATATTTTTTAAAAGAAAAAGAGTAGTATTAGGTCAGGTGGGGGGCACTGGAAAGGGCTTGTTAGGCAGGCAGCCCAGAGTGAGCCAAGGGTAACAGTGGGGGTGCCATTGCAGCCCACATGCCTGGGGAAGGAGGCAGGCAGAGGACATGCTGAATGGGACTATTTGCATGTTAGGAGGCCACATTCTGAGGGTGATGGTGGAGGTGAGCACAAGAGAATTCTGTTTCTCAGCCTTCGACACCTCTGCCTGCAGCTGTGCTGCACCAGCACCGTGCTTGCCAGCCACAGTCTCCCTGGCCCAGCGCCCTCCTCGCCAGTGTGTCCTTGAGTCCTGGTGACAGTCTCCCTGTCAGGGCTGTGGACGGCACAGACCAATTTGAGAACAGGGTTTGATGGATATGGATGGAAGTCTTATAGAGAAATGCTGTGTGGGTTGCACTGCTATTGTAGGGGCATTTTTAAAATTGTAAAATATGCACATAGCAAACAATTTAAGTCGTTAGCTATACTTAAGTTTACCGATTAGTGGCATTAAGTACATTCACATTGTTGCACAATCCTCGCCACAATCTATCTCTAGAACGTTTTCATCTTCCCAGACTGATGCTCTGTATCCATCAAGCCCAAACTCCCCATTCCTACCCCCTCTCCCAGACCATGGTAGCCTCTATTCTACTTTCTGTCTCTATGAATTTGACTGCTTAGGGACCTCATATAAGTGAAATCATACAGTATTTGTCTTTCTGTATCTGGGTTATTTCACTTCCCATAATGCCCTCCAGATTCATCAATGCTGTAGCATTTGTCAGAATTTCCTTCCTTTTTAAGGCTGAATAGCATTCCATTGTCGGTATATGGCACGTTTTGTTTACCCATCATCCATTGATGGGCACTTGGGTTACATCCATCTCCTGCTGACTGTGAAGGATGCTGCTATGAACGTGGGTGTGCAAATATCTGCTTAAGTCCCTTACAGGAGCATTTTGAGCTTTAAAAAAAAAAGTGCTTTAGGCTTTCAAATTGTCAGGGCCGATCGCTGGCCCTCGCTGCTATCGCTCCACAGGAAGCAGGCTGCCAGCTGGCCGCTGCCCACGTGCCCAGGCTCCTTTGCCTTGAGTGCAGTCATTACCCTCTGCCAGGGACACAGTGTGAAGGCCGGACTCTGGACTGAGTGGCCTTCCCACACCCCGCTAAGCTGCTCGGCCTGTGCCTTGGCCAGTGCCAAGGCCTCCTCACCTTCTCGTCTTGTCCTGAAACATCAGTCCTGTTGATTTTGTCCCTCAGTAAGGTAGCAAGCGTTGGGTTCTCTCTCTTGGTAAGTTCTTTCTGCCGCCTTCTGAAGTGTATTTGGCTGTAGTTATAAAAGCCAAGGGAAATCGCTCATGCGCTGCTCTCCCTCCTTGTTCTGTACCCCTCCATCCTCCCAACCCACTCCCCCCAAAAGAAGGACTAAAGGACATCCTTTCTTGAAGCATCACTACCTCTGGGCATTAATTGCCTCTGCAGACCCCCAAGTCACTTAAAACACATTAAAGTGGTGACACGCTCAGGCAGAAGGCAGGAGGATTCACAGTTGAGGTTGGCATTGTCATTAACTCAAGTCTGTGGTGTCAGCTCCTCCCGCACGGAACGTCCCGCCTGGCCTTAGAGCCGACCCTCGCAAGGCGTTCTCTGGCCTTTGTTGGTTTGTGTCAGCTCTTGAACATTATTTAAATGTAGTTTGGGGCCCATGCATGCAATTACCATTGTGTTATTATTCAGAACCAGATTGTTAAGATTCAGGCAGCTGTACAAGGAGATGCCCTGTGCTGTGAGGTCCAATTTAGGAGGGCCTTCTGAGCTGGCAGCAGGGTTGCTAGGCAACCTCATGCTACAGCAGAGGAGGCCTCACTCCAGAGTGGGAAGAAGCCCAGTGCCTTCAGGGAATTGGAGGCAGTGGTCAATCTGAGACTGGCATGGCGCCGGGGCGGAGGGAGGGAGGCGGCGTAGATGGAGCCCACGGCCTGGGAGGGGTGGGATTCTGTGGGGAGCCAGGGGCACCCACCCAACTAGCACACGGTGTTCCTAGGAGGGGGGTGTGCTGCTGGGAGTGAGAATGCAGGGAAGGCGCAGAAGCCGGAGGTCAGCCGGGAAACTGCCAAAGGATGCTCAGAGCAGATGCTAATATACTTCTCCTTCCATTTCTTCTCTTTGCAGGAAATGAGCAGGTTTGCAGAGAAACTACTGGCCTGAAATTTAAGACAAAGGCGTCGTTGCTTGTGAGTATGAATTTGGCTTTTTTAGGTCTGTGGTTTGACAGTATTCCTGAGGAGTGGGCGGGTCTCCCTGTTTGGGGAAGGGAGCAGGACCTGACGGAACTGGTTTTTGGCTCTCCTTCTGGAAGGTGCCTCTGGCTGGGTGGGGCTGGGCCAGGACTGCAGGCTTTGAGTGGAAGGCGCGTGGTGTGAACCCAGCTCTGCCCTCTAAGTGGAGGGCGCTCCCGCTGACTCCTAAAAGAGCGTCCTCCCTTGTGGTCACTGGCACAGGGAGAGCAAGACTCCTCCGGGGATGAGGAAGATGTGTGTTTCTCCACCTTGAAACCACGAACAGTGTGCACAATTCTAAGTCTGGTGCTAGGCTGACCCTATTCAGAATTGTGAATTCTCATATAGGCCCTTCACCAGTGTGTTAAACTAAGAGCAGTCCTATGACCCAAACCTTTCCCTAAGCTGAGAATATCTGGCACTGGCCGAGCCTCTGAAATGCAGGAGAGGCAGCAGCCAGGCCTCTGGGAAGGAGCTGCTGTCAGTCCGGTGTAGGGAGACATCTGGACATGAGACCATTTGAAACACTGTGCGAACGGGTAGAACGCCCCGTTCTGGCTCCTGTGGCACAGGCAGCAATGCTGGTGCCAAAGAGCAGTTGGGAAGGCCTCCTGGGGAAACAGGGATGGGAAACAGGGACTCGAACGGGCCAGTGGAGGAGGGAGGAGCAGGGCAGAGGCATCAGGTGGAAAGACCAATGGCTTTGGAGGAGGCTGTCACGGACATGGGTCTGATGGGGAGCTGGTAAGGTTGGGCAGGGCCAGGTGATAAGGCTTGGAATGGCTTCATAGATGGTCCATGTGCAAAGAGTCAGGCTGGAATCAAGTGTCCCTCATTCCTGCAAATAAAATTAAGTTTCTGACAGTTTGTGACTCATGCCATGAATGGGTTTTTCACCTTCCCCAAATTCAAGGTTGTATTTGATATCACTATATACACTAGATAGATTACAGGAAATTCACATTGGGGATCCTCCCTATATTTCTCTCTCTCTCTCTCTCTCTCTCTCTCTCACACACACACACACACACACACACACACACACACACACACAGCCCTCCCCAGACAGCTGCAGCCTAGGGCCTCCAGACACCATGATGGAGACACACCCTGAGCGCCAGATGGACAGTCACCAGGACAGGTCTCCCAGCTTCCACTTGCTTGTCCCTGGAGCTGCTTCTCCCACAGGGAGTTCCTTGGGACTGTGCCCAGAATAATGGGCTGTATTTGTTTCTCGGAGGTTAATTAATTACTTGTTCCAAGCAACCAGAGGAAGCTTCTAAGTGTCAAGAACAACAACCAATATTTACATTGAGTCGCCAACTGCAGCACGTTCGATGCTGCCTCACATGGGCCTCCAAGGCTCCATCAGGTATGCCACGGTGCAGGTGAGGAAACTGTGGCTCCAGGAGGTTAAATGTTTGGTTCAAGTTCACTCAGCTAGTAAGGGGTGGAGCTGACTTTCTGCAGCAGGTAACTAGATAACTGATTATGGGACAGGCCTTCTGGGTCTGCCCCACCTCCTGCTCCTCATTCTTGGGATGGTCCCTGTTTTGCTGTGCTGGCTTTCATGGATACATGGTGTCAGTCCGGTGGTCTTTGGCTGGGCAGGAGAGTGATTATGGTTCTGCCCTTGAAGAAGGAGTATCGTGTGTGCTCTTATCACCAGGGGCAACCCTCTGGGCAGACATAGGGAGGCTCCATTTGGAGCCATTGGTGACTGAGTTAGGTTGTATTCTCTGGAAACAGAGCCTGAGACAAGGATTCAGATGCACTGGATGCATCAAGGGAGAGGTGTAGGGAATACCTGTCAGAGAGAGGAAAGCAGGAAGGGGAAGGATGGGACAGCACAGGTTTCTCCTTAGCCTCATCCATGTGACTTGCACTGTAGATGTCTGTATCGGAGGCAAAGGGCAGGCCTCACCTATCTCCTCATTAGCCGTCGGGACCCAGAACAGGGCTGCTGAGGCAACTTCCAGCACCATCTTGACCACGAGAAGGGTCCCGAGTACATCCCAGGTGAAAGTGGGCGCCCAGCAGGTAGAGGGGATCTGAGTGGGGCATCTGTTGCATTTGCCACCGGGTCTTTGAGCACGCCTGCTGTGAAGACGGCCAAGTGAGTTTTATCTGACCAGGCAGTAATCTTCCTTCTAATAAGTTTGCATTTTAAAGAGTGTGGGTATTCAAATAGAAATCAATGGTGTCAGAGTCTGTTTTCACTGAAACACTGTGTGCCTTTTAACTAACTTTATTCTTAATGAAGCCCATGGCTCTAAATTCCTAAGTACAGAAAGCATACTGCGCAAAGCCTTCTTCCCAATGTTTCTGGGGTTTTGTGTTACTTTCCAATGATGGTTTATGCACCCCAACAAAGGTGTGGTTTGGTGATTCTGGTGCAGAATAGGTCCCCAAGAGTCAGCAGCATCTCGGCTATTCCAAAGGGATGGAGCTGAAATGGGCCTTTTCTTTGGAGAGAGAGAAATTCCCTGACTCAGCTCTCAGTGGAATGTTCAAAATCCACAAACACTTTGCAAGCATTTCCAAACTCCTTAGAATCCCTATGTAAACAATTGATATCAGAATTGCCAATTATTATTTCCTCATTTCCCTAAGTCACATATGAAGAGTTTGAGATGCTGTGGTACAGCCCTTGAAGTTTCCAAACATTTAAAATAATTTAAAACCTCACTGAACTCTTCATCCAAATCGCTGCACTCCTGCCGCATCGATCACATCTTGCCACCTGCATGTTTTTGATGACTTACCCAAGTGTGTGCTGTTCCCAAAGCATGTTTAGATTTGCAGGGTCCGTTCCCTTTAATGAAGAGGCTGCACTGTAATTGGGGGGTGCTTTCTCCTCACAGGGGCAGAGCCATGACGGACAGGCTCCTTTGTTGGCAAGCTCCCTGTCATAGCAGGTGTCCAGAGTCAAGTTGAGAGAGTGGCTGGGTCATCTGTCAGCTGAGTCACGCAGGAAATTTACCCCTCGTGACAGGCAGGCTTAGGAGGCTCTGGGAGTCTGGTCTGTGCAGCTCCTTGCATTATTGCCTTTATGGCCATTTGCCTCCCTTGAAATCCAGATGAGGCTCAGCCTGCGTGCTTATCTTCCAAATGTTGCATCCACAGGTTTTGTCTAATGCCTAGAAATGTCCACATAGATCTGACTGTAGAACCACCTAGGCCTGCCATGTATGTTTTTCTCTTGCAAGCGAGCCCCTTGCTTCCAGTTCTTCTTCATGTCGATGCGCTGTCTCAGGTTGCAAGAAAACCCTCTAACTTTGGCTCGACCCGTTCAAGCCCAAGACAGATGTTGCTGGCACCTCCACAAGGCAATGAGAAAAAAGAAATCTCATTTCCGCCCAAGAAATAGAATCATTATCTTGATTGAAATAATATCTTGCCTCAACCTGCAACCAGATAAAACATCAAATCGGTGGCATTTTCTTATCGCCGCCCAGAGTGTGCAGGACACAGAGTAATGGCCTGTCAGCTGCCGCTGGTGGGGCGGGACTTAGCAGAGCCCACAGCTCGTGGCCTGATTTGGATTATGTGATGTCCGGTGCCCCGTAGCATGATTCCATCAATGACAAACATTATATTCAAAGGGGGAGTTCGTGGAGAGGCTAGAACAGTGTAAGCAATAAAAGCAGCTATTATTATGGTGATTGTTTTTCATTAGCATCTCACAGTGGGCTATTGCAGGAGAAGCCCTAGATGTTCATGTCCTTTCAGGCTGTGAGTGCCCTGGAACCTGGGCCCCTAGGCCTGAGCTTCCCTGGACTCTGTCAGAGTAAGGGCATGACTGGGCTTGAGAAGGCAGACAAGGTCCTGGTTTGGGGTGGAAAACAGGACAGCCAGAGGCCAGCAAACCAACATCTTTGGGAAGGAAACAGAAAGAGGGAGGCAGGAGGTCTGCATTCCAGCCCGGGCCCTCCATTTCCACCATACAGCTTTGTTCAGAAAGGGTAAATGGGGGTGTCAGGAGAAGGAGGTAGGTGTTGTTTATGCAAAGTCTAGGATTCTGGCTGTACCCTCAGTCACCACCACCACCCCCCCCACCCCCCGTCCTCTGTGTGAGGAGGCTCTGCTTCATTCTGGGAATGTTTGTGACAGGAGCATTTTGCATGTATTAATTCACTTACTCCTTACAACAATGCTACACATTACAAATGTATATGATTAGCCTTTTATAAGTGAGAAGGAACAGAAGGGCTAAGTAAGTTATCCTAGGTCACACAGCCGGTAAGTGGTGGAGCTGGGATTTGAAGGCAAACAGTCTGGTTGGAGTGCTTGAAAACAAAATTGACTGCATCAAGGCTAAATGAAATAGTTACAGCACACTGGGCTTCCACCAAACCTTCAGCTATAATCCTGTGATAGGCAGAAACAATTCTAATAGCATCTCTGTAATGTTTCAGGAAGCATAGAGGTGATTCCTGCGGTAGAGGAGGAGGGTGGAATAATATTCTAGCCAAGGTTCCCAACCTTGGGCACCTGGAGGCTCAGTCCTCCTTCCCAGGGCATCCTGCAGAGCTCTGCCCAGCTGGAGGCACACTGGAGAGCAGCAAGGTGTGCAGAACTTGTCCCATTTACCCCCACCTGGCCCACCCCCAGCTTCCCGTAGAACCCTTCTGGGCCCCTGGGCTCTGCTGTCTGTCAAGCCTTCCCCAGAGAAGGAAGCCATCCCTCACACACCCCCATGCTCTTTTCACTCTCCTCTCTCCCAGGCACCACATAAGTGAGGCGAAAAGCCTGTGGCTTCAGAACCTTATTCTCAAGCAGAGACCCAGTCCCTCAGTGAGAGTGCCTCATTACCATGGTAATCACCAGCCAAATGGAGGGATTTTCTAATACATTTTCATCAGAAATGTGAACAGGTGTGCGGGGAAATAAACATGTAGCAACAAGATAGGTGTCGGGAGATTAATAGTGGATTTAGGATTCCTCAAGGAAGCAAAAGAAAGAAGAAAGAAGAAATACCTTTGCTTGCAGTCAAGCCTCTAAAGGACATGCATTCACTGACATAACAACTTGGGCCAGCAGACCCAGACCTGCTTACCCGCTCTTTCCAGCTGGGTGCTCCAGTTCCTCACCGCCCACCCCCAACCCCCCATGGTCCTCCAGGACAGCTAGTCTCCAGTGAGCTCAGAAGCTCACTGCCTCCCTTGGGGCCCCAATAGAAACACCACAGTGACACCTCTGGGTGACTGGAGCGTGCGGGGAGTCAGACTGTGCGGTTCCTTCCTGGGATGAAGGCAGCGTGGGGGTCCAGGAAGGCATAAAAGCACTCTCGATACCTAAACCTCAGGGTCCCTGAGCCATCAGGCCCTGGGCCCCCTTCCGAATCAGTTCTGGCTCTGCAGAGGGGAGACCGCACTCCTGGACTAGGAGAGGACTTCCCACCCAGCCGAGGCCACCTGAGGTAGGAAGTCTAGTGCAGGTTGGGGCCAAGGAAGAGGCCGCCTTGCCTGCTGGGCCCTCACACACGGCCCATCACTTTGTCCCGGGCCCACACCTATTTCAGACACAGCAAGTCAGGGTTTCTCTGTCCGTGAAAGGCTTTCTCCTCACTTTGAAGTAGGACAATGCATCGGAGAGGTTGCCAGACTACTCTGCTTTCACTCGGATGAATAATAAAGAGCCCGAGTGAGTCTCTGGGCCCTAATATTGAAGAATGTGTCCTGCCACGTGTCCCTCTAGCTGAATTGGTTCCTAAACAGTCAATAACAAAAGGTTTCAACCAGAAAAAGAAAGGCATTCCTGCACCCACTTTTCTCTCTTTTTAATTCCCTTCTTGTAATGCTGCTCCGTTAACAGCGACTTTAGAAAAACACGGTAATAGGAAAAGTAGGAAAAGATGAAAGGAAGTTGGAACAGGAAGCAGTGAGCCCAGGAGGAGGCTCGGGAGCAGCAGCCCTTCAGCTCTCGCTTTTGTTTTGAGCGTGAATGGCTTGGCGGTGGGTCTCCTCTCTGAGCCTGGTAAGGTCACCTCACCGGGCAGGCTCTGCCTCCCTCCTCAGGTGTCCACTCCAGGCCGGGCCCTGCAGGAAACACACGGCCCATGCAAAGTGGACGATTTGAACATAGTTGGATCCAAAGGCCGGTGCAGGGTGTAAGGAGCCACAGGAGCCAGGGCAGGATCCCCAGCACAGAGTGTGGTAACACCCCTGGGGCTGAAGGGTCACGGGGACAGGGTGCTAAAGGCAGAGACAGTGAGGGTGCTGTGGAGGGGGCCACCCTACCTGGGTTGTGACCTGAGGCACCCCTGAAGACAAGAAGCCCAGGCGTAGACACCAGACCTCTACTCTCTCCCTTCCTTTCCTGGGGCCCCACTACTGAGCTGACAGAAGGGTGGGTAGAGGGCAAGGACCCCAAGGGGTCAGCCTCCACGGCACAGGGAGAGAGGGCTGGAGGGACAAGTGGAGACAACGGCATATGCCTCTTCCCCTAATGACAGACCAGGGGTGAAGGGGGAGGCCAAGTAGTGTCATCTGGGCAAACCTGATATTAGGGCCTATTTCAGGGTCTCCAAGTGTCCCCTCCCCAATCTACTTTCCAGGGATCACAGTTTTTACTAAAACAATGCTGTCCCAGTGGGTTCCCCAGTGAGAGGGGAGACGGAGCCACAGTGAATCCATATTGAAATGTCACATCCGATCCCTCACCAGGAGGAAGTAAAGGCGGGGACTGGAGTAGCTCCAGCAAGGTGTCAAGGGGGTCCAGGAGGGGGCCTTGAAAGAGGGTGGGAGCTGTGGGGAAAGGACTTTGTAGCTGAGGAAAAATGTAGGTCTGGGCCAAGGGCACAGGGCCCTGAATTCATCCACCGGAGGCTAGCCCTGGCCTTGACCTATATTTTTCCTCACCTACCACGTCCTTTCCCTTCGCTTGCTCTCTCCAATTGCAGTACCCCTGTGGCTCTTGGGGGCAGCTCTCAGCTCTGCACCCTCCTCCTTCAGGGCTTATGCTGATGAGAAACAAGGCCAGTGAAGTGACAGCACATGGGGATCCAGCCTGTCCATGGCCTGGCCTGAGCTAAGCGCTTGCCAGCACAATCGGTTTTAATTGTCCCACAGCCCCTGAGGTGGGTACAGAGTTGAATGTCACTTGTTCAAGGCCACATTGAACCCCCAATTGATTGTGGATCTGTCCCCTGACCTGGCACCTGCCAAGGGTTCCCTGGCTGATGAGAGCCTGCCCTGCATCATTCATTCACAGGTTGCCATACACATTTCAAACTGTTTTATTTGGGAAAAAATTCAAATTGCAGAAAAGCTGAAAAAATAAAAAACAATACAAATACCCTTATCTTCTAGACTCATCTGTGATTAAAGTCTTACCCCATTCCCCTTATCCTTTGTGCTCTCTTTTAATTACACACGTTTTGTTTAAGTGTTCACACAGACGGGGAAATTACCCCCTAACTACTTCAGTGTTTCCTGAGGAGAGGTATATGCTGTTATGTAATCATGGTATGGTTGATCAGCTAATGTAACATTACCACACACTTTCATCTAATTTACGCTCTACCATCTGCATTCCTATTTCACCAGTTAACCTCGTAATGTCCTTAATGGCTCCTCTGCCTCCAACAACAGGCTTCCTCTAGGGTCAGCTGTTGCTTTTTCAGTTGTTATGTCTCTGGTCTCCTTTAATCTGGAGCATTTCTCAGCCTTTCTTTGTCTTTTCTGAGTTGGACATTTGTTAGGAGTACCATGTATCCCATGTGTAATAATATATTCCTCCTCCTGGGTTTGTCTGAGGTTTCCATGTCATTAGACCCGAGTAGTGCGTTCCTGGCCGATTGCATGGGCAATCTTGGGTTCTCATGCAACCCTGTCTGGAGGCACTCAGGGCGTTGGTCCTCATGGGTGATGTTAATTGGGGTCTCCAAGAAGGTGCTGTCTGATTTCTCCACTTTACAATAATTACCTTTTTTCTCCCTTGTAACTAGTTGGTAGTCAATGGGTAGACACTTTCCAATCTAAGGGTCCTTCTTGTCTACCCGCAACCCATATTTCTGTGTCCTTCTTCCACAGTGAGAACTCAGACTCCCAAAACCATAAACATATTCACTCATTTGCTCCATCCGATATTACATTTAAAATAGTGTCAGAATTGCTTCAACCATACCTACAATCAGTAAGCCTTCTTCCCCTCACCCCAACCCACCTGGCTGTGGTCATAAATAACTCAAATTAATCCGTCCTTCCTTTATTTCTTCCTTCCTTATTTTCTTGACCTTCCATATGGTTATAGTATTTATTTGAAGTACAATTAAGTCCACTTTTTCTCAGGTTGCTTTAAGTTTTAGGGATTTATTTTTCCTTCCCATCTGTATTGATTTGCTTTAATTTTTTTTTAGTAGGCAGAATAGTAACATACTTTCAAAAGTCAAAATTAGCCAAAAGGCACCCAAAAGATGTGCTACTCTCTGTTACATTCCTTCTGCCACCTCCCCCCACACCCTTGTAGGTAGCCAACTTAATTGTTTTATGCTTACAATTCTAGTGCTTTTTGTAAAGACAAGCACATTTTAATATATTTTAAATTATTTTATTCTTTTTATACACAAAAGATAGAATGTTATACATGGTTTTTGGTGCTTTGCTTTATGCATGCAATATCTCCTAGGGAACACTCCATCCCAGTTCTTAGAGTCGTCCTCATTCTTTTTCAGAGTTGCATAGTACTCCATGTGTGTTCATACCATAATTTGTCTCCTAAGTATGACCATTTAAGTCATTTCCTGTAGTTTACACTTACAAATAATGCTGCAACACTGGTGCAGCTGTTTCATATACTTGGAAGTATATCTTCAGGGTAAATTCCTGGCAATGGGATTGCTGGGCTGAAGAGAAAATGTGTATGCAGTTTTGTTAGGTATTGCCAGATACCCCTTTAGGATTTGCATCCCAACTGAAGGTACTATCAAGTTTAGAAATTTTTGCCAATCTCATGTTTAAAATGGTAGCTCAGTGTAGTATTAATTCACATTTCTCTTATTAGGAGTGAAGTTGAACATTTTTCATATGTCTTAGGATAATTTTTATGTTCCTCGTGTGAATTGTCCATCCTTTGGCCCATTTTTTTATTGCCTACTTTTGACTGAGTTTTTGGTTCTTTGTCCCTTAATTCTTCAGAGCTGTTTCCTATATTAGGGATATAAACCCTTCCTCTATGATATAGGTGGCAAATATTTTCTCCCCATCGATCATTTACCTTTCATAAAATCTTTTTATGTGGTCACATTCATCAGTCTTTTATTTTATAGCCTCTGGATTTTCTATCACAGTTAGGAAGCCTTTTCTTAAACCCGGGTTATAGAAACATTTAGTCACATAGAATCATCATTTTTAATGGTAATATTTCACTGAAAAGGTAAACCATCATTTTTATATAGATTCTAGAAGAGGAATTGGCATTCTGGGGCAGAGGGCAGGGAAGGGGGGCAAGTTCCAAGGTGGGAGATCTGAAAGCCCTGAGCCCAGCTGTTTCCAGAATGGAGACAGAGGCATGTCATCTTTGCCCTGCGAGATGGACACTCTTGTAAGAAATTCAACTTGGCCTTGGCACAGCCCAGTGGCAGGATCCAGGGAGGGCTGTGGGCACTTCAGAGGAGGGACATTGGGGCAGGTCTGGGGCCAGGGTGGAGAAAATGAGGCACACAGGGCAAACTTAAGGAGGCCTCATGCTCAGGGTCATGCAAGTGCCGGGATGGCCCCTGGCGGTGAGACTTTCTTCAGATGTGCTCCCTCGTGGCCTAACTCGCCTCCCCCTTGGTCCTGGCCCATGTTTGGCAAGAAGTAGGACCAGAGCCAGGGTCTGAGGAAAGGAGGAAGTTAAATGGATGGGGGAAGGAGGAGGTATTGTTGGTCAGGCACTAAGCGCGGTGGGAGGAGCACATTCTGCCCATTGAGGCACTGGCCCAGCTGGGGGGTGGAGGGGTGGGGCAGGGAGGAGTCCGGTTTTCATCCCGGAGGTGGATTTCTTCAGGACTTTAAGAAATTCTGTCCAATTTGGGGAGCTAGGGAGCGGATTCTTGCCAGGGCTGATGTTTAGATTAAATATGATAATCAATACAAACATTTTCAGTTGCGTAAGGCCTGGCATGGAGTGGAAGCTCAATAAACATTAGTTTCCTGTATTTCGAAGGGATTTGCTGATTTTTCTTAACCAGGTGTCAGGTCTATGCCCTTGACCCAGTGGGAGTCATGATGCAGGAGTCGAAAATTGTAACAAACACAACTTGAAGTGGACTGACCGTTCTCTGCCCTGGGAAGAAGAGGAGGCATTGGGCAGGACCCTAAGAAAGTTGGAGCTGGAAGGCAGCATTGAGGTGTCCATTTTACAGAAACAGAAACTGAGGCCCAGGAAGGGTTCCCAGTGTGTTAGTGATTCACAGTGGGTTAATGTTTGTGCTCCTGTGAGTCTTCTTAGGAGCAATATGAATGCTGGCTCCCCCACCCCTCACTCCAGCCCCGGAAAACACACGTGATCGTGTGCCTCTCCCTGGACCTTCCAGCAGCCTTGCCAATCTCCTCCCTGAACCACGCTCACTGGGAAGGAGAAGAAGCAAATGCCTAGAAGGAGGCAGGAGACAGGATGGAGAGAGCAGCAAGCCCCACTGGAGGATGGCGAGAGAGCAACAAGCCCCCTGGACTATCTCCACCCCAGGCCACACCCTGAGGGAGGGGCCGCTGCAGGACCCCAGACTCTCATTTCCCTCCTGTTCTCAGCAGAGGGCAGGTGAAGGCCATTCCCTGTGGCCTGTGTGCCAAGTCAATCAAGTTTGTGGGGAAAATAATAAATCTACAGTCATGTGGCCAAGCTCGTCCTTCAGATCTCACGTATCTGCCTCTGTCCCCAGCTCCGGTGATTGAGGGCAGGAGGGGCTGACTCACCCAGAGCACATTTGAGGAGGGAGGCCTGTGGATGCCGATGTGGCTCCCCACTCCTGCCTCTAACACCAGCAGGGCCTCCCTCCCGCCCCCTGCAGCCTGAAGTGCTCACTGGGAGAGCTGAATGATCTTGGAGCAGAGTCCCAGAGGGCACCAGCCCTACCTCTCCTCTGACCCCCTGCTCTGCCGGGCTGGTGTAAGTGGCCACCCCATGACCTGCAACATGAAATTTAAGAGGCAGTTGTGAATGAGACTGTCTGCCCTTTCAGTCTAAATAACCTGAGAGCTGGGCTACTTTTCATTCAGCTTTGAACCCCCCAAATGCTGAGCACAGGCTATCGGTGATGACTGAATTGCTACAATGCAAATAGAGGGACCACAGTCTTTGGAGACAGGAAGGATCAAGCTTGAACTCTGGCTGGACACTTAACCTGTCTGACCTCTGTTTCCTCATCCATTAAATGGAACGATCGTATTTGCCTTGCAGGGCTCTTGCATCCGATAAGTAGGCAGCGTGTCCAGCACAGAGCCTGATACCCAGTTGGCACAAGTCCATTCATTCACAGACACTGTGTGCCTAGGAATGTCCAGCTGCAGAGAGGGCAACAAGCTAAGACTCCAGTCCATTCTGCACACCGATGTGGAGAGGCCACTCTGTCCAGGTCGTGCTGATAGATACAGCATCCCTCCCTCAGGGCATTAACCTCATTCCAGTCATAGGGACAGTGGGTTTTCCAGGTCCTTCCCAACTATACAGCTGTTGAGATCAGCTCCAGAGTTTGGTGGTGGTTGATTTGTGGGAAATTCCTCACCAAGTGGAAGGTCTGGCCTGGGTGGGGGAAGTGCAAGCTGGGAGGAAGAGGGGACCCACAGAGGGCTGGTTCCTGATCTCATATTGCTCCTGGTGTGCCACACCCATCGCTCTCCAGGGTGGGGTAGATGGCCAGAGCAGGCCCGCTTCCTCCTCTGGGGAAACGAGGTGTTGGCCAGCCTGGGGAGGAAGCCAGGACATCTGCTTTGTCCTGCTCCAGAGCCAGCTGGAGCGCTGAGAGCCAGGGGCCCACAAGCACAGGCAGGACACTGTCATAATTAGAAGGGAAAATGGGTGTAAAGTGGGACTCTCCTGGCAACATAAAACTTCAGGATCCGATGTCATTGGCCGTAATTTCTCCTCTCCATATTGTCCCTGATAAAAAGACAGAAAACCTCACACCTCTCTCCAGGGAATTAACGAGTTGTGTGGCCCTTGGAATATCATCTCATCTTTCCGACTCCTGGCTTCCTCACCCACACACTTCTTTCCTTCGTTGTGTGCCTTCCATGCGCAGGGCAGTGTGTCAGGTACTGGGAGTCCAGACGTGACCATGGCAGGGCCTGGGCCTGAGTCCGGCGCTCTCAGCCTCCGGGGCCCCTGCCCTGCCAGACGCACAACGCCAGCCCAGGAAGACGTGGTCTGGTTTGGGAGCTGAACAAGCAGTGAAGTAACAGCAGGACACGGCTCTCTCCGAAAGATGTCCATCAGTACAGATCAGGACAAGGAAGACGGGGAGGTGGGGAGCATGTGTCCCTTTTACAGAAAGAGAGCCTGAAGTCAATACTACGCTGCAGTAAAAGAGAAGGAGTTCTTACCATTTGCAACAGCACGGATGGAACTGGAGAGCATTGTGCTAAGTGAAATAAGCCAGTCAGAGAAAGACAAATACCACATGATCTCACTCATTTGTGGAATATAATGAACAATATAAACTGATGAACAGGGACAGACCCAGAGGCAGAGAAACATTGACCAGAATGCTGGTCCTCAGGGGGAAGAAGATATGGGAGGGAGGTGGGGAGGAGGAGAGACCAACCAAAGGACTTGGATGCATGAATATAAGCCTAACCAATGGACATGAACACCAAGAGGGTGAGAGGATGAGTGGGGGGTTAATAGAGGGAAGGACACATATGTAATACCTTAATCAATAAAGAAATTTTGAGAGAAAAAAAAGAGCCTGAACTCAGAGATGCGTACTGTGCTCAGCAGCATACAGTCGGGAGGTGGTGGTGTTGAGGTTCGACCCCAAAGCCGCCTCACTGTCAAGACTGTGCTCTTTCCTTACCCCTCCCCCTTCTCGTGTCTAACTCTCGCTTGTCTCCCCTACTCATCCCCATGCAGCCATCTGGCCAGCAGACTGTGGCCATAGACAGCCCCCCACAGAGACGGGGCCAGAGCCCTGGGCCACCTGTAACACTCACCAAGGGCTCGCTGGGGTGTGTGTGGTGGAGGGGGGGTGTGTGTCTTAGCTCATCCACATCCCTTCTGTGCTCTCAGATTCCACTGCTGGGAAGTGGGCCCAATAAAACAGCTCTTTAACCTTCAATGTGGAGAGGGTGTGATTAACATTCTAGAACTCAGAGAAGGGGAAGCTAGAGGCTGCCACTTTTATGCTTGATACAGAAGATACGAGACCAATAACTACCATTCTTTATGCATCTGCCATTAGAATGTTAACTAGCACACTGGCCCAGGCAGAGAAAATGATTTGACGGGGGTCTCACAG
Organism: Antrozous pallidus; assembly: GCA_027563665.1. Taxonomy (NCBI): domain Eukaryota; kingdom Metazoa; phylum Chordata; class Mammalia; order Chiroptera; family Vespertilionidae; genus Antrozous; species Antrozous pallidus. The sequence continues at coordinate 87,880,752 of CM050518.1, read as the reverse complement.
GACAAGATGAGTAGACTCAGGTCTTCTATCTCTTTAATCCAGTGCCCTTCCTCTGAAATACCAGCCACCCACACTTCTTCATAAGTACCTAACAGTTGTTTTTTATGTTTTTTAAAAAAAAGTCATTAGGGAGAATGAGCAGTTTACATAATTTTAGTGGACCTTTATCCTTCATGTTTTTCCTTATTGATTTACAGGAGCTCTTTGTATGTGATAGATTTAACCTATGTCTGTTACATAAAACACAAATATTTTCTCCCAGTCTGTTGACTTTTAGGGTAGATTAATGTGGTAACTTGGGCATATAAAACTTTTTTATCTTTTAATCAAATCCATCACTATTTTTCTTTTATCTCGTGGGGTTTGTGTCGTGTTTAGGAAAACCTGCACATTGACCACATATTTGTCAAAAAAATAAATTTTGCCAGAGTTGCAGGATCTGAAAGCTTTAGTGCAGAGATGCCAGGAGATTGACTGGCAGCGAGCAAACATTTCTGAGGGCTTCTTTGCAGGGAACCTCTGACCCGGGGGCCTAGGACGGCTGTTGACCAGCCCCACCTTCACCCTGGACTCCTCACAGAGCACCCCAGCTGCTGTGCCAGGCTCTGCCCTTTGCCCCCACAGGTGAAGGCCTCGCTGGAAAGCTCAGTGAAGGGAGCACAGACCCCCGAGTCCTCAGAGTGTGTTTACCTGGTCGCCGAGGCCATATTAAGGCCTTGGGACATTTTTTCTTTCCTGTTGGCAGCCCTGTGCCCTCCCTGCTCTCTTTCCTGCATTCTAAAAGGAATCTGAAAATCCACTAGGACTGTATTATGTGGGCGGGCACCTCTATCTGACTGTTGCTGCTTTTATGGGAAACTTTTCACGGAGCTGAATACAGAAAATTATCTTTTCAAACATACCATTCAGTGTCATTTTATAAGATCTGCAGTAATTGCCCCCAGCATCTTCTCAAATCCACTGGCTGCTGTGTGATAAAAGAAGAAAGAAGCTTGGGTAACCAGCAAAGCACAATTAATCTTGTGGGGGTTCATCCTTACTAATTCATTGTTTCTAGCGAGGGGAGAGGGGAAATTGCTTTGCAAGGCTTCTTGGAGGGACCCGAAGTCTATTGGTGCCACCTAGTAGTGCGGTGGCTGTACTTCCCACCCAAATAAGTAACGCAAACATTTAAAGCCCGCATATCACAGGCCCACATACTTTCAGGGTGCATTTGGGGGTAGGGTGGGGGTTGAAACAGGGCTGAGTAGTGGTCAACTCCAAAGAAAAGAGGCAAGAAATGGAGACTTCAGTAAGGGAGCAGCTGGCAAGGGAAAGGAGAAGGGCCGAAGGCTCAGAATAGCTGGTTCTGGTGCCAAGGGTGAAAAGGGCAGAGGAAATGGGTAGGCTGGGGCCGTGGGAGGAGCGGCCGACTGGGAGGGGAAGCGAGGGTGGGTGTGCGGCTGTGGCTTGGAGATGGCTCGACCATGGAAAGTTTTCAAAGTGGAGATTCAGGAGTGGGCGGAGGCCTGTGAGGGGAGAGGAAGGGTCTGGACTTTGCCTTTGGCCAAGGAGGGACCAGACACAAGGCTGCCCTGGATGGCCATTGTGCAGAAAGCAGGCACGGGAAGGTGGGATAGGGTTCAGCTGGCAGAGAGGCTGGGCTGAACAGGGTGGGGCTGGGCTTGGCCCTGGGCTTACGGCTGAGGAACCCCCTGAAGAAGGAGGAAGAGACTAGGGCTGGGGTTTGGGGAGCGGGATCCCGCATCCAAAGCTTCCCCTCCTCCCCATTCAGGAAGGACTAAGCCACCTCCTTGCTCAGTATGCAGGTGCCCAGTAAGTGTCGGTAGCTTCATTGGCTGAGTCCTAAGTGGTTTATTTGCATGTGGACAGCAGCTTCCAGGGCCACTTCAGCAAAATCATCACCAAGTACTAGTATTTATCAAGCAGCTACTGGGTACTGTGTTCTAGATAAGACTGTGCATAAAAGAAATGACAGGTGAGGTGCAGCAAGCTAAAAAGCAAATGTGGCGCTGGCCAGTTTGGCTCAGGGGATAGAGCATTGGCCTGTGAACTGAAGGGTCCTGGGTTGGATTCTGGTCAAGGGCACATGCCTGTGTTGCAGGTTCGATCCCCAGTAAGGGGCATGCAGGAGGCAGCCGATCAATGATTCTCTCTCATCATTGATCTCTCCTTCTCCCTTCTTGTCTGAAATCAATAGAAATACATATTTTTTAAAAATAGCAAATATGAAACCAGAGCGCTGAGCAGCCCCTCCCTATGTGAGAGCCAGCTAGCATGCTAGAGTCCCGGCCCCTCGCTTACTCCTCCAAAAGGAACATGGTGACGTGGGTGGAGCGTCGCTGAGAGTGTCCGAGAGGGACTCCCAGCTCAGCTCAGTGCCTTGGCCTCCTGGCCCTCATGTCTAGAGCGTTCAGCATGGCCCCAGCCCCATGGACCTTGCAGAACTGTGGGAACAACACCTTGCACTTGGGGCTCTGGTTGATGCCTGCCCTGCCCCACTTGCCTCCCGACCTGTGGTGGGCAGCAGGGAGGAGCATGTGGAGGCTTCCTTCTCCTGGCTGTTCCCACCACATGCTCTGTCGTCTGCCAGAGCCCTGCCAGAAAGCCGTTGGTAGGACGCTTCCTTTCATAGGGAAGGAACCAGGTTGAGAGAGGTTAAGTGATAGGCCAAGGACACACATCCCACTTGGGCTGGCGGAGAAGAGACAGAAGTCTTCCCCCCTCCCTGCTTCCCAGCCCAATGCTCTTCGTCTTCCAGAGACAGCACCAACAGAGGGCGTGTCAACTGCAAAGGGCCAGGCAGTGCAGTGGCTTTCGACTCTCTCCCCTGAGACAACTTAGGAAGACCACACTCTGGTAGTGAGTGCCAAGCACTTGACCTCCCATGTCCCCAGCAGCTTGCGTCAGACTTCCCCTCTGGACAAATGCATGGCTCCAGGAGAATGGCTAATGTGGCTCCCGGGAAGCAGAAATGCCCCAGACATTGCCTGTTTTGTCTTTTAAAATCATGGTCGGTTTTTCATTCTTCTCCATAATCATCTCGATGTCTTAATATAAACGGAATGCATTTCCCCCCCCAAAAAAGGTTGAATAAAATTGAGCATCAGAACGATCTGCCATGTAGCATCCTGTGTCTTTGTGTAGCGTCTGCCACACACCACAGTGGCGTCCCATACTGGTACGGTTCTTGGGTTGTGTTACAGATGAAGCGTCTGAGGTTCCACATGTCCTAGGTCAGCTAGCAGATGGCTGCTCGGGGACCCAGGTGCAGAAGAACCCTTCCGTTGTGCATGCTCCTGAAATTCAGGGCCCTCTCCATGAACTGCGGGTTGAAAAGGACCCAGTGGGCTGGAGGAGAACCTTCAGAGGAGGGAAGGCTCCCTGGAGGAGCTGGGGAGTTACAGACAAAACACAAAAGGGCAGGTGCCTCAGAGTAGAAAGCAGGTGGCCAGGCGGGAACCAGGGAGGGGCAGAGAAGAGTCTGTAGGTCCAGAATCAAGAAGACGGAACCAGTGAGGCTTGGGGCCACCCTGTTTCTCCTCCGGGGTGCAGTACTACTCCATATGGCTCATCCAAGGCCTGCCCTGGACCCCCTTGACAATGCAGTGCCCCATGCCCCAGAGACATTGAACTCCCTTCTTGCCACCTCTCTCTCTGCTAGGGACTTTGCGTTCTTTCCCCATAATATGCTGTGTCATTGATCCCCTTGGTAATGCTCAGGGCTGAACAAGGCCCTTCTGCCTTGAGTAGCCAGGGCTGCTGAGCCTCCAGTGCCTGGCCCTCTCTGATGGCAGCCCCGGGCCCCCATGCTGGAGCTGATGTCTCCACAATACCTCTGTGAAGGAGGCTGTTCAGGGATGCCGTGTCCTTTGACAGGTGAGAAACTGAGGGCCTGGGAAGTTGAAGAGTCTGGCTTATTAAACAGAACTAGCTCTGCAGACAAAGGAGAAATGTAAGATTCCACTTATCTGAAACTAGAGGCCCAGTGCACAAAATTCATGCACAGGGAAGAGCCCTAGGCCTGGCCTGTGATCAGGGCCGATCTTCCTCCATTGTGTGTGGGGCGACCAATGGGGCAATTGAGGCCCAGTGCCACCTGCCTCCATCACCACTTAGTTCCCTATCGGGCAATCAGAGCCTGCTGGCCTGGGAGGGACCAAGAGGTTGGCTGGCAGGCCCCAATCAGGTGATTGAGGCCCACGAGCTGGGGCAGCTCCTGCGTTGAGTGTCTCCCCACTGGTGGTCAGTGCACATCACAGCTGACCAGTCTTTCCACCATCCAGTCGATTTGCATATTAGGCTTTTATATATATACACTAGAGGCCTGGTGCACAAAAATCATGCATGGGGGGCAGGGGATGTCCCTCAGCCCAGCTTGCACCCTCTCCAATCTGGGACCCCTCAAGGGATGTCGGACTGCCCGTTGAGGCCCAATAGGTTTGGGCCTCAATGGGCAGTTGGACATCCTTCTCACAATCCAGGACTGCTGGCTCCAAACTGCTCACCTGCCTGCCTCCCTGATTGCCCCTAACCGCTTCTGCCTGCCAGCCTGATCACCCGCTAACCACTATCTTACCAGCCTGATTGATGTCTAACTGCTCCCCTGCCAGTCTGTTTGCCCCCAACTTCCCTCCTCTGCTGGCCTGGTCACCCCTAACTGCCCTCCCCTGCAGGCTTGATCACCCCTGACTGCCCTCCCTTGCAGGCCTGGTTTCTCCCAACTGTCCTCCCTTGCAGGCCTGGAACTTCCCACTGTCCTCCCCTGCTGGCCATCTTGTGGTGGCCATCTTGTGTCCACATGGAGGCAGGGTCTTTGACCACATAGGGACAGCCCTCTTGTGTGTTGGAGTGATGGTCAATCTGCGTATTACTATTTTATTAGATAGGATAGAGGCTTGGTGCATAGGTGGGGGCCAGCTGGTTTGCCCTGAAGAGTGTCCGGATCAGGGTGGGGGTTCCCTTGGGGTGTGGGGCAGCCTGGGCGAGGGGTCTGTGGTGGTTTGCAGGCCAGCCATGCCCCCCAGTGACCCAAGCAATGCCCTGGGATCTGCGATTAATTTATGTTCTACAATTGAAACTTTGTAGCCTGGAGTGGAGCCAAGCCTTCTGCTCGCTCAGTGGCCACAGCCATTTCTGTTCGAAACATTGTAGCCTAGAGTGGAGGCCTAGGCACTAGGGCTGCAGAAGTTTGGCTTCCTCCATTGCCTCCACAACCCTAGCCTCTTCTCTCTCCAGCTCCGTGGCTGCCGCCATTTCTGTTGAGATTATGTATCTTCCATAATTGAAACTTGGTAGCATTGAGTGGAGGCGTAGGCCGGCAACAGCAGGAGGAAAGCTTGGCTTCCTCCATTTCTGAGGAAACCCAAGCCTCCCTCCTACTCTCAGTGGTGGCAGCCATCTTGTTTGGGGTTTATTTGCATAATTTGCTCTTGATTGGCTGTTGGGCGTGGCTGTGGACATGGCTTGATTGGAGATATGGTCAGTTTGCATATGGCTCTTTTATTAGATAGGATAGACTAGTGGCCCGGTGCATGAAATTTGTGCATGGGGAAGGAGGATGTTCCTCAGCCCAGCCTCCACCCTTTCTAATCTGGGACCCCTCAAAGAATGTCCTCCTGTTGGTTTACAGGGATCGGGTTTAAACTGGCAGTCAGACATCCCTCTCACAGTCGGGGACTGCTGCCTCCATCCTCTCACCTGCCTTTCTGCCTGCCTGATTGCCCCTAATCACTCTGCCTTCAGACCTGCTCACCCCCAAAAACCCTGCACCGCCAGTCTGCTTACCCCCAATGCCCAACCACCAGTCTGCTCACCCCCAACTGCCCCCCATGCCAGCCTGCTCACCTCAACTGTCCCCTCTGCTGGCCTGTTTGCCACCACTTTCCCTCCCCACTGGCCTGCTCATCCCCAACTGCCTCCCTGCTGGCCTGCTCACTCTAAACTGCCCCCCACTGTTCTGACCACCCCCAAGTTCCCCTCCGGCTGGTCTGCTTACCCCCAACAGCCCACCTTCCACCAGTCTGCCATCCCATCCTGGCCTGATCACTACCTGGCAACCCAAGCTCCCAGCCCCTCCTTTTTTCTTTTCTTTTGTTTTTTTTTCCCAGTGCCTCTTTGAGTGGAGGCTAGGGCCAGCTGGAAGCAAGTATCTGGGATTCATTTATCTTCTATAATTGAAACTTTGTAGCCTTGAGCAGAGGCCAGGGTCAGCCAGGATGGGTGGGAAGCTTGGCTTCCTCCATCACCAGGGCCTCCTGCTTGTGCCAGCTCCATGGCCGCCACCATCTTGGTTGGGTTAATTTGCATACTCACTCCTGATTGGCTCATGGGCGTGGCTTGTGGGTATAGCAGAGGTACGGTCAATTTGCTTATTTCTCTTTTATTAGGGTAGGCACATTTATGGATGCTACCAGGGGCTGGAGGCAGGGATTTGGGAAATTATTGCTTAATAGTTACAGAGTTTTTGTTTGGATTGATGAACACGTTTTTGAAATAGTAATGATAGTTGTACAGCATTGTGAATGTGATTAATGCCATTGAATTGCACACTCAGATGGCTCAAATAGAAACTTTTATGTGATATGAATTTTACTACAGTTAAAAAATATATTCTTAGCCCTAACTTGCTGTTGCCGGCCTAGGCCTCCACTCAATGCTACCAAGTTTCAATTATGGAAGATACATAATCTCAACAGAAATGGCGGCAGCCACGGAGCTGGAGAGAGAAGAGGCTAGGGTTGTGGAGGCAATGGAGGAAGCCAAACTTCTGCAGCCCTAGTGCCTAGGCCTCCATTCTAGGCTACAATGTTTCGAACAGAAATGGCTGTGGCCACTGAGCGAGCAGAAGGCTTGGCTCCACTCCAGGCTACAAAGTTTCAATTGTAGACATAAATTAATCCCAGATACCAGTTTGGCTCAGTGGATAGAGCGTCGGCCTGCAGACTCAAGGGTCCCAGGTTCAATTCTGGTCAAGGGCATGTACCTTGGTTGCAGGCACATCCCCAGTAGGGAGTGTGCAGGAGGCAGCTGATCAATGTTTCTCTCTCATCAGTGTTTCTAACTCTCTATCCTTCTTCCTTCCTCTCTATAAAAAATCAATAAAGAGGTAAACAGTCCAAAAATATGGGGAAATATATTTTGCAGGTGTGCCTGGCCGGTATGTCATCGACCTGGCTTTGAATCCAGGCATTATCAGGTATCAGCGTTGTGTCCTTGGGCAAGTGACTCACTTCCGTTTCCCTCAGTTTCCTCACCTGCAGGGTGAGATGAGGTGCCACCTGTGCACCTGGCACAGAGCAATAAACTGTGAAGAATAGCCTGCATGGTCAGGATACTCAGGTTCCTAACTATTATTTAGCAGCTCAAGTTCATAGAGTTAGGGAGGGGATTCGTGTTGGCTGGGGCTCAGGGCTCTGGTTTGAGATTAATGTTGAGAACAGTAGGAGGGGTGTAAATGCTAGGAGTGGAGTGTGGAAAGCTCCCTGTGTCATGGGATAGAGATGCAGTTATGTCTTCTAAGGTGTCCTAGCAGGTTAAAGCAAGGACTTGCACCCTGATGAGGCTATAGTCTGGGGTGCCCCCTAACTCTGCCCCCATTTGCTCCCTGAATATGCACAAGGCCACAGGAAGCGGGCAGCTCCACAGGGCGACATGCCCACCTATGGACACCCCTTGTCTTCTCTAAAGGGCAGCCTAACATGATGTGTTCGCTCCCAACGTGTGAGTAACTGGAATAATTGTAACTTTTTGCTCTGGAAAGTGCTTCAAAGCTGCAAGCTGGCAGGAGACAGGGTGCTCTCTCCTCTGAATGCTGTATGACCTTGCACATGAACCTTCCCCTCGCTGGTCTAAAATGTCCTCCTCTATACAACAAAGGGTGGGGAGTGTCCACTGGGGATGCTGGGACTTTGTGACCTTACTTGTTTGCAGGAACATGTTTAAATAGGTTGATGCCATCACTTGATCAGCAGCAAGGTGTATGGATGATCTGGGTTTCAGATTTACTGAGAAGCGATATGGCTCTGCTCCCTGTACCTGCTGGGTGCTGTTAACTCATCTGTAACATAAGGGCAACAACAATTCCAATTTGGGGTGGGGAAAAGGGGTCGTGATGAAGACCTAATGGGTTAATATATGTAAAGTCATTTGAATAGTGCCCAACACATAGTAAGAGCTCCTTCCATGTGCAGAGCTCTGTGTTGAGCTTCCTGAGAGATCCAGAGAAGGTCAAGGCCCGTTCTCTGCAGTCAAGGGGCTTGTCCTTTGCTTCGGGATTCAAGCTGATCTTTCAGGAAGGAAAAGCCAACAAGGAAGTGCATCATCCAAGTGCATGAGTACATTTATCGGAGGGGTCAGAAGAGAGGCAGGGACGGGCAGGGAGAACAAGAGAGGAAAGTTCTAGTTGCTGAATATGTGCATGCACACATGTGTATCTGTGTACATGTGTGTGTTTGCCAAAAGAGCGTGGACAGCGTTTGCCCCAGAATGGTTGTGTTGCCTGCAGCTGTGAGCAGGAATGCGCCAGCAGGGAACACAGGAGCAAGCCCTTGTGCATAACCCAGGGTGTGATTAATTTAATTATTTCAAAAGCCCCTTCGCTCTTTCACGAGGGTCGTGCCCCTGGCTGTGGGCTGGAACACAACTGCAGCAGGTTTCAATAAAATCAATTAATTTAATTTGATTTGGTTTTATGTACTTGGAGCTGGCGCCTCTTGAACTCAGTATGAAAATTATTGCAGAATAAAAATGCATATTAGTCCTCAAGCTCCGTGTCCTTGGACTCTCTTCAGGGAGCCTGCAGGCTGATCACAACAGCAAATCTCCCCTGGCCTGCTGCTGCCTGTTGTCCCACGGGCCACCCCTGCAGTGATTATGGAGGCTGTCTGTACGGCTCTCTCACTTCCCACAAGTACCTTCTCACCTGGCCATGAAGCATGCATTTTCATTTTGCTTTCATGAAAGGAACTCAGAGAGGTTCAAACAGCTTCCTGGGGTCTTTTGTTGGGGTTGTTGCTAATGAAATTACTTGGAGGCAATATGTTGCAGTGGGTTAAGTAAGCCTGGGCTGGGCCCCTGAAAGGACGTGAACTTGGATGAGTCCCTTCACTTCACTGGACTATTGTTCCTCATTTGTAAGTGAGAGCGTGGACGCCTGCTTGCAAGGCTCCTTCCAGCGCAAAGAGCCGCACGTCATGGACAGCTGGTCTTCGGCCTGGAAAAGCCCACCCAAGGGGGAGCCCCACCCCCCTCACTAAAGAGGGCTCAGGCAAGTTCATGGGATGGTTGGTTGAAGTGAGCCCTGCACCTCCAAGGAGGAGCGGCTTCTCCCCGACATTCCTACCGATCAGAGCAAATGCTGCTTTCAAGGAGATGGAGGGGTGCAGCTCAGGGGACCTAGAAAGCATCCCGCTCATCCCGATACTTTACAGAGGAGAGAACCCCGCTCCGGAGTGACTACGTGTAGCCATCGGAGGGTGGTGGTTTTACTCAGGCCTTGTTTCCCACCCGCCCCTTCATTCCTTTCCCTCCTGTCAGGATAAGAGAGAGATGGCCTGACCAACTCTGGAGCCTCCCCAGTAGGGTGGACGCTGCCGCCAGTCATTCGGGAGCACCTACATCCCCTCTCAAGCTTGGTGGCTGCCCCTTGATCCTGATGGGAGAGGGTTAGGGCAGGGTGCCATTCAGAAACAACCCCAAGGATGCCTGAGAACCACCCTTTCCGTTTATTCCTTCCTGTAGGTGCTAAGGGCACGCCCCTCCCACACTCTTCCCCTGGTCAGGCATTGGGAACTGCACTTTGATCCCCCTGGGTTAGTGATGGGTTTTTCCACAGGCAGCTTATCTCCCCAGAGTCCCCTGTAACAGAAGGGGTCTGCCCTCTCCATCCCCAGGCTCTTGGCTCTGTCTGGGCCTCCCATTCACTGAGAGGCACCTGTTACGTGCCGAGAACTGCCCCGGGGAACTCTCCGGCTGCGGTCTCATTTCAGCCTGCACTGGCTCTGCAGAATGGGTGCTCCTGCCACTGTTTCACTGTTGGGGGGACTAGGAGTCAGAAAGGAGAGGTGTTTTTTCAGGGTTGCACAGCTACTAAGCGACAGGACTGGGGTTCAAACTCACAAGGCTCTTGCACCACACCAAGTGGCCTCCCTTGCCCACAGTAGGTGCTTAAGAGATCTTTAATGGCAAATTATGCTATACTTGCCAAACAGCAAATGCGCCCCAGAGAAAATAATCAATGTAATCTATGTGAATTCATTGTAATGGCTATATTAATATTATATAAATAATTAAGATGTTAATTTAGATAATATGTTATTTATTTTTTAGATGATATATAATTAATTGTGTAAGGAATCATAGATTATGCAATTAATACAAATAATAAGCAATATAATTAATATTAAGCAATGTGCCAGGCAACAAAATTTGCAACACGCCATGAGGTGGGTTATTACTTCCATTTTACAAATGCAGCTTCTGAGGCATAGAGAAGTGACCTGCCCAGGGTCACCCAGAAAATAAATGACTGGCTTCCCTCCTGCCCGGATAGTGAGGCCCAGCCCCTCCCTCCCTGTTGGAACTAGATCTCAAAGCAAATTAGGGTCCCCCCCCTTTGGCTCTTCCTGGCTCTGGGTCTTGGGTAGAAGGTGCTGCCATCAGGGAAGGAGGCCTGGGGGTGGTGAGGGTGGTATTTGCCCTCCACCCAGCTGATAGCTGCAGCTTGGCTGGCTGGCTGCCTGGCCCACTCTGCGCCCTGGCATGGAGCCTTGCCTGCGGGTGAGGAGCATGGGAAGGCAGGGGTGGGAGTCCAGCTCTGCATTCTCCCCTCTTGGCCCTCAGGCCCCTCCCCACTGCCATCCCCTCTCCGGGTGAGTGCAGTTCCCCGGGTTAACCGTCCTCCCACAGGGGAGGCAGTGGGTGAGGAGGTCAGGCTGGGGCAGTGAGAATTGGAGGAGAGGCCAGAGAAATAGGCTGGGGCCCAGAGGGGCTGGGGAAGACAGGGGGTGGGGATGCCCCAATGCTGGGGAGAGGGCAGGAACCTGGACCAGGCACCCGCAGGCTCGGTTCGGGAGTGGGCACAGGGGCAGGGGACCACGCTGTAGCCCCGGGTGGAGTGGCTGTGGTTACATCACCTTTCCCAGGCTGCTTTCTCAGGAATCAGGCCAGGGGGCTGGCAGGAGGGAGAGGTGGGTGAACCAGTCTGAACCAGCCAGGCAACTCCAGGGGCGTGGGCCCAGCAAACTGGGGTGCTGCCCAGCAACCTCTACCCTCACCACCCTTGGGAATTTGTGTGAATCCACCCCGTTGATTTTACAGTCCCTCCCCCCCCCCATTCCAACCCCACCCTCTCTCCTGACTTGCCTTCCCTCCCCTCCCCGTGTTGGCTCCTCCAAAGCTTAGGTTAGCCAAAGGGAGGCACCAAGGCCTTGCCCTGGACTCTCCCACTCCCGCCCCTCCTGGGAATTCAAATCCTGTGCTGCCCTCCCTTTCTCTGTCCCTGCATCCGCCCCTGCCCCCCTTTCCCCAGCCCTCTGGGGCTTAGTGAAGGAGCTTAGTGAATCAGCCCCAGGGGCCTTTCCTCCCCCACAAAGTCCTTCAGGGGCCTTTCAGGGTACCTACCCTCCTCCTTCAGTCTTTGGGGCCCAATCCACAGGCCATCAGGCCCCTGCTGGCTGGGAGGGAAAACCCAGGCAACCTTAGCTGGTTAAGAACCTCACCCTTCTCCTGGGTCTGCATTTTGCTTAGAGATTTCCTGCAATGGAATCAGCCTCCCCACACCCAACCACACACTCCTTGCCTCCCAGGCATTCTCAAATGTGGAATTCCAAAGACAGGTCAAGAGATTTGGGGGAGGAGGTATTTGGGGGCAGGGGAGGCCTTTCAGGGAACTCAGATCACCTTAAGAAGGCCACCAAAGTCCCCTTAGACCCTCCAGTGCCCTGCCCTGTGTGTGCTCTCTCCCTGTGGCCAATTCTACTTCATCCCCTAGACTTCCTATATTTCCAGGGGGTGAATCAGAAGCCCTCCCTGTGGAGTGGGAGACTGCATGGTTGCTGAGCTTATCTGTTTTACAAGCGTGGAGCTCTTGGATCAAGATGGCCACTGACTACTCATCAGGGCTGATATCTAGCAGGTTAAATAACAGGGATCTTTAACAGAACTGGACCATGGGTTTCATCCGTCCATGGACTGAGGGCTTTGGGACTCAGAGAGGGACGTGGCCTGCCCCAGTCACACAACTTGTTAGTGTACCCACCTCCTGGCTTCCTTTCCAGGAAGCTGTAATGTTTAGGGTAGCTCTGTGCTAGGACCTAGCTTAGCGCCTGAATGGCACAGAGGAGATGCTCAGTAAATACTGGTCAGATGAATAGCCCTCAGTGGGAAAGCTTGAGAAATATACCATTTGGGAGAAATGAAAGACCTACCCCCTCCATCAAACCCTCTCCCCCTCCCTCTGCCTGACACACAAAGGCTTGGAAATCTAGTCCCTTCCCACTGAGTATACAAGTGTAATGTTCCTCTGGCCAGCAGTAAACATCATTTGGAGCCTGGCATCAGCTTTGGTCACTTTAAGCCCCACATTGTGCCCAAGGAGACTGTGGGTCTGGAGGTAGGTCTAAGCCAAATTGGCAACTCCAGGTCAGAGTGATTAATGCTGGGACTCTTCCATTCATTGTCCTCAGCCAGTATCAGAGCAGGTTGCAAAAGATGGAGGCATGTCTGTTCCTGCAGGTCTTGTCATCCTTGGGCCCTGCCTGCCATTGTGTCAGGAGACCAGAACCTCCGGGCTGGAGGCCCCTACTGCTGGCTCCGGGGTGCCCAGGGCTCTGGGTCCTGCCGGCTGGACTTGGACTGTCATGAGCACTGCTATGGCACCTGGTGCTGGAAGAGCAAACATGGGAGAAATTCAAGTCAGTCAGGCTCCTGTTATCAGTTCTATGAAAGTATTAGAAGAAGAAATAGGCTGCAGTGAATGATTAAAATAGTGCTTCTGGTTATAGTAGAAACTCATAAAGTTGGCTCTTATTGAGTTGGAATTTGGGATAGTGGAGCATGGCTATAGTAAGGCCACCTTTGCACTGTCTGTGAACACAGAGCCTGATGAATAAGTTGACAGTGCACACATGATTTAGAGCAGGAAGGAAGAAGGCACGTGCATGAGACTTTCTTGTAATGACACATTTTGACCAGAAGCAGGTCAGCTCCATTCACCTTCATTTTCTGTGTGCCAGGCCCTGTGCTAAGTGTTCTACAAACATTAGTTTTTTGAATCCTCATGAGAACCCTCCTTAGGTAGGAATTCTTCTTCTTCCCATTTTACAGACAAGACAAGTGAGGCTACTAGTTGGAAGACTGCCAGGATTCACACCAGGACAGTCTGGCACCAGAGTTCATGCCGTTAAACACCACAAGTGTAGCTATTGTATGTGTCTGGACAAGGAGGATAGGACATAAAAAAATAAAATAAAATAAAATAAAAGGACAGGCCATGGCCATGACCCCTATCCTTCCAGAAGCTTCTGATATGGTTGGGTTTGAAATATAGTAGGTGCTCCATAAGTGAATTAATTAGTTAAGGAATGGTAAAGGCAGGGGTTGAACTCCTTGAGGGAAGAAGTGGGTTTGAATCTCTCTGTATTCCCCAATGCCTGGTACATAAGAAACATCAAATAACTAGTTAAATACAGGAACTGAAGGTGGGAAAGATCAGCTTGTCTAGTCTGGGCATTTTTCAGATGAGGAGACTGGCCCATGAGAGGGAAGGGTTGTATCCAAGACTACAGGGGTTCCTGGTCTGCTGCTTCCTCCATTCAGCATCCTGCTACCCAGGAGGTAAGGTGGACACTCTTCCCCTTGGCCTCTCCTTGCCGTCTTCTGCCTTTAGAGTTCTCCCTCTTCTCTTTCCAGCTGGCAGCACAAGGTGCATGGAGACACTTAGTCCGTGTGTTTGTGGAATGACCAAACACCTCTCCTTACTGCCAAGTCAATACTGTAAACCAAGAGAGCCTTGCAGAAGAGGTGCTGGAGCCAGACAGGTCCACCAACAGCCATTTGGAATTCTGCAGCTCTGGCTCCAGAACATGTCCTCCAAACTCACAGATGAGAGAGCTGAAAGGGGTCGTTCAAGTTCATTACCTCCTCTCCACCTCCCAAGACCCTCATGATATTGATGAGAGCAGTGAGGACCTGGAAGGGACACGCAGCCCCTTCACTGCAGAGCCAGACAAGAAGCAGGATACCTGCCTCCCACTTCTGACCCTGCTCTTAAGTGCACGGGCCCCTGGCTTTGGGGAAACGTGGTTCCATCCCATGGTCATTCCATAGCCTGTTAGGGCCAGCACTATAAGAAAGCCAGCCAGGGCTTGTTTGCCCGACACTTTTGCAGCCCTCCCCAAAGTCATTTCTGATGAGTGCCCTTGGCAGTAACTAAAACAGATCCACCGAAGCAAAGAGGAGGGGCAGGCGGAGGAGGCCAGAGCTAGGAGCCGGTATTTGGTGGGAACCTGAACATACTGAGTTTGTCAGCTCATCCGGCCCAGATACCATCTTGTTCCTGCTTGGCACTGTCTGTCCAGCCTGTGTGTTCTTCGTTGGTGAAGTCCTAGAAGGGAGAGGAAGTGGCACTGTCCCCAGGGCACTGGGAAAGGTTGCCAGCTGCCTACTCCCCACCTCCATGAGAATCTAGCCCCTCTCTCCACCCCCAGTCATGCCTTGGTGGACACTGAGCGGGACTAGACTTTCTCCCACATAATGGAGCACACGGGCTTGGGTCCTGCCATTGTTCGGGTTTGGTTTGGGGCTGCAGAGGAGGACTCTGAGCTGGGAGTTTATGTGTTTATCATGTTTGTGTGGCACTTTATGATGCGGCGGGGACTTTTCTGAGCACTTTATCGATGTCAGCTCTGGTAATAGGTGTAGACCAGTAACTTTTCCAGGTGAGGACACTGAAGCAGAGAGAGGCTAAAGACTTGTCTGAGGTCACACAGTGAGGGAGGGCAGAGCCGGATGCAGGATCTGCCTCAGAGTCCATGCTCACAGCCCTGATTCCGGCTGCCTTTCTGCTGGGACAGGCAGATTCTTGCCATTTTGACAAATACTTTAACCAAGCCAGTGCCAGTTTCCTCATTTATAAAATGGGGATAATAATATGAACCCTACATTAACCTCTTATAGAGTAACTCTGAGAAATGGGAAGGGCTCTACAGGTGGGAGGGCTGGTTCCTGTCTACCCATGTCCCAGCTGGGATTGATCCATCCTGCTGCTTACTCATCACCCGCCCTCCACTCCCCCACCCCCCCTTCCGCCTCAGATCAGCAGGTTTGGGCAGTGGGGCCAGTAAGGAGAATGCTGGACCCTCTTTGCCCATAGCAACCTTCCCATGTTCTACCCCAAACCAAACATATTGTCTAGATGTTATTCAATGATACTTCTATTCTTATGATTATTATTCCTTTTGCTGTGAATACCCTTGTTTATTGGAAAGCCCTTCATGGTGAGTACAGAAAAAGCCCTTAAAGCTCTGCTCACCCAGACTTGGTGGATCCTCTGCCCCACCCTGCTGGCCACAATCTCAGCATGCCCATTGCAGACCAGTAGGTAAGTTTCTGGAAACTCCTGGCCTGTGTTCAGAGGATGCATTATTCCACCCCCAACACCTGAGGCTGGGGAAACCCTCTGGGTGACAGGTAAGGGAAGTACCTGCCAAATTGAAGCTAGCAAGAACCCCAAAGGGTCCCCTCTCCCCTTCCCCAGCCCTGCTCTCTTTTCTCCATTATCTAACATCATTCCACAGTAGAGGATAGGAATTTCTTACACTTTACATTAGAATTTTTTATTCCCTGCTGCTCCTAAGTACCTTAACTTTCCCCATTGAAGCGAGGAAACAGGGAAAGGGGTGATGGGAATGGGCATGATTTTGGCTCAGAAAATGTTGCAAGGCTTCTTTTCACCCAGTGTTTGGACAGTGTTTGATGTTCTTAAGAATACATAGTGAATTCACTTTGACCGACTTAAACCTGGTGGCCACAGCAGCCAATGAGAAATGAATAGTGTCTCATTCATGACAAATAGACAGTGAGGCGACTAAATGATGAACCTTTTTGTGCCCTGTACTTATGGAGTGCATTCTTTTACATACAGTATTTAACTTGATCACAAAGATTCTGCAAGGCAAAATTGGCCCATTTGACAGACTGGAAAAACTGATGCCTGGAGAGGGAAGTAGCAAGTCCTAGAGAATAAAAAAGTGGAGCCCCAAGGGGCTAGTGTATTTCCCCCTACTCTTGACTGCTGGGCATCTTGCGACCAAATCTGTAGCCATTGGGGATTAAGCACCGAGCTCTTGCTGACCTTGAGCCTGACTTCGTCTTCTCTCCTACTTTTCCCTTGCCTCCTTTTTCTTTCTTATTTTTCATGTATGTCTATCTTGCATTATAGGCACATTCATAAGGTTGTTCAGATCCTTCTAGAACAAGGTGGGTTATAAATGCACACATTCCACCACAGGATGTTATTGTTAATCATTTCAGAAGGTCTCAGGTGGAGGAGATATTTGCAGATTGGCCGTTAACTTCCTTTGTAACCTTGGCCACACCCTGTTTCCTCAGGAGAAAGTGAGGGTGTAGGTCTGTAGGGGCTGTGACATCTGTTTCCAACCCTGTTAGAGTCCCACAGCTTATTGAGATAAAGTGGGTTCCAAAGGTCTGGTTTTCCCAGTGCAGCTCTGTCGTGGAACCAGCAGTTCTGCGTGGGCAGAGAAGCAGACCCTGGATCCAGAGCATCCCCCTCCTCCACCAGGATGACCACACCACACACAAGGCATCGAGGAAGGAGTCATTTAAAACTTCAAAGAAAGAAAGCCCACGTAACATAGTAGACGAATAGTAGAGGTGTAGGGAACTCCCCCGTTTGCCTGCTTCCTCTCGGGGACATAGCTAAGGGTGTGAGAGAAAAAGAAGACAATTTTGAACCACGAAAAGAAGTCACAAGACACAGGCTCTCACAAGCATTCCCTGGGGCCGGTGTCACGTAAGGTGTCTATTTGCTCTTGTCTTCTGCGCAACTCTAAGATTCTAGGTTTTCTAGTTTCACATCTGCCTGAGACCATATGGAACAAGCGAGAACACAGGGTAGAGGACCGCCAATGAAAAGCAGTTTTGTATCTGCTCTCCCCACACTTGCTGGCTTTGAGAGGCAGCCCTGGCTGGTGAGGTTTCTCTGGGTTTCTGTTATGCAAACTCCTTTAAATTATTTAAGCAATGTACATAAGGAGACCAGGATTTGAGAGTTTAGAAGTGACAGTGTGGCTCAGAGGGTATCTTACTTAATCTGAGTACAGAGATGCCAGCTAGAGGCAGGTCAGACTTGCGACGAGGTGGCCAGAAGTGCCCAGTTGAGGGACAGTGGCAGGGAAGGGGAGGAGTTCAGGATGGAAAGATGTTGACCACACACACAGTGGCCAGTGAGGAAAAGGGACAAAAGCACTGCCTTTGTCATAGAATCATAAACACGCAATGTTTTCTTTAATGCCTGTCTATTACTTTCAAGATCAAGAAACACAAAAGTTTTATTTTCGGAAATGAAGGGGATAACTAGACTCAAGAGGACTGTAGAGTCAGGGAGGGAGCCCTCTAAGCACCAAGCGGGGTGGATGTAGAGACGCCTGGTAAGAGAGCAGCTGTGGGGTTGCTGGCTTCCGGGACAGTCACTAGGCACAGTCTCAGAAGGTGCTGCTCTGCCTGGCCAGGCTCCTTGTCCTGCCCTGGAGGACAGACCAAGATTCGGGTGCGAAGCCCTGCCCATCCTGCAGAGAGCGCCTCCCTTGCCTCGTGTCCCTACGGCTCACTGGTCATTCCTGAGGGGCTCCCCTCTTCCCACCAGTGCCTGGGATCCACCCCAGACTGTCTCCTGCCCTGAATGACCTCCTGGCTGTGCAGATGGGCCTCTGACCCTGGTCGTGTTGCTTGTTAGGAGCCCAGGTCAGAGGGTCACATCTGGCAAGGACACCTGGCCTGAGCCCCGCTTGCTTATCTGAAACGCAGGCTGCATTCTTTGCCCCAAAGGCCTCTCAGGCTCTGCGTCCAGCTCTGGCCTCTGGGCTTGACAAGACTTGCACAGTGCCCCCTTCTGTTTTCCCAGCCATGACCCCGAGCCACAGACATGAGCCTGTCCATCCCATCTTCCTCGCTCCATGGGGGGGGGGGGGGGGGCGGGCTGGCTGGCCCTCCTGCCTCCTGCACTGCATGCTTTCCAGGCTCTTCAGCTTTCGAAATCAAGGTCCAAACCCGAGACAGAAGAGGAGCTGAAAGGGCCACCAGTTTTTATCCAAGGCTCGCGCTCCACTTGTACCTGAACCTCATGAGAACATTTGAGACTTTGGCCTGAACAATTACCGTTAAATTCCAAAGAGTCATGGGTCATGCCTCTGCTGGATCTGGAGCGAATGATTCGGGTGGACTGGGTCACAACGCTGTGACCAGTGCCACTGCCCTCTTTTTACGGCTCTAGACTTGGGTCATTATTAACATCTTGTACTTCCTGACACATAGTGCATACTATGTTCATATTTCCTCCCTCCCTTTCTCCTTCCTCCCACTCTCTCTTCCTTTCCCTCTGTCCTTTTCTCTCTTTCCACGCCCCAAACATTGGGAATTCGGACCCTTGCACCTCTGTGCCCTGCCTTATCCGGCCAGGCAGAGAAGCAGAAAGGGTGTAGGTGCAGTCCAGCCCCCTCCACTCACTAGCTGACCTCAGACAGGTCACCTAAACCTCCTTAGACCTCAATACCTCTGTCTGTAAAATGGACACACTGACACCTGGGTAGCTTGTATGGATGGCCTTTTTTAAATGTCTGCAAAGCCTTTTGTATATTGTCTGACTCAGATGCTTAATAAATGGGAGGTATTACCATAACTACTACTACTATTACTATTATTTTTCAAATATAGACAATAAGTCGGGGTAATTTCAAGTCTATTCACTAAACTATCCCTTTCAGGGCAAAGAGAACAGTAGGGTTATGATACGCAGGGTCCAGCCCTTTTGTGGAAGACCAGGATGAGGCTGATTGCTGACCACACAATGTGACTGGCCTCAGAGGCTGCAGGGTCCAGCCCACCTGGCTTCAGTGCCTGCTAGCCCACTTACATGTGAAGTCACCGGCTCAGTGACTCCCTCCCTGCCCTCCTTTTCCTCTTCTGTAAACGGGAGGAATAGTATTGCACAGCTCACCAGGCTGCTGAGGAGTAAACAAGCCAGCACTTGTAAAGCGCTTAGCATGGTACCCAACACCCACTGGTGCTTGGGAAGCTCCCTGGGATTATTCTCACGTGTGTCCCATTTTACCCAAGATGTGGCTCTAGGAAAGTTGTGAAAGCAAATCCCTTCTTCCCACTACCTAACATGTCACTTCTCCACTGAGGCTTTATCTTTGCCTTTCATCATCCTTGGAGGGCAGGGACTCTGAGCACCTCAGCACCAGGCTTACCATCTCCTCCCAGCTCCATCGGCTCCTTGTCATGCAGCGGGAAAGAACAAAACTTAGGTGGCACAAATAATGATTCTTTATGTTTGCTACAGATAGATTTGATCTATCTATCTATCTATCTATCATCTGTCTATCATCTATCTACCTACCTACCTATCATCTGTCTATCCTCTGTCTGAGAAGGAGCACCTATAATTATTTATTCTGTCTTTACTATGGGTAATATATACATTTCTGACATGATAAACAGTTTATATTTCTAGTTGACTTCTACCTTTCATCTGAATTTTATTCTTTGAACTCCTGGTGGGGGGAGGGGGTGGTGAGGAGGTCGGTCAGAAATATTTTTGGAAATCTGATGAACACATGGGCTGTCTCTCCAAATAAAGGGACATGATCACACATTCATTCAACTTGACATCTGATTTAGCTGTGGTTTAAGGGTCCTCGGAGCCCACCGAGACACTGTTAGGGGCCCTGGTGAAGCCAGAGCCAAGCTTCTCTCTGGAAACAACGCAGGTCCCAGTAGCTGCAGATGGCTGGATAGGCATGCGTTCACCGGCCCTTATATATATGAGCTCCCTCATCTGGCATGCCGGGGCCCCAGCCACCTTCAGTGTATCTTTCCTCTTGGCGCACCCTCTGCTCTGGCCAGTCTGGCTGGCCTGGTCCCTCCCCTTGGCTGTTGCGTCTTTGCCCCACAACTCCACCACGCATTTATCTGCAGTTAACCCGCAGTTCCAGTAGTAATGACACTCTCTGAGTGGTCAGAATTGGGTCCATAGAGAATGTGGATTTGAGCAGAAAGAAGTGAGGCCGGGTTTTAGAAGCAGAAAAACAATGAAAGCGTGGCTAAAGTCAAAGCCAGCAGAGAGAACAGGACAGAGAGAGAATGATGCACCAGGCGCAATTCTTCCCTCCTGCTAGTTATTGTTTGGGAAGCCAGCAGCAGCAAAACCCCTTGGCCAGTAGATCAGAAATCCCTGGGCGCATGGCCCTGCTCTGGCATTGACTAAGCGTGTAACCTTGGACAGATCACAGGTCAACCAGCAGTCCAGCTGACGTTCCTTATCTTTAAGACGAGGGGTGGAAATGCTGGCAGCGCTGTAGTAACATGGACTCCTGAGCATTGCAGGGGTCAGCCCAAATGTGCAGCCTTTTTGATGATGAACTTGTCTTACCTTCTGTCTCACTCTGATCTCTCCTACTTTATTTGAAGTCACCTTATACCGCTCCCCAGGATTAAAACAGACTGTTCGAGGTGGTCAGTGCAACCCGAGTTCAAGTCCTGGCTCTGAGCTGCCCTCTGTAAAGCGGGAAGAATGCGTACTGACTTTGTGGGATGTTGAGGATTATAGGAAATCATGCATGCGAAGCTCTTAGCAGGACACTTGCGGCTCTGATGATTACAATTATTTTCCTGTCCTGGGGGGTTAGCTGTGAGTCTTTTCTTTGATGTGGTCCTTAGAGGAGGCCAAGTCCCTTGTTTTAATCTCTATTATGGTCGTTCAATTCTGCCCTGTTCCCCCGTCCACCCTACACGCCTGACTTTGAACTTCAATGAGAAAATCCCTGCCACCCTCACAGTATGGTGAAGGTCACTGTGCTGACTCTCCAGTCTGGCTGGTTTGTCTGGCCCTGGGGAAGAGCTGTGGGCTGGCCCAGCCACATTAGTACCCCTGGCAATGGTATGCGGACCAGTGCCATCGATGAGGCCAACCTCTGAAGGAACACACAGGGCCAGTCTGAGCAGACACTTTTCTAGAGGGTGGCAGGGCCCTGCATGCTCTTTTCTCCCAACAGAGAACCCACTGTGCACACCCCTTCCCAGCTGGCAGTCAGCCCACAGCCCATCTGCCAGCCTTCCCCTCACCGGTCCACCAAGGCACACAGCCCATTCCTCGTCTTTCCCATCACCATCACCATCACCGGGGGGGGGTGTCACATGCAAGTGAGGGGACAACTGGGCACTTTGTTATGCCCCAAAGATCCCAATAACTTGATTGGGTAATGAGGCCCTCACACATTTTCAGGGACTCTGGAGGGACAGGCCAACTTTCTCAATATTTAAATATTTACCAGAAGGAACTTGGGTCAAGGCCAGAGTGTGCAGTAAGGAGAGCCTGGCCCTCAGCTCCCCAGGTGACCTAGACCCACAGGGTCCTGTCATGCGAGTGTCATTTAATATTAGGTGAGTTCGTTGTTTGTCTAGATTGAGGTTCTTAGTTATTGTTTTGGGGGCTTGTTTTGTTTTTGTTTGTTTGTTTGTTTGCTATGTATAAATGTCGCCTTAAAAGTTTCTCTAGAAGCACAGAGTTAAATCCTCCCCTTGCTTTGCAGGTAAATCCAGTGATTATGCTAAGGAAGAGGGACAGCTCTGGGCACACTGGCCAAGGAGTCGGGTAGACAGTATCCTGTGGCAGTGTGACCTTGGGCAAGTCACGTGCCACCCTCAAGCCCATATCCTCACTCTATGTGGGTCAGTGACTTGGCCTCATGCATCTGACTTCATGGTAGACGGTTATCTGTTTATTGTCTTTCCTCTGCAAGAGGTCACCCCCTTGGGGGCCAGGAGATGCCCTTATGTTTACCACAATATAGCTAAAGCCTAGAGCAGTGGGGGCGGGAGACACAGGAAGGCAATCAGTACAGACCTATGGAGGGAAGAGAGGTGGGAGCAGGGCAGAGGGAAGAAAGGGAGGATAGAAGCGCTTCCTCTGGCTGGTAGTCACACCTCCTTCCCAGCCGGTGCCCCACCCCCTGGGCCAGGTCCTGGCTGAGCTGTCTCCTTCTCTCAGGCTCCTAGCCTGCTCTGGTGGGGACAGGCCCAGTCACCCAGAGCCCCAGCTAGGTCTAGCTGAAGCTCTTAGCACCCTTCCTCCTCCCACTGTGGGTGCCTGACTGCACCACCCAATATAATCTGAGAGGAGGGTGAGGCCCTGGCAGCCACAGGGCCCTCGGGCTGTGAGCAGAGGCTGGGACCCTGTTCCCTTACCCTGTCTATTTTGCAGCCAGCCCTGCTCGGAGTCCTTCCTGCACCCCAATTGGGTGGGTACTTTCCCCTCATTTCCCCCACAGAGAACAATCCATGCACCTCTGCTCTGCCAGCACCACCCTCCAAGGTCAGGGCAAGCTCTGGCTGGTCTCCCTGCACCTGAGAGGGGGAGGCAGCTCCAGTCTCAGGGCCTCTCCTCTGGGTCTCGCTCTCCAGCTCCCACAGGACAGTAGTCAGAGCCCAGCCAGTCACAGCACTCGGCTTCTCTGGGTCACCTCCCGAAGAAATGGAGGAGTTTGGTCAAGGCATCTGGCAAACTGCCAGTGAGGTGGGTTCTGGATGACTGGGTTTGCCCCCTAAAGCACAGTGGCAGTCAAGTGTGGAGCACCGGATAACAGCCTGGGTAACCTTCGCCACCGTATGAAGGTCTGTTAACACCTTGCTTAGACTCCATTGGTAGC
The DNA here is from genome assembly GCA_027563665.1 of Antrozous pallidus. Taxonomy (NCBI): domain Eukaryota; kingdom Metazoa; phylum Chordata; class Mammalia; order Chiroptera; family Vespertilionidae; genus Antrozous; species Antrozous pallidus. The sequence continues at coordinate 87,857,806 of CM050518.1, read as the reverse complement.
TCCTCTGCTGTTCATGATGAACAGCAATGGGTTGTTATTCCAGATCTGCATTTTAATGCATTTTCGTGAAAGCTGATCTGTGGACCAAAGTGATAGCCTGGGATTGCAGTCAAAACCCCTGTGACAATAGTACAAACAGAAGACTTCAGAGGGGCGAGGGCTTGGAAGCCGGGGAGGCGCAAAGGAAGAGGCTGGTGTGCCCAAGTGCCACCTCTTCCTTTTGCTCCAGTGGCTGAGTTTTCTCTCAAAGTTTGGTTGTCAGGTAAAAACCATGGTCAATGCAGTGTGGACTATTCACTCCAGAGAGAGAGAGAGAGAAAGGCTGAAACCAACTGCCCTGAATTGTTATAATGCTACAACTATTAGCCTGTCTCACAAACTTCCTCTAAGATGGAAGAATTTCATATATATATTAATATCTTAAAATTATATATACATATATTAAAGTTTTTGAAAGAATTAATCTCACTAGAGGTTTTCATTCTTAATTTCAAAGGTCTCCATTCTGCCACTTACTCACTGTTTAATCTGGCTCTTAGTTTCCTCATCTGCAAAGTGTGAGTGTGTATGGGGGTAGGGGGGTAAGGAAGGAACCCCTTCTTGGTCCCGTCTCAGGTTGCCATGCAGGTAATAAGTTTAGAATGCCACGAAGGTACTGTGTGAACAGAAGTTGACATCATTGAAGGTCAGACCCTCAGATCTGGTGGGTTAGAGGAACCTGGCTATTGGGGTGGACAATCCCAAATGGAATCAGCCCTGACTTGGTAGCAGGTGCTGTGGGCTGGTTATAGCCCCAAGAAAGCCTCAGTTCTCACAAGCTGATTTTTCTAACAAGTCACCAGGGCAACAACAGTGAAGCCTTCTCAAAGCCATCTCAAGTGCATTATCGCCAGGATTCTCTTCCTGCTTGTTGAGTGGCTCCTGCAAGTTCTCAGAGAGCAAAGGCCAACCTGACTGCAGAACATTAGACGTGGCAGGGCTCTTGGTCAGCTCATCCCTTGACCCCGTTTACAGAGAGTAAAGCCGAGGATCTCGAGGGCATGGGACATCACCAAGGATGCAGAGCCAGGACTAGCTCCATTCATCCTATCTCCTGGATCTGGGGTTCTATCAGCAAACCTTTGTCCTACACATATTTGCCAGGGGCCTACTATATGCCATGTACACACCGTGCAAAAGATATACGAGGTTCCTGTCTACAAGCAACCTCCCTTCTAAGGGAAGGGATGTCCAAAAATAACTCAACATAAGCCTGCAGTTAAATAAAGGCATGCAAATTGCATGAGGGTCTGAACTAGATAATGGGGTAGAGAGACACTCCCTGATTTATCTGTGGTGGGCCAGGAAGGCCTCTTGAAGGAAGTAGCATGTCTGTAGGACTTGATGTAGGGGAAAAGCATGTCAGGACAATGAATGCACACATGTCAAGTCTCACAACAGGAAGGAAAAGGAACTCAGGAGCGTCTGCCAGTGACTGGAGGTTGAGGTGGGATCAGGGGTGAGTGTGCAGAGGGAAGCAGGACAGTTTAGGTTGCATTTGAAGTGCCTGTGACACAACCAAATGAACACTGTAAGATGATTCTTTGGGCAGCCGTGTGGCTCTAGGCTGAAGGAGCAGGACAGGAATGGGACAGTGGGACCAGTTATGAGGCCCCTGCAGAAGATGAGGTGAAAGGGGGTGGCGGCTGGGCCTGGGGCATGGTGGAGGAGTGGCAGGAAGAGGGAGGCTGGGAGATCTATTTTGGAGATAGTCTTACAGATGGATGGATTGGCTGGGGGGTGTGTGGGGTGGGAAGGAGAGGGAGGCAGCAAGGGTGACTCTGAGTTTCCGGCTTGAGTAACACTCAAGCCCAGTCCTGTGTGCATTCTCCAGGGAGCACTGGCTCGAGCCCTTTACCAAAGTCCAACCCCCATCTCAGCCTCCTCCTGGCTAATAATAGCCTCTCGGTTCAGTAAGGGTCATCACCCTGCCTGTTTAGCAGGTGGAGAAACTGAGGCACACAGTAGCAAAGTAAAGACCCAGGTGTCGCGTTCACTTTTCTGACTCATCAAGCCATGTGACCTTGAACAAGTGATAAGACCTCTCTGAGTCTGTTTCCTCATCAGAAAAAAGGGGAAAGAAGAGAATCTACCTCATAGGGTGGTTGCAAGAAGTAAGTGAAGGGTAGATCCTTAGTAGATATTAGTTATGACTATTTCGAGGTTGCAAGGATCATCTCTGCACCCACCTCTGGATACGGGCACATCTAGACCTTGTGGGTGTGTGTGTGGGCTCTTCCAGAAGTCATGTGTGTGCTGGGTCATGCGGACCCCCAGGGGCCCTAAGATTCCAGGTGAAGACCAGAGCACGTTTGCTCACAGTGCTTCTGTTCAGCTTCTGAGCCAGGTTTGGCGGTTGCAGAGGGAGCTTTCATCCTCCCTGGAACAAGAGTGAGTTGTGGGTTTGGAGGCAGATGTGAAAAGCCAGGCGCTTGTAAGCCAGCCTGTTTCCCAGCGCTCAGACTGAACTGACCCGGGAGGGGGGCGGGGTGGGGCAGGAAGGAGGGGTGAGCAGGGGAGAGTGAGTAAGAGGGAGGAGGCCCAAGAGGGCCTAGGAAGGGACCCAGAAGGAAATAAATGCACAATAGCAGATCTAGAGTCTGGCCTGCCCAGAGCCCCTTCTGTGGGTGGCTTTGAGAGTGTCTCCTTTATGGTCCTATTCCCAGGAGGCAGCTGGCTTGGGGCTGGGAACAGGGAGGTGAGGCTGGAGGGGTGGTGGGCAGGGCTCCCCATGTTTTGCCCAGAGCCATTCGGAAGGGTGTGTCCCAACGGGGTATACACACTCGGTGATTAAAGGGGAAGGAGGAATGACATTCACTGTCCACTGTAGGACCCAGCCAGTGGGCTGGACAATGGCCAGCTTTCCCCAGGCTCTTGGCAGCAGAACCATCAGCCTTGGCACCACCCACTGGCCTACTCAGAAACTCCTTCAGGTCCAGGGGCTGGAGCCCCACTAGGAGGGGCCGCTTCAGGCAGGCTGGGCTGGGCTGGGCCCTGCAACTCTCCCCCAGCCCCTCCCTGCAGCCTCCCTCCTCCACCATCCCCTCTGCACACAGCCAGCTCCAACCAGCTTTGAAAGAGGTGCTCCAATCCTCCCTCCCTCTTCAGCAGGCCTTGCTCTGCACTCTGTCCCTTCAGCCGGAAGCTGTTCCCACAAACTGGTTTCACCCTGCAGACCCCGCCTGATACTTTATCCTCTGGGAGAACTGTCTAAACCAAGCCAACTGCCCCCTTCCCCACCTGACATGCCCTCCCGCTCCCAGCAGCAAAAGCTTCCTGGCCTGCCCACCCCACCCCGTGGAGCCCTCTCTGGATGAGCCCTGTCTTCATGCCTGCTCTGGGCTCCTTGTCTGCTCTGCAGAATGAGTGCCCTGGTCCTTACTGGACTCCTCGCAGTGCAGCCCGGCACTGACCAGTCCACTGTGCTTTATCTCCCCGCAAAACAGGAGGCTCCGAGGGCTGCACCCTACTGCACCTGCCCCGCCCACCTCCACCCAGGCCATTGAAGCAAACCCCTGTGGTACAACAACAAACTCTGCTGGGTTGGTACTGGTTCCAGCCGGTTATCTGCCTGGTCTGGGAGCGGAGTGTGGAGTTTCCCTTGATTGGACATTTAATAAGTGACTTTGGGAACAAAGGGATTTGACATTTCATTCTTTGTCTTGGGTGTTCCTAGAATATGTGGGTTTTGATAAAAAGCTATGGAGTCATCCGATTTTGGAAACTGTCCACCTGTTCCGATTAAGTGCCTCCCCTTCTGACCTTCAGTGCCCAATTCCCTGATTTAGCAACCCTTTCCCACCCCCTCTGACTCCACGCCTCTGTCCCCTCATGATGCCAATCATAGCTCTTCCACAGCAAGGAGGGTCTGGCCCCTTAAGGAGGGAACCCCCCCCCACACACACATCCTACCTGGCCCATGGGTATAGACAGTTTTAGTCACAGAGAGACCCTTCCTGCCTTACTGAAGCAGTTTTGCCAGCCTGGCACAGGCTCTGAGCAGGGTGTGCCCCACAATGGCATGAATCACTAACACTGGGATTTCAGGCGGTGGGGGGGGGGGGGGGGGCACCTGTTGGAGGAGATATTTTAGTCTTGGGGTTCTGCAACTCAGAGCCCAGTTATTGGCTCCCATGGACCTTTGGGCTTTCCCTTTGGCTTTGGGGGTGCTCTAAGCTCACAGCCTGGCCACAGAAGAGTGGCAGAGGCCACAGAAGGCCAGGCTTCTCTTTCCTTGGTGCTACTGCTCTGGTCACCAGGGAAGAACTCCACCTAAGTACCAAGGAGTTAGTGGTGGGGCCCCCCAGATAAGGTCAGTTTTCGGAAAGGGAACTGACAGCCGCTGGAGCCTCCCCTCTGGCGGCAGGGGTTTTAAAAAGCCTGGGGGAGGCTGCTCTGGCCACACCTCTCTGTGATTGGCAACCGGCCCACCTCCAAAGTGAACTGTTGGGTTTCTGGTTGGCATTTCTGAGTCAATGTTAGACCCGAGACAAAGCAGAGAGCCTGTATGATTTGTGTGTTTGCTGGGAGAGGCGTGTCCAGGCCTCCCCGCCCCCCCCCCCAACCTCCCCCTCACCTCGGGCCTCAGGATTCCGATGGGCAGCCCCTCTGGAGAAGCCGCAGTCCTGTGCTTCCCTCCTGCGTGTGTCTCTTTCGTCTTTGCCACTTGGTGCTTTCTGTACGGTGTTGGAATTAGTTAACTTACACTCACGACCCTTTAAGGAGAAAACACAATTCTAGTAATTTTATTGGGCTCGGATTTCAGGCAAACGGCAATAAAATTGCCTCTAAAAATAAAGGGCACGCAGAACTGAATAAAACAACAATAATAGAAAGCCGCCCCTGGTTTGAGATAAGTGGAAAGGCATTTTGTGAAAGAGTAGAGGAAAAAATAAGTAAAAAAGCGGAGAAGAAAGGGGGTGGTTTGGGGAGGGGAGCTCTGCGCCCACCCGCGCTTTTCCTCTCGGCTTTACCTTTCCGAAGGAGCTTACTCTGCGTGTTGCAAAGCGAGGCTTAAGCGCCTGGCGAATCGGTCCTCCCCCGGCGCTCTCAGCACAGGTGGACGAAAGGGGCCGCTTGCCAAATGCTTCTGGTTGGAGGGAGGGGAGGGAGCGCTTTCTCAAAACCACCCCCGGGATGGCTTAACTGGCCCTCGCGAATCAATGACAGCTCTGCCGCTGCAGCAGGCGCCCCGGCAGCGCCGCGGACCCCAGCCCGGGACCCAGGCGCGCTCCGGCCTCGGCCCGGACCCCAGCGCCGCGTCCCCGGGGCAGCCAGGTGGGTCTGGGGGGCTTCGGCGGGGAGAGGGATGGGGTGGGGTGTTCCGGGGAACCAGGCGGCCAAGGCGTGGAATGGGGGGTGGGGAGGAAGCCCGGGGTGAGTCCCGGAGAGACCGCGGGCGTCCGGCAGCTGCGCCCCCACCTCCTCCGGCGCTGCGGGCATTCAGCTCCCCGCAGCGGGGATCCTGGGGCAGGGGGCCGGCCACCTCTGGTGCCCGCTGGACAGGGTCTGTGAGAAATTGAAACCCATGCCGAGCTGGAGCCCCGAGTGCTAGGGAACCCGGGGCTGAGCCCGGAGCTGCTGGGGGCGTGCGCCGCGTACCTCCAAGCGAAAAGCAAAGCGAGAAAGAATCTGAACTCAGCGAGAAGCAACTCTCCTGCTTGCTGGCTGCCCGCCGCCTCTCGGGCAGGCTTTGTGGGTGCGGGTGCGAGAGGCACCCCGGAAGGTAATAGTGCAAATGCCTTGTTAGTTTAAATCCTCCCCCACTCCTCAGAAAAAGCTTAGTCCCCCCCCCCCCCAGGGTCAGATGCGAAACTTGGGGGGGGGGGGGGTAGGCGGGAAGCGGGGCGAGCAGAAGCCATGGCGCTTCTGGCTCCAGGCGAGGTCCAGGAAAGGGCAGAAACCGAAGAGGAGGGTTGGCAGAAGTCTCTCTCGCCAGCCGGAGGGAGTCCAGGGGTGCCCCGGGTTTGAATCGCCAGAGGAGCTGGGTGGATGGGGGACCCCTCCCTGCGCTCCCACCGGCTTTGGGTGGGCGGTGCCAACTCCCTCCAGGCAACCCAGTCAAGCTGGGGTCTCCGGGCTCCGGGAGGCCTGAGAGAGAAGTGATGGGTGGGGGGACAGGGACCGATTCCGTGCTCCCCCCCCCCCCATTCCCGCGTCTGGATCCGGAGCACCTGGTTCCCTGCAGCCGGGCGCAGCGGCTGCGGGGCTGTCCTGGGAAAGGCTCTGGAAAGAGCTGGAACCCCCTGGCATCCCGGCTCAGGGCATGGGGTCCTGGAGCAGTAGTCCCAACACAGTGGGGAGATGGGGAAGTGCGAGGTGGGGGTGGGTGGAGCGGGGTATCTGTTTCGGTTGTCCCGGTCTCTGGCTTCTGTTGTCCTGGCTGAAGGCGGGCAGGCAGGGCATGGGACGCTGCCCTCTTTCCTTTAACCCCTGGTGCTGGACTCTGCACCAGAGGCAGCCTCGTTCTGCCATTCACTGGCCCCCTGCCAGTCCTTCTCAATGTAAAAATGTGAGAATGTAAAGGAGGTGGTCGAAACAATCAGGCAGTCTTCTCCAGATTCAAAAGAAGATTTTGTGTAAGGGGAGGGAGAGGG